>JBAMAX010003169.1:0-268475 GCA_037043745.1 Chymomyza amoena
GAGCTTTACTTTTTTGTTAGCTTCCAAAAAATACCGATGAGTTCGGGTACTTTTTTTTTTATTCTGAGAATTCCTGGATAGATTCGTATCCAAATACACTTAAGCCAATAAGTGCCGCTTCTTGTTCTCGTAACACCTTTCCTTATCATAGAATGGTCTATACCTTCTGGCTTCCCATAAAATGTATCTCCCATGACTGCCTAAAGTTTTGCTGTAAAATAATACTCAATTTATACTTTAAGTAAAAATATTTTTTTTATTCATGAGTTATCTTGGGCCTAAAGCCCTGATATTAAAAACGATGTACAAAATTTAAACTTAATAAGCCATAATATCGTGCACACGTCGGAACCGAGCCCCCGCCTCACGTAACGTCATATTGCGAGTTTCGGGCATAAGTATGCCAAAGAACACAATGCCAAGTACCATGATAATGCCCACTATGACAAAGTATACATATAGAGAATTTATAGAGTACGGGAAGGTCACGATTACAATAATGTGCACCACCTGCTCTATGGCCACGATGAGAGCTATGAAGAAGGGCTTAACACGCATGGCAAAGGCCTCACCCAGATAGGTGGGACTGGCGCAGATATAGAGACCAGCAAAGAATTGGAAGGCCATGGCGCATCGGCATACTGTGTCCATATAGTACCAATCCGCTACATAGCTGGGTGTGGCAAAGATGCCACCCATGGTCAGTATAAGTGCAGACATGGCGAGCAGACCCAGTATTGAGACAAACTTGCGACCCACCGTATCCAGGAGGAAGGAGGCTATCAATGTGGCCAGCAAACGTAAGCAACCGGCTACAATTGCAGGCCAGCTGTATGAATAATACCCGGACACAGCGGAGCTCACCTGCAGCGCCAGAGAAAGTGGCACCGAGAAGGTAAAGGCCACAAAGCAACGGAAGAAGAGCAGCTTGATGAAGGGCATCAGAGAGCTACCAATTTCGGCACCCAAGCTATCACTGTTACCCTCCTGTACGTACATCTTGGCCTCGTTCAGGGCACTTTCGCTATACTCGCTGGTCACAAACTCCCGAATCAGACGCCGCTGCACCATGTGTGCATTTTCCTCCTGATTGTGACGCAAATAGAAAATGGGTGATTCGATGCAAATGGCCACGCTGCCCAGTGCAAGGGCGGAGAAGACAATGCCAAAGATGCCATGCAACTGATTGGCGGGAAAATCCGTAAATGGTGTCCACTGTGAGGCATAGATCATTTGTATGGCAATGCCCAAGGCAAGACCATATTGCTCCATGGAACTGCAAATGCCGCGATAGCTTCTAGCAGCAATTTCCGTGCTGTGTATGATAAAGGGCACGGTGATGACTCCAATGCCCACGCCGCCACAATAGCGTGCCGCTATGATGGGTACATATTGATAGGGTGCGCTGACAAAGATGATGCCATCGATGAGTGATAGAAAACCACCAAGGCCCTGAAAAATGCGAAAAGAAGATTATAAGAGTTAGTAAGCTCGGTATACCAGTTTGAATTTATGAGACTATAACAGACTTTAAAAAAAAAATGAACTCTCACATTCTTAGATCTATGTGGATTTCAAATAAGTCTACTTTGCGAGGTTCCCTTGGTATAAAACCTAGGCTAGTGATTCAAATCGGAACCAAATTTTTGATCAGTTGTGATTCACAGTCATTTTAAATGTACAAAGATTTTGAATAAGCGTTACTTAGAAAACCTGTTTAAGTGTATGTTTGAATGGAGTAGTTCCCATGAAAGTCAAAAATATATTCTCTTCTTCTTCTTCTTAGATTCCTTATTCCCTAGTAAGGCAAGGGCCGCAACGATTCTTTTAAATTTCACTCTGTTGGATGCTTCTCTACATATGTTCCATGTGTAACGTGCTTAGTTCTTTTTCGATAGTCTTTCTCCAGGTCATAGCCGATGCACTTGGCCTCTGCTTCCTGGTGGGTTCCAGGTTAAAGCTTGTCGAGGAATAATAGTAGGCTCAATCCAATTTCATTTGCATACCCCAATTTTGCTTACAGCTACCTTCTGATCTGTTCTGCTAGTTCTTTTTCGATAGTCCTTCTCCAGGTCCGAGCCGGTGCACTTAGCCATCTGCTTTGATTAATATACCGGATTGTATTGCAAGCTAGTGCTACATGGTTTCCCAAAATCGTCCTCACTCGACTTTAACGTACGCCATCTTTTAATATTATATGGAAGGCCTTATGCCATAGAGGCAGTCCAGAGAGAACTAAAGGATGTCCAAAGTCGGACTGACGTCCCAGCTCACATAGGTCAAGGATAGGTCCGTTGCGATACCGCTACATTGAGCTATTTCCCCACTCTTCCCCACTTGAGAGGTCCCCTATAAGTGATGAGGAAGCCATACGGCAGCCTGAAAAAAACCTTAAAAGGCATTTTCGACTCTGTTTAGAGAGCTGAGATAAATCCTCAAGAAAGTGAGACTTTAGGAACATAAATCTTTAACTGCCCAATTTCGTATTCTCAGCTTACAGCTGGCCATGGGTATACCCAGGCCCTTCTTGTCTTTAAGGAGGATGCTGGTAGTTCCTTGTCTAGCCAGTTCATCCGCAATACAGTTACCCTCGAAGTCCCTATGTCCTGGGACCCATATAATGTGAATTCAAAACTGCTCAGCCATCTCCCCTGGATTGCAGTGATCTCTGCCTGAAAGGCACTGCAGTGGTCCGGGAGTAGGAAAGCAGTTCAAACGTTGAAATCCTCAACATAGACACCTCCGCCTACACGGTCGTCCAGCTTAGAACCGTTCGTGTATATCTTTATCGAGTCCGCTGGGCCTGGTACACCTGTATTCCACTCCTCCCTGTTTGGAATACAGGCTCTAAATTTGGTAGTGAAATATTCTGTGCTTTCGGGAATAAGTGGGTTTTCCTTAAAAATCTCTATTATCATTTTTTATTACAACCCTTGGTGAGTCAAAGCCATCCATTACAATGCCTCTCTAAACCGCCCGATCCTGTGCTTTGTTTCCATGGTTTCTTACACTCATCTTGTTTATATCGAGATAAACTACTAATCGTCTATAAATTTAGAAGTGACTCGCCCTCAACAACTTTAGTAGTGATAGTGATATCACAATATCACACTTATCAGAAACCTGCGCCAGTAGAAGTATGCGAGCGTAAGTGGCGATGGGTTGGACATACCCTTCGGAGATCCAACGAGAACTTTGCTCGACAAGTACTTCGTTGGAACCCTCAAGGTAGAGGCTGACCATGAACTACAATCCGCCAGCTACTTATGGAATGATATCTGCCGTGAATCCCGAAATAGAGTTCACTACAAGAGGATGGTCGAGGCCCTATGCTCCTCTCGGAGTCGAGGCCCTATGCTCCTCTCGGAGTCGAGGATGACAGAAGACAGAAAAAATTTGTAACAATTATGGTCTAAACAATTTCGTTTAGCCATGAATTCAGTAGTGATTTGATTTAAAGAGGAGAAACTAATATCACAGGTGAAGAGGATCATCATTTTTGTAAACTATGGACTGTGATTTTGTTCGTTACTGAGTTCCATAGAAATCCCTTTTAGCTATCAATTCAGTAGTGATTTATTTTAAAAAGAAAGATCTATACTCAGATGACCCATCACTTGATCACTGTGAAATTCACTACTGAGTCACAGAACTAAATGGATTTACACAAAGTACCCTTTATCACAGTTTCTATAACCATATAATAATTTGAATTAGAATTTTCCACAAAAATTTTCACTTACATAGAACGCAATTTTGGGTACATGTGTCACCAGCAATGAGGAGAATATTGCTCCCGCCAATACGCCTATAAACCAACTGAACTGAAACTGAAAGCTCGTACTAATGCCCGTATTTGCATTCCAGCCCAGACCCAGTGCCATCTCCATGCCGCCATAAACAAACAGCATCGTAGCTATATTAGGAAAAAGAGAAATACCTCAAAATATGTCCATCTATCAAGGAACTCCTTTAATCCTTACCCGCCGCTACCGAGTTCGATTGGTTTTGATTGGACCAACGATTATAGCGACTCTGCGCACGTCGGTCATCCCGAGCATCTGTAACAACGATTACAGTGGGTTGCTGCTGCTGCGCTTGCATTTTGTGAATTTCTTATGTAACTAACAGTGGTACCAAATTGACTTTTTCCAATGCAAATTTTCGTTCGTTGTGCGCGCTAGGCGAGCTATGCTAATACTGGAGGTCGCTTTTAAATAAACATTTTCTATATAGTAAAAATTGTTTTGTTATCTATTTCAATTATTGATATTGTAATCACCTTGTGGACAAATGTATAGATAGCTGGGGATATCAATTGATTCTTTTTTTTTTGTTTTATCGGAATTTTCGGTAGCACCTCTACCACGTTTTTGTCTTTGTTTGGGTGATTCATTTGGCTTTGCATTTATAGTCATAAAATATGAGCTGAGCTGCTGTCCTGTCCTGTGGCCAAAATGATAAAATATCACAACAAATGTGAGTCACAGTGACATTTGGGGGAATTGGGGAATTTATTGTGTGGGTTGCTAGCTGGGTCCAACTAACAAGCTGATTGATAAGCTGGGGGTATGCCACACTAAGTGGTCATATTTTACGGGGAACAAAGTCTAGTTATGAATGATGCATCATCAGGGTATACCCTGGTCTTAGTTAGATATCCATTATTTAGTTTGGTGGGCCTGTCAGCTCGATAAGCTTGATTATCAGATTGGGCAAATGGGAATCACTCGAATGTTGCAAATCTTATGAAATGAAAATATGCATGTATTTGTTATCGAAGTAATCCTCTTGAAATATATGTGTATGTATGCATTTTTACTTGCCACATGCTCGAGAGGAACCTATCCCAACATTGCCACTTGATATGCCAGCCAGCAGGCAGATTCTCTTCGGCTTGTGCAACTTCATTAGCTGTCGGAGCAAACAAATGTCATTAATGTTGCAACAACAAGAACCACCAATATGGAGAGACAAGTAAAATACGAGAGTCTTAAAATACCCTTATGTTAGAGGGTACGTCGGTTGTCAACTGAAACATGAGCATAATGTGAGAGTTGCATTGGGTATCAGAATGGAAATTACGGATTCTTTAAAAAAATGATTTGTACTAAAATTTTTTTTTTTTTTTAATACTGCTGGATATGTTTTTGGGACAGTAAAGCCTCGGTTTTCTGAAGGGGATATAACTCTTCGTTAACAAGAGTTTTTTGAAAGATTTTTGATTAAATGCCAAAAATAAGCTTGTTTTAGAAGGAATATAAATTGCATCAAAATAATCAGCTTATCTTTGGCACAGCACAAAAAAACTTCATTAAATGTCAGTATTAGGTACTATCCTAAAAAAATGTTCGCAGGACTGCAAAAAGTGAATAATTTTTTGGTAGAGTCAGATCCATCGAGAGGGTGGGGAAAGGATATTCTTTCCCGGAAAGGAGTTTTTCAGGAGCCCAGTGTAATTACAGTCTTACTATCGTGATTCAAACTAAAGGAGTAATAGAGGGACCGGTATATTTTACCCCCGGGTCCGGACTTTCTTTTTACGGCCCTGGATACAGCATTGAATATAATTTTTTTTCCATCCCACCTCTAGCACAAATCAGCTCTTTCATATCAATTTCATCAAAAGAGAATTTGTTCGTCCCATTAGAAATTTTCTCGTCCTGCTTCAAAAGTTCCAAACATCCGTTTTATTAGACTTTGCCTTTAACCATATCATGCTTAAATAATCCTAACACTTCTTTTTCGGACATATATTTTATTTCGTTTAATAAGTTTATACAACTCTCAGGAGCATTTTTTAACACAGTTTAAGTATTTTTAGGTATTCGTCAAAAATCGCAAAAATCTTTTTATTGGGATCGTTTCTACAACCTTTTTTGAAAAGCAATTGATAAGCTATTAGCCTTAAATACTATCCGATGGGGCAAACGGAGATGTAGCCTTCTACGGTACTCAGATTTAAATCACAAAGTTAAATTATTGAGGAACCGCTCGAATTCAGAATCAAGGCGGAGTATCTTAGTTTGTAGGAGTGATGACCAACCTATCCAGTTTGACTAAGATTCGTTTATTTTCGACTTAACTTCTATTGCGACTAGTCTATAGACGGATCTAGGATACATATATCACAGAGCTCTCAACCAAATTTTCAAACTATTTTCGGACCCAAAACCCCCCGTCGATCCGCCAATGAACATATACATATGTTCACGGTCAGATCTAATTTTGTATTGCTTGGACTATTTCTGGACCCGAGAAATTCTTCATCTTTGTCTCCTTCTTAAGGTGAGTCCGTGTGAACATAGATATAATTTCCCTTATTTTTCTTCTTTCCCGTCTTCCTCAACATACTACCTTTTTATGTCATTAGGCTAAGGCGGATTCGGCTATATAATGATATTAATAATTTCAGTATTCAGGATTAGGTTTATAATCGTAAATTGCTGAAAAATAAAACGCGTATAATTGTGTTGGACAGTAGGGTGTCAATTTTAGCAACGATTTTAATTACGCCAATCAAATACTTTCGGTTCGTCTTTAAATTTTACAAGCGCTTTAATTTATCAGTTTACAAATTTTCAATACCAGGGGGGCAGTAATCTCTTTTAACCGATTTCGCAAATTTCTCACTCTTGAAGCAAAGTGATGGATTTTTCGATGAATTTAAAGGTAAACTTAATTGAGTTTAAAAATTTGCTTTGCTTGTCAGTTTACTTTTATATTGTAAATGATGATGTAGCTCCTTCAGCTTAAGCTTTTCCTGCGGCCAAGCAAGTATCTCAAAATTATTACTGTAATTATAAACCAACAACATCAGAATCAGAACCGACTTTTTTAACCGGAACATTTTGCAATTCTTCGTCGGTTAATTGAATAAATTGAATTCCTAAAAGTATTAGAATTTTAAGTTATTTGATTTGACGGGAAAATTAGTTATTATTGTTAGATTTTAAATAAATTTGCAAGTGACGTACCGGCTTTAGTCTGTTTACTACGGAATACCAAACCAAACTAGAAACGAATTAATTGACACCTGTCTAATCGCCTGTTGCTGGTAAAATGATTGACAGCTCCACAAACAAATTCCCTTAACAAATTCCCTCATTATGCCTACGACAATATGATATGATAATGATATCAATTGATTTATGATGGTTATTATGGATATTTTTATTTTTTTTTTGCATACTTACAAAAAAAGCTGATATTATGAAACAAATTCTTTTTTTTCCTATAGAGATATAACTAAAAAGCCCCGAAAATAACTCAATAGATAAAGACCGCATCACTTTATTTATTATGTTTTTTTAGGTAATAATCCAGCTTAATTAATTTTTTGAATAAACCTCTTTGAAAATTGAGTTCTCAAATCTTAAGGCCAGGATAGAATTAAAATTTTGTCTAGAATAAATTGTGTTACTTTTCCTTATAGTATTGGAAAGATGACCGAAAGTACACATATTACTTATTCAAAGCGATTCCCACACTAGCGATCCCATCTTTTCGGTAGAGCGCCAATTTGGGAACTATTTATATGAGCATATGGTAAGCCAAACCATAAAACGAAACGACTAATAATCAAACAGCGCCATATCTAGGAAATATTGCGTGTGGGTTAGAGCCCCATTTGAGAGTCTACAGTTAGGATTTTCCATATCTGTGGAATGTTGCAGATGGGTTAGGACTCCCCAATTTAGATAAATTATGACATTTTCGTGACTTGGCTCGTGTTGTAACTAAATATATTTTGCGAAATTCCTAACTCAACCGTTTTAACTGAAATCGATACATTTCCAGAGTGAGGGTTTCATTCGCTTTCAACAGCTTACGATAAACAACTCCGATCTGGTCGCACCAAATACTTAAAAGACAAGACGGGGCAGTCCCATAGACTTTCTTTTCGTTGGGTTGCTGGAATGAATTTATTTTTTATCACCTGTCATAATGCGATGTTGAAACTACTTCCTTTTTTTGCCGTTGGAGCAGTTTTTCGAAGTAACGATGGCCAACGTCCTTACTTCTGAATCGTTTCTAATACGGGTAATCGCTTGGCAATGGGGGGTAACTTCTAAAGCTGAAGAAGGCTCTTCTTCTTTTTGGCACGGATTCTCCCCGAGCAATGCCTTTAATTAAGAATCTACAAAGATTTTCGGCATTGATTCACGCGGGGGTTATTTCAGAACCCTTAGGTGTTGGGGTTTTTCAACTCCTGATTCGGTAACAGCAACTTAAAATCCATATGTGTAGCTGTGTCTCATGTAAAGATCCCACCATTTCTTTTGAGCGACCGTAAAAACATATAAAATCATCAATAATAGCCTTAAGTTACTAGGGTTTTAGAGGCTGCCTCGGATCTATTGGATGTCGATGTTTTTTGGCATCGTGTTCCTATTCAGCAACACAGAATCTATAGCGGTAGCCCTGTCACATGCTATAAA
Organism: Chymomyza amoena; assembly: GCA_037043745.1. Lineage (NCBI taxonomy): Eukaryota > Metazoa > Arthropoda > Insecta > Diptera > Drosophilidae > Chymomyza > Chymomyza amoena. The sequence continues at coordinate 8,442 of JBAMAX010003169.1, forward strand.
TGCTAGCTATACCCAAGAAATGGAGCAACCACTTAATTCTTTATCATAGTCCCAACCAAGAGTCTAGAACTTTCCGAACAAAGTTATAAGTCCTCATAAGGAAAATACAAATAGCTGTACCTATTCCGATCGGCTCTTTTAAACGCCGTAATCAAGAGTTTTTTTTATAAATTATAGTCTTGCAACAGCTTCCTTTTATGCTTTATAGACTTCATTATAGATTTATAATGCCCTCTATAAGGCTACAAACTGCCACAAATGTTGAGGAGCTTAACAGCAGGCAACAAACATCAGGCCTTAGACGCTGCTGGCAACTGTTTCAAGTGTTTGCTTGAGTTGTCTCAAATTGCGTAATGTCTTCACCATCATCATGAACACCATCGTCATCATCATCATCATCTTGGTCGTCGTTGTAAGCCAATCTGTCTTTGCGCGCCCCAAACTGTCAAATCTTACACATGTCTTACCAAAACTCGACTCGCCTGGCCCCTGCCCCTGATGCTGCCTTTCGATGATTTCGTAACTCTGTGCGCGACAAATTATCCAAATGCCAGGCAAGATGCCGGAATGGGATACCCAGCTCAGACTCATCCAACCCATACCAGCGCTGTGCTCATATTTTGAGACATTCAAGTACATTTTAATGAGTTGATGTACAAAGTTGTCTAATGGCGCAAAAATTATAAGCGGCGCATCAAGTGCCAACCACTCCACACTCCACCCAAGAGCACATGTTGCCCATAAGTCACAACAGTGACGTAGATAGGGATTGGTTTAGGGGAGGATTAAGTCTGGCATTTGTAAGAGGTGCTGCAGCTGAGGGATATTACATTAGTGTGGCATTGAGTGGAGGCACTCCCGGGGGACAAACTATCCACAGGTGCACTGGAATAAGCGCCATGTGTGGATCTTCCTTGGAGCTTAAGTGGGTTTGGGCAGATCAGCTAAAGATGTATCTTTAAAATTTGGGAAAAATTTTCTTTTAAGCTGATGATGATTTGCTTTTAAGCTCCAGTTAAACAAAAAACAGACATGATCATTGAGGTCCGTCTCCGACCAGGTTGAACCTATCGAACTGCAGCTCTTCGCAATGCTGTAGTATGACCTTTCCAGATGTCCAGATGACTTATCTTTAATAAGAATAACGGCAATGAAATCTTCTCGAAAAAGAAATCTATGAAAAGTTTCGTAGTTTCAAGGGCCCTTAGCCCAACTCCTGGTATTATAGTCTACTACAGCTGGAACATTCTTAAGTTCGAATCGGATAAGCTCTCAATGATTGTCTATCATTCTAAAAAAAAACAGCTCATAATCCTCCTTTAACTCATTAAAATAGCTCTAAAGTGCTGAAACAGGCAGAAGATTCTGGTGGCTCGGAAAATATTCCGAGTTTCTTCTTATTCTATAAAGTTTTTCGGTGATTATATTACTCACCTCAAAATTTTAAGCTTTGCATTATGTTTTGGATTAGACGCTGCTGTTAATAATTTTTCTTACCTTATGTTTCTACCATAATTTCGCAAAATTACACTTTAGAAGAGCTACGTACTAGTATCACCCCCATCTCAACAAAGCTATCTACGTCACTGACTCACACAAATATACTCGAATAGTCACTTTGCATAAATTTCTATATGTTCGTTCCTATGTGCATCGTCTGCTTGCCACACTCTCTAATGGAGTCTAATTACCCGATGGAGTCTGTTCCCTACTGCTTCCCCTTAGTCCCTTCGGCTTTGGCTAATAAAAATGTATTAAAACATTTGTCGTTCATCGTGTTTTATTTATTTTTGTTTATCTTTTTACAACTGAACATTCTGTCCACCATATTGTAGATATATCTACTACGTCCCAATTTGTTGCAGTTGCAAAGCTATTTTTGGGCAGATTTCCGGGTATAAATAGATCTTTCGACTTTGCCTCCAAACAATGAACATTTCTTCCCAAGTGACTTGAAGTACTCAATTGGCTAGCGTCCTAGGAGCAAATTTATGATGCATTTTGATGACTAGCGCAAAGTAGAGTACTTTTAGTGAGAGTATTAGCAAGTTTTTCCAGCGCAGACATCTGATGGATAAGACGGGCATTTTCGTTTGATGGGCGAGGCACAGTCGTATAGGCTTTTTTTTAGCTGGCAATTTGCCCGAATTTTTAATGTGACTGAACTTTGCCTGATATTTGCAATTTTATTTACATTATATTTTGCTTTAAATTTTTAAGGAATATTTTTTTTTTTTTGACGTGTTATACCAAAATTTCAGAACAATATGAGCCAAGTTATAAAAAAAGCTGAAAAATAATTAAAATACAAATTTTAAACTGGTAGAAACTTTCGCTTTAACCAGTTGTGAATTACAAGAACTGTCATCTAATAAAAAAAAAATATTGCGTACGTTAAAAGCGGGCGCGGAAGACTTTGGTACCATGTACCACTTGCTTAAAAACATCAAAGAAATTTGATTGCCAAATTAGGTTCCTTCATAAACAACCAAAACCCGAACGTTCTAATGGGATGTTGGTCAAATTTGGCACAGTGCTTTAGAACTCTTAAAAAGATCTATATGTCGAATTTGGTTCAAATATCTTAACAAACGAATGAAACACAACGAATTTTTTATAAAAAAGTTTTTTTTGGACCGATTGGTCTTATGGGAGTTATGTAATGTAGTCATTATATTTTAATAAAATTTGTACAGTGCTTAAGATCTATAAAAAAAACTCCCTAGTGCCAAGTTTGGTTACGATAGCCTCATAAACAAACGAATCATACCGAATTTTGCACAAAAATCGATTTTTTGGCAGATCCGTCCTATGGGATCTATATATAATATATAGATAACCGATTTTATTCAAATTTGGTACTATGCTTGGGTACTTTAAAAAACTACTGAATGCGAAATATGGTTATGATATATTTATTAAAAAATTAAATATAGCGAATTTTGTATAAAAAAAGTTATTTTGGGCGATCGGTCCTCTATATGATAGAGTTAACCGATTTTGATTAAATTTGGTACAGTGCTTAGGAACTATAAAAAACTGTCGAATGCGAAATTTGGTTACGATATCTTCATAAACAAACGAATTATCCATCTAAAATTTTTTTTTTTTTCGAGGTCGTTTGAAACACTCCTATGGGACCTATATAATTTAACCCCGATATCAAAAAAATAAAATAAACTTGTCTCCTATAGAATAATATGGGATCTAACTGGTTAATCTAACTCTTACCATCTCTGAGATCTAGGCGTTCAAACGGACAGACGGACGGACGGACATGGGTATATCGTCTTCTCTAGTCACCCTGATCATATTTTAGGTAACTTTGGGGTGTCTCCTTGAACCATACGGTACAGGGTATAAAAATGTCAAATTTTATATGCCAAAGTTTGAGTACCCATCGAGTTCAGTACTAGGGTTCGTTCATGAACGAACGAAAGAACAAAACGATTCAATTGTTCGTTTTTATAGGACCTTGAATTAATTTCCGGACTGCTTTTTCCATTTTCAACTATTTATTCTGAAAAAATGGGTACAAAATTTAATGTTCAAAGTATTGTCCATCGCTAGCCACTACTTTTTCCCATCTTTCTGGTAGTTTTCGGATTCCGGCTCGGAAGAACGACTCGTCTTTTGAGGCTCTCCATGAATCGATCCAATTCTTGGTACTTTCATAAGAAGTGAACCGCTGGCCAGTCAATGCAAGTTTCATCTATCGAAACAGGTGGTAATCGGATGGTTCAGTATCCGGAGAGTGCGGTGGGTGAGGTAGCACCTTCCATTTTAACGTTTCCAAGTATGTTTCACGACTTTCGCGATACCTTTCATACCTTTGGTCATATTCTGTCTGTTTTTCTCTTAGTGCATGCCTTAAACGCATCAATTGGAGTCGGTAACCGTCCCCTGTGATCGTATCAACAATTCATAATAGATAACACCACGTTGGTCCCACCAAATACAGACCATGAACTTAGATCCATAAATATTTGGCTTATACACTTTTTCGTTATTCTCCTATTCTTATTTGTCTTTACTAAGCTTCTGTTTTGGTATCTTTTTTTTTTACAAATAATTTGTATATTATAATTTTTTTTAGTCTTGTAAATAAAGATTGTTTCTTACAATTAAGCATAAAACGTATTCAATGAATGGAAATATTTTTAATCCTACTTAATACGTATGTATATATATTACGAACTTAAAACTACAAAGACATCCTCCCAATACAACTCATCAGTTAGTAACCAATAAATCCCAGAAACTATTAATAATAAGATACACACAATAAAGATGTAATACAGATGAAAAATAATGTTGAAATTCAAACTGATAGAAAATTACAATCTATAGCACTTTTCGTTTTAACCAGTTGTGAATTACAAGAACTGTCATGCTAATTGCTATTGCATTGATTACATTTTTCGCTCAAAAAGATGGCAATGATCGAACTATTGTAAGGTAATTCGAATTTATGGTTGAAATCAAGACGTTTTAAAAGAAATTTAATTTTTTAGTTGTAAAAAGCAGCCTAAAAGTTACGAGAAAATTATCATATGAACCGATCAAATACATAACCCTCATTATTAATTAAAATTAAATAAATAAAAATTAAAAAAAATTATAATATAAAAATAAAAAAAAAAATCATCGTATTAAATAAAAATAAAAATTTAAAATAAAAATTTTAAAATAAAAATTTTAAAATAAAAGTTTTAAAATAAAAAAAATCACCACCTGCCACTGATTGACAGATCCCTCTTATTTTTGGCATAGTCATTAAGTACTGTCCTACTCAAATTATTTACAAAAAATGGCGGACGTAAAGTCGGGCGCGGACGACTTTAGGATACCCTGTACCACTAGCTTGTAATAAAGTCCGATTTCTTCACAAAAAATCAAAAACAGAAGAATTTTTAAACAAAAAATTTTTTTTTACCGATCATTCCTATGGGAGCTATATGATATAGTCAACCGATTTCAATAAAATTTGACACAGTGCTTAAATACCTTAAAAAAGATCTGAATGCCAAATTTATTTCAAATATCTTTACAAACAAACAAAACACATCGAATTTTGTATAAAAAACGTGTTTTTGGACCGATTGGTCCTATGGGAGCTATATGATCTAGTCAAACGATTTGGATTAAATTAAGTACAGTGCTTAGGAACTATAAAATACTCACGAATGTCAAATTTGGTCCCAATATCTTAACAAACAAACGAAACACAACAAATTTTGTTAAAAAATTGATTTTTTTGGTAGATCGGACCTATGGGAGCTATATGATATAGTCAACCGATTTTGTTCCAAATCTGGTTACGATATCTTTATTAAAAAACGAAATATAGCGAATTTTTCTTTAAAAAAGTTATTTTGGCCGATCGGTCCTATGGGAGCTATATGATATAGTCAACCGATTTTGATCAAATTTGGTACAGTACTTGGGAACTATAAAAAACTTTCGAATACCAAATTTGGTTACGATATCTTCATAAACAAACGAATTATTCATCTAAAACTCTTTTTTTTATCGAGGTCGTCTCAAACACCCACATGGGAGCTATATAATTTATCCCCGATATAAAAAAAAATAAAATAAACTTGTCTCCTATGGAATAATATGGAATCTAATGTGAAAGTTTGGTAACTCTAGTTCTTACCATCTCTGAGATCCAGGCGTTCGCACGGACGGACGGACGGACGGACGGACGGACGGACGGACGGACAGACAGACGGACACACGGACGGACAGACAGATTGACTTCTCTATTCACCCTGATCATATTTTAGGTAACTTTGGGGTGTCTCCGACGTCTCCTTCTATATGTTACATACATTTTCGGCTTGCACAAATTTAATATACCCTTGGTACCATACGGTACAGGGTATAAAAAGTTTTAAATAGAATAGAAATTTTCCAGAAACTTTTTTGTCACAATATTTAGCGATCAAAAATAAACCCCTTATTTTTAATTAAAATTAAATTAAATAAAAAAAATAAAAAATAAGTTTTACTTAATTGCAATATATAATTGAAAATAAAAATTTAAAAATAAAAAAAAAAAGAAATCACCACCTGCCGAAACCCGGGATCGAACCAGGGACATTTAGATCTTCAGTCTAACGCTCTCCCAACTGAGCTATTTCGGCGCTTGTGAACGAGTGGGCAAAAAACTCAACTAGTACTAAAATATTCGTCAGCTTGTACGGCGCTTCGGCTCATGCGATAAGGCAGCAACCAACAATAACAACAACAACAACAACGTTCGTAGCATTAGAATCAGCTGACGACCAACCGACAGACCGCAAAGCTAAAACGCCTCAGCAAATAAAAGTTTTCAAATTATTTTTGTTTATTTAAATTTCGTGACGTCATACGAACCATTTGCTTTTGCATTTTGTTTGTTTTTTCATTCATTTTGGTTTAGTTTAATGGCTCGTCGCAGTTTTGAGTGACGTTTTTTCAAAATTGTGTTGACATTTCTGTGTCTTTATAAATTTTGTCTAATTTGAAAACACAATTTGTGTACGAAAAGCTTCGAAATGTCAAAAAATCTCACATTTTTACAATACATCGCCGCTACTTACTTATTTTATTTTATATATTTTTATTTTAATATTACATCAAACACATTTTTGCCTGCTCTTGAGTAATAAATTATTCAACGTCAAAGCTTGTTAAGCGCATTAAATGCCAAAATAGTTAAAAATAAATGACTGTACAAAAAAAAAAATAATACTACATTGTGTTGGCGCATTTATTGCTTTAAATTTACAAAATTTAATTGCACTTTGGCGTAATTTTAAAATTTATTTTACAAGCAGCTGAAATTATTTTCAATGTTTTTCGCTCTTTTTGAGGTTTATTTAGCCAAATGCAAAAAGCCGATTTATGCTTTTTGATGTGATCTGCATTTTGGCAACAGTTCAAAAAGAGCCCCAACCATAAATTATGAGCGAAATAAATGCAAAATATGAACTAGCTCCGTGCAGTTTATGAAAAATAAACATTTACGCTCTGTAAATTGTGTTGGAAATGGAACCATTAGGCTTTAAAGTAGGCGCAAAAGTTGTATAATTAACATATTTATGGCATATTTATTATTTTTATATACTGTGTATCGATAGGATCACAAATGCGGGGTAAATACGTAAGTATTTTTATTGTCTACAAGCCGGAAATGTGTGAAAATAGAGATGTTGACGTCGGTGAATAGGTCGATTAAAGTAGTTTATTTAGGCAGACCTTTTTGGCCGAAAAATAATTTTATTTTTTCGATATCTAGCTCTCATAGGTGCATTTTTAAACACCTTCAACAAAAACAACTTAAAATTTTGAGGTGCATAATTATTTTATTTGCTGAAAGGTAATAATCAAATTTAGCACTTGCAGTGAAAGCCTTGTAGCTAATTTGATTAAAATTGGTGAACTATATCATATAGCCCCAATAGGTCCGGTCAAAAAGTGTTTTCAGGGCATAATTCGTTGTTTTTAATTTATTATATTGTTTAAGATATCGTAACGAAATTCGGCATTTGAAAATTATATTACTATATCATATCTCTATTAACTCAAGACACCGCCGTTCGGATTCGGCTATATGGTTCTCCTTATTGGGGCAGCGTCAAGCAAAAGTGATTGTCAAACCTCTGGGTATGATTAACATGAAAGGTCTTTGCAGAGCATACCTATCTGGCCACCTCAATGTTAGATCTTATGGTCGCAGTGCCCCACCTCTTTGTGAGGAACCATTGCAATTTTAGAAACTTTAAAAGCTAAAAACTACTACTACTAACTAAAACTATCACAATATAGGCAAATTATTATCTACATATATAATAAGTATCTTATATATAAAATTCTCGTGTCACAATGTTATGTTCCTTCGAAGCTTATTTACTCACGAACGGCTGAACCGATTTGGCTAATTTTGGTCTTGAAATGTTCGTGGAAGTCCAAGGATTGTTTGAGGTTGAGAAAATATAACAAAATTGCGATGAAAATACTAAAAAGGACAATTTGATTTTCCAATACAAATTTTTTTTTTAATTCAGGTTGGCATTGTGTACATTGTCAGATTAACTAATATTTTTTAGTTAATTGTTTTTGTCGAAAGGAATCACAAAAATTATAAACGTTATAAATTTTATTTTATTGAAGTACACAAAATTTCATGAAAATCGGTCCAGCCGTTTCGGAGGAGTATGGTAACTAACATTTTGAAACTAGAATTTTATATATAAGAAGAAACTTATGTTTTACGTGCTATCGGTGTTCTCATGAACGAGTCGATTAATTTCAAATCTGATTTTTGCATGTGTTAGAGGTCAATGCGGAGGTTTTAAGCCTATTGCGATGTGTTTGTGTGAATTGGTTCGTGAAATATACGCATTTTTGTGAATATTGGTTTTGGTGTGAACATACTCCTCCGAAACGGCTAGACCGATTCTCATGAAATTTTGTGTGCTTATTGGGCAGGTCTGAGAATCGGCAACATTTACTTTTCATACCCCTAAGAGATAAGGGTTGCCACTCCTAACATTCCTGGCAAATCAAGTGAATTTAAAAACTCGGTAGGATAATTTACAATTTCATCAATTTTAGAAATTAATATTGATTTAGTTATTCCTTTCCAAGAAAGTTTTCTTAAGAAGAAAGGAATTCTGCGATTTTTGCTTACAATTCATGTTTTGATTTCTGTATAAAATACATATGATCAGATCAATATTTGCACATTATGCAATTTCGTGAATTCGCCACAAAAATAAATCATTGGAAGAAAATAAAGATCTAGACGAGCGAGCGAAGCGAGCGTGCCGAAGGCCGGCTAGTATCTATATAAATAAAAGAAACTAATGTTTTACATGTTATGTAGGATCTCATGAACGCGTCGATAAATTTCAAATTTCATTTTTGCTTGTGTTAGAGGTTGTCAATACGGAGGTTTTAAGCCGATGTGTTTGTGTGTATTGGCTCTTGAGATATACGCATTTTTGTGAATATCGGTTCGCGTGTCTGGATGCCATCTGTACTGTATATTTACACAGAAAACGCAAAAATAAAAAACAAGTTGCCTCAACTGGGAATCGAACCTTGGTCCCGTCGCTACTCTACATACTTTACTTTCTAAGATTTCTGGTTGCTACTCAACCTATTAAGCCATCCTGTGCCATATTCAATTTGAATTCACTCCTAAGAATTTTAAATTGTTAATATCTCTGCTGTTTATGCTTCGATGTTAATGATCCTGGAAATTAAACGAAAGGTTTTTATATTTTTAACAATTTTCTTACACAAACTAAAGATGGTTATTTGTCATTATAAAAAGATTTTACAAAGTTTTGCTACATAACGAGGTTCTATGTTTGGTATGACAAATCGGAAAGTCTAATTAATAATAATACAAAGAATTTCCCATAAACATCACCATATTCCTCCAGCCTTCTTAAGCCGATTCCCTTAAATTTTAGCTTTATTGCCAGATAATCAGCATTTTTGAAAAGCGAATTTGAGGGGTCATCGCTTTGACTAATAGACTTTTTTGTAGATATTTTTTTCGTACTTACCGTTAGAAGGAAGGTGGAAGACGAAGTCAAGATTGGTGGTCCTAGCGTTAGAACCAGATTTCACATAGTTTTGTTACAGAACGAGGTTCTAAGTCTAATCAACAAGAATATAAAGAATTTTCCATAAACATCACTCTATTCCTTCTGCCATCTTAAGCTGATTCCCTTGAATATTAGTCTTATTCCCAGATAATCAGTATCCCACTTTCGGTCATCGCCATGACTAATACACTTTTTTGTAGATATTTTTTCGTTATACCGTCTTAGGCTTCTTTGCTTTAAGATTCACAATATTTTATATCTTAACTTCTTAATTTCCCAACTTCTTAACTACTATTATGGCAGTTTCAAACTTTTAAACTTTTTATACTCGCAATCTTCTTGTAAATTTTAAAATTCATTTCTTTCTTTCTTTTTTCGCTTAATCCCAGTTCTCAGTTACCCCTAGTTCTCATTTTTAGGTTATTCATGTCGCTCTTAATATGTTCCCTAAAATGAAAGACTTACAAATAGACTTTAAGACAAGACTGCCTACCGTATTATTGCTACAGTTCTTTTTAATATACGCCAGGAAAATTACTGAAACATTTTCATGTCAAGGTCTAATTTTAATTTCTATTTTAAAATTAGGCATTCGAAAAATTTACAATGATAGAATTATGATATAAAAAGTTGTGGAGAAAATTACATTTATTTATATTTTAGATGGATTATAATTTTCTTTCTAAGATTCCTTATAAATCTTGAAATACTCTGAATATTTGCTCGTAATAAATTTTTATTTCTATTTAAATATTATGAATTCGGAAAATATACAATGATAGGATTATGATACAAAAGATGGTGGACAAAATTATATTTATTCATATTTTTGTTGGATTATAATTTTCTTTATTAATCTTGAAATACTCTGGATATTTGCTCGTAATAAATTTTTAGTTCCTATATAAAATTAATCAAAGGGATCCTTTTCATCTAGTCCAAGTATTTGCTCGGAAACTATATTATTTAAGAAAACTCTTGGAGAATGTAAAAAAGACTCTGTCTTGACATCTTAAGGCCCATTGACTCTAATGTGAAGATGACTTCCAATGCAGTTGTCCTAATCTTGTGCATGCTTTATATACGAGACTTTAGATATATTCGGCTTAATGGGATTGTATCTCATCACACTTATCCATATAAGACAGTATACCGATGCATCAACAAAATAGCACTTCAGTGCCGCTTAATACAGGTGACCCCTCATTTTAGGAATGTTAAATTTTTGAAGTTTTTTGTAGGAGTTTGCCCTCTATTCGGTTTTTGAGAATTTATTATAATTTTTAAGATATTTAGAAAATGTCCCTGTCAACTTTCTTTATTATCGTAAGTTGCAGCCAAAGTCCAAGTTCCACTTAAATAAATTCAGCACATAGAGGGGGCCAAATAACCTTATCATAACATCCGGCACTTATAAAACACTCCCAATTTGTGCAGTCTTAAATATTTCACAAATATTAAACTTGTTTCTACCATCTCCCAATCCGATTTATTTTCTGACGGCTGTAATATGTTAAGCATTATTCAGACTTATAACTTTAGTCCTGTGGATATTCTTTAAGAACGCAACTTTCTTCAGTTTTCTCTTACCTTTAAAATTTAATATTTTTACATAAATCAAAAATAATTTATTTTAAATCTTGAGTTACCAAAATGCAAAATTATGGTTCACAGAGAATGGCACACTTACGACAACAACAACTAAGAGCGTGGTCCCAAAACAACAAAAAAAAGTTGATCGCCTTGAGACCAAAGTGTCGATTGAATACCTTGATAACCTGATATTTTTATAAAGCATTTTGCCGAGCTCTTCTTTGAAATTCCTTGTATGTATTTTTTTTTTGGGTATATTTTGTGTGTGTAACTAATCCGGCTTCCGTTTTACGCCTGGCACGCTGTTTCGGTCAACATGAAAACTGAGCCATCATCGTCTGCTCTTTTTTTTTTGGGGTCTTTTGGTTCTTGTGGTGGATTCTACTTCTTGACTCAGCTTCTTTCGGCGCACACCTTTTGTCATGAATCACAATAAATCAAAAAAGAAAAAATAAAAACAGGTTAAACAAAATATGAAATATAATTATAAGAGCTTTAGCTTGGACTTTTGTGAAAGACGATCTTGCCACAGTCCATTGGCAGCAGAATTCTTTAGAAAACCTGACACGCCCACAGACGCTGCTCCGTAATGATTTATCAAGCTATCTGCTCAAGTCCACCTTAGTTTTTTTTTTTATTTTCGTCATTTCGGAGCAGACCAAATAAAATTTAGTCCAAGGTAAGCAAGTTTTGTCAAATGAAATGTTTTTTTTTTTTACTTTTTCACAAATATTTAGTTTTTTTTTTTTATACTCTGTAGCCATAGGGTTGGGTATATACTAAAATTGTACCTTGTATGCAACAGGTCGCAGGAGGTGTGGAGGATCGTAAGTTCTATAAAGTGCTTAGAAAATAATATAAGTATCAGCATTCATATTTTGGGGATCTCAAAAAGCAACAAAACTTTACCAAGCCTAAAGTTCCTCATCAGATCAAGTTCACTAAATTAATGTTATATCTTGAACCATTCTCTCGAAGAAGATGTTCATATATTTTAAATATACATATATCTTATAAATCTCAGAGACTTTAAGAGTTGAGTACCCAAATTTTACCCAAAATTGTTGAAAGTTGAGATTGTGTGATTTTTGGTATTATTATGTATTAGCAAAGAATATAGAACTGTTATACTATACTATAATAATTATAATAATCTTTATATATATAATTCTTCTGTGAGTGTGTATGTCACTGAACTTCTCTTAAACGACTGGACCGATTTGGATGAAATTTTTTGTCTGTGTTCAAGGGGATCTGAGAATGGTTTAGATTCACAATTTTGTCCGCTAATTGCGACGAACTACTAAAAAGGACAATTTGATTTTCCAATACAACATTTTTTTTGTTAATTTAGGTTGGCATTGTGTACATTGTCAGATTAACTAATATTTTTTAGTAAATTGTTTTTGTGGAAAGGAAACACAAAAATTATAAACGTTATAAATTTTATTTTGTTGAGGCACACCAAATTTCATGAGAATCGGTACAGCCGTTTCGGAGGAGTATGGTAACTAACATTGTGAAACTAGAATTTTATATATAAGAAGAAACTTATGTTTTACGTATTATGGGTGTTCTCATGAACGAGTCGATGAATCTGATTTTTGCGTGTGTTAGAGGTCAATGCGGAAGTTTTAAGCCTATTGCGATAAGTTTGTGTGAATTGGTTCGTGGGATTGTGAATATTGGTTTTTGTGTGAACATACTCCTCCGAATCGGCTAGACCGATTCTCATGAAATTTTGTGTGCTTATTGGGCAGGTCTGAGAATCGGCCGACATCTATTTTTCATACCCCTAAGAGATAAGGGTTGCCACTTCTAACATTTTTTTTTCATTTATCGACTATACCTTCATGGTGTGTTCACGGGCGCAAAGTTAGCCGCGAAGCCTTCCATTCTCCTGTTTCGCGGCTTTCGCGGACGGCGCGTTACGCAATATTTTTCAATCTGTGGTTTGTCTTGACTGAACGTGAAAAAATAAAAAAAAAGACATCCTGTCGCCATTATAGGTTAACCTTATTAGTGCACGAAAACATTAATATCAGTACTGCTTACAATGCCGAGAAGAAAACTACCAAATCTACATCAAACATGGTTCAAATGTGAAGATGGCGAGTGGTTGAAAATTTTATGATGAAATTAATCCACTCATCGATCAATCGGACGATGTTTTCCAATCGGAAAGATTCCAGATCTAGACGAGCGAGCGAAGCGAGCGTGCCGGAGCGCAGCGGAGGCCGTCTAGTAATACTATAATATTCTTTGGTATTAGTTTTAAATATTCTTCTCAATATTTTAATTGGAAATGTAAGTCTTGATCTATGTCGCATAGCTCATAGTTGGTGAAGAAAAAGGAACAAAAAGATGGTTCTAATCAAGTCATATCAGATTGAAAATTTAGTTAAAAACTTAATTTTTTAATCCTAAAATACGTTTTTTAAATTTTTATTTATTTTTAACTGTGTAAAGAACTTTTTCTTATATTAGGTCTACAACTTTGCTCCCGCACTTTCCATTACTTTGGCCCATCTTTCAGGCAACAAACGAATCCCGCGTCGGAAAAATTCTTCATCCTTTGATAAGATCCAAGAATCGATCCATTCTTTCACCTTTTCAAAAGAATCGAAGCACTGGCCCGCCATGCCGTGTGCCATCGACCTAAATAAATGGTAATCAGATGGAGCAACATCTGGAGAGTATGGCGGGTGAGGTAGAATTCCCCATTTCAGTGTTTCGAGGTACGTCTTGACTACTTTCGCCACGTGAGGACGAGCATTGTCGTGTTGTAAAATTACTTGATCGTGTCTATCAGCGTTTTGCGGCCGTTTTGCTTTTAATGCCCGACTCAAACGCATTAATTGCGTTCGATAAAGTGCACCAGTAATTTTTTCAGAAGGTTTTAGCAGCTCATAATAAATTACGCCAAGCTGATCCCACCAAATACACAACATGACCTTGGATCCGTGAATATTCTGTCGAGGTGTCGCCGTAGGAGTGTGGCCGGGCAATCCCCATGATGTGCGTCGCTTAGGGTTGTCGTAGTGTACCCATTTTTCGTCCCCAGTAACAATACGATGAAGAAATCCTTTTCGTTTTTGTCTTTCAAGCAGCTGTTCACAAGCAAATAAACGTCGCTCAACATCTCTTGGTTTCAACTGATATGGTACCCAGTATCCTTGTTTTTGGATCATCCCCAGCTGTTCCAGGCGTTTTGATACTGCTTGCTGAGTTATTCCCAATGATTTTGCTAGCTGTTCTTGAGTTTGGCACGAGTCTTCATTAAGTAAAGCCTCCAGTTCATCATCTTCAAAAGTTTTTCTCTGCCACCGCTATGCCGATCTTCAACAACAAAATCACCGCTTTTAAAGCGCTGGAACCACTCGCGACACGTTCTTTCACTAATAGTATCATCACCATAAGTACTTGAAATAACCCGATGAGTCTAATCTAAGTAAAATCTCCCGCAAATGACGTGAATTTGATTTATAAGTTGACATATTTAATTAAGTGTAACTATATGACGTAAACAAAAATTAACTAATGTCGATGTGAAGTTATATTTATCGATGTCAAAACTGATGGAAAACAGCTGTGATTTATTTATTTTAACTATTACTGGCTACTAGCGCCATCTTTTGGGAAACGGCGGGAGCAAAGTTGTAGACCTTTTTAAATAAACTACGTGAGGATAAAAACATTTTTAATTTTTTCTAGATAAATATGTTTAAACGGTTTTTGTTGAACAATATTATTAAAATAAAAGAAATTATTTTTTATTATTTTTTTTAAATAATACTATACATAACAAAAATGTATGGCTTTTCATTTAATTTGCACTTAATTAACCGAATATTTTTGAAACAACTATTTTTAAATAAACTTCTTAGGAAAAAAAAATTTAAAAAAATTAAGAATAAGTTTAGAATTTGATCAGCAAAAGACTCTAACTAAATTACTTCGTCGATGTTTTTGAAAAGACGACTTTCAGTCCTCTGTTTTTGGTAGTTAAAATAAACAAAAATTTATACAATCGTATTTGAAGTAATTAATAATTAAACTAAAAATTTTCCGGAATTACTTAATTAGATTAGGATTTTATGTTTTTTTTTCTTGTTTTTATTAGCAATTAGCAAGACAGCTCTTGTAATTCACAACTGGTTAAAACGTATAATGATAGAGTTTGCAATTTAATAATTAAATATTTCTCGTCTTTATTATATTATTATATTTTTATTTTGTACATCTCGTTATTAATAATTGCTGGGCTTTTGTTCTGTGTTGAAGTTAGCGACTCAAATACGAAATTTTTATATTAATTGCATTTTGTTAAACTATGTTAATAAAAAATAAATTGAAATTATAAGTAACAAATATTTTATTTTTTCGCTTTTCATTTAATTGTGGCTTACCAAATATTTTTGAAAAAACTTTTTTAAATAAGCTGGCAAAAAAAATAGAAACATTTTTTTGAGCAAAAACTAAAATATTTCAAAAATTACGAAACGCTTTTTTCTTTTAAACATTTTTTCTTACCATATTAAACGTAAATGAATTAAGTAGTTAGTTAAATGTGCTCTCAAAAAATTATATAAAAAAAAGTGTGTTTAATTGTGACTATGTTAAATTACCGAATATTTATGAAACATATTTAAAAAAACGAGTGTTTTAGTTTTTATTTTATTGCATATAAAAATAGAAGCAACATTTTCAAAAATATATAAATAAATAAAATATATTATATACAAAATATTTCTTTCTTTAAATAAAAAATATTTCTTTCTTTAAATATAAAAATAGAAACATTTTTTTAATCTTTTTCAAAAATATTATTTCCAAAAAAATATTAATTTTTTTTATTAAATAATTAATTTAAAATGCTATTTCACAATATACATCCATTAACAAAAAAATTTTAAAAAAAATGGCGTACGGAAAGTCGGACGCGGACGACTTTGGGATACCCTGTACCACTAGCTTGCAACAAATTTTTTTTACTAATCGTTCCTATGGGAGCTATATGATATAGTCAACCGATTTCAATAAAATTTGACACAATGCTTAAATACCTTAAAAAAGATCTGAATGCCGAATTTAGTTCAAATATCTTTACAAACAATCCAAACACATCGAATTTTTTATATTAATCGTTTTTTTGGACCGATTGGTCCTATAAGAGCTATATGATATATTCAACCGATTTGGATTAAATTTAGTACAGTGATTGGGAACTATAAAAAACTTTCGAATACCAAATTTGGTTACGATATCTTAATAAACAAACGAATTATTCATCTAAAACGCTTTTTTTGTCGAGGTCGTCTCAAACACCCCCATGGGAGCTATATAATTTAACCCCGATATTAAAAAAATAAAATAAACTTGTCTCCTATGGAATAATATGAGATCTAATGTGAAAGTTTGGTTACTCTAGCTCTTACCATCTCTGAGATCTACGCGTTCAAACGGACGGACGGACGGACATGGGTATATCGACTTTTTAGGTAACTTAGAGGTGTCTCGACGACTCCTTTTCTATGTTACATACATTTTCGCGTTGCACAAACTTAATATACCCTTTGTACCATACGGTACAGGGTATAAAAAGTTATTTTGGCCGATCGGTCCTATGGGAGCTATATGATATAGTCAACAGATTTTGGTCAAATTTGGTACAGTGCAGAAAAATGTTCGTATGCCAAATTAGGTTACGATATCTTCATAAACAAATGAGTTATCCTATTATTATTATTTTTATGTTTTTTTTTCTTGTTTTTTATTAGTAAATAGCTTGACAGTTCTTGTAATTCACAACTTGTTAAAACGAAGAGTGCTATAGATTGCAATTTTCTTTCAGCTTAAAATTCAGTGTTAATTATTTTTCGTATTTATTATATTATTCTATTTTTATTTTGTATATCCCATTATTAATAGGTTCTTGTGTTATTTGTCCTGAGTCCCAATGCCATGGGAACTTAAATTGTTGAATTATATTTAAAAAAAATGAAATTATTAGCAACATATTGTTTTATTTTTTTTTTAAATGTACCGCCAAATATTTTTGAAACTACTTTTTTTTAAAAAAACTTCAAAATAAAATGTTTTTCAAAAATTATGAAATGCTCTTTTCTTTTAAGCATGTTCCTTACCATATTGAATTAAATACATAAAAACCGAATTTGTTAAGACTAATTACACTGTCACTACAGAATTGAAAAAAATCAAAGAACTTTTCAAGTGACCTAGTGTACGTTGTAGGTCTTGACGAGTAGATCACGATAGTGTTTTCAAAATTGTCTAACACCCCCAAAATCGGAAGTTATTGCTTAAAACCGTTTTTCGGGTACTGCGATCACTCCCACTATCATAACGTCGCCATTTTTCAACCGATTTTCGATTGCTTTACGGTTTTGGAAGAAGAAGATTCAAGCTTGATATACATTTGTTTATACTTCATACAAAGCAACTACGCGATTTTTCTAAAAGATATCTAAGATTTACACTTTTTTTTCGTTTTTCACACTTGAAGTCATTTTTATATAACATTTTGTTAAAATTAATCTTAAAAAATATTAATTCCGAGTAAGAAAAGTTATGGTTTATTAAAATCGGTCGATAAATGTTTAAGTTACGACGCTTATTGTAAACAAGAAAATTCAATTTTCATCGACAAAAAAAAAGTTTTAGATGGATAATTCGTTTGTTCATGAAGATATCGTAACCAAATTTGGAATAATGCTTAAGAACAATAAAAAACTTACAAGTGCCAAATTTGGTCGCAATATTTTTAAAAACAAACGAAATACAACAAATTTTGTTAAAAAATCGATTTTTTGACCGATCTTTCCTATGGGAGCTATATGATATAGTCAACCGATTTTGTTTAAATTTGGCGTTTTGAAATTTTTTAGAGCACTTAAGCAATGTGCCAAATTTCAACAAAATCGGCAGCATGCAGAACTTCCGAAAGTAATGAAAATGTAAACATCTAAGGCTAGGGGGTAAAAAATCTCGTTTCACAATGCAGATGTAGAACGAAGAAACTTTGTTTTTAATTTTGACTAAAATTATCGAATCCTTTAGTTCTTTTCTTTTATTTATATAAAAATGGAAGTAACATTTGTTAATCTTTTTTCAAAAATCTATATATTTAAAAATGAAATGCTGTACGTTTATGATCGCATAACTCTAAAAAGCTTGGACGAATTTGCAAAATTGTTTGTTTGTTATAGTGTGTAGAGTGTTTATATCACAAAAAGTTTTGAACAATTTGTAAGGAGGGGGTTGCCATCCCTATTTTTTTAATGTGGCATTGTGGATATTGTCAGATTAACTAATGTTAATGTTTAATGTGTTACGGGTGTTCTCATGAACGCTTTGAAGAATTTCAAATATGATTTTTGCATGTATGAGAAGTTGTCAATACGCAGGTTTTAAGACTATTACGATGTGTATTGTGGATTGGTTCGTAAGATTGCATTTTGTGAATATCGTGAATATGGCATAGTACAAAATTTTTCAAAACCATGAATTGGACATTAAGGGCAGACAGAAGCGTAGTCGCAAGGGGTTGAAATGTAGTTTCTGAGGGGCATGAATTTATTAGAAGTCATGAAAGTCAACTAATCCAAAAATCTTATGATTGTCAGTCAGTAGCAATATAAGAGCTCCTTAATTTTTTCATCCGCACATTTTCCTACAGGAAACTGCTCGCAAGCAGTTGTACAAGCAGTTTCAAGGCTATCATACTCAATTGTGCGGAAATAATTTTGTGTTGTACAGTGTATCCCTCGCTTCGACAGCTCCAAATTCCTTTCCTTTCAAAAGCGATTCAATTTTTTTGCTCCTATGTGTTTTGTGGCCTGGAAGTATTTTTGTGTTTCTATTGTTTGGTTTTTTTTTTTTGCTATTTACAAAGGCAACAACAATAACAACAACAACAAACACAACATTCTTGTGATATGTCAAGAGAATTTTTAACATTTTCACTAGAATTTCTATTTTTATGGCGCCGCCGTCGCTATAGCTGCACATTCACTCAAAGTAAATATATAAAAATAAAATAAAAGAAAAAGACGAACCACGCTCCACGGTTTAGCAGCTCCGCCGCCCCATTCCTCCGCCCAGTTTCTTTCAGTGTATTTCTCATTTGACTTGTTGTCACCAAAGTTGGCTAACAGACCTTGAGGCGCTAACAACAAGTGCAAATTGTTTTTATTTTTCTTTTTAGTGTTTGAGGTTTTGTGCAGTTTTTTTATTTACATTTTTTATTGGCTTTTTGCATTAAAGTTTTAAGAAAATTATTAGCAAATGGCGTACGTAACTTGTGTTAAACTTTTCTTGGGTTTTCCGGGACCGTGCAATGTGGCGTATGTGTAATTTTTGTAATTATTGTTTCAAGGTGTTAATGGCTTGCAGTCATGCTCTGAATAGTAAATTTGCTTAAATAATAAGGTTAAAAGGAAATATTAAGTTAGCTGATTTAGAATTGTAGCTACACGTTATTTGTTAAAGCGTTATTACAATTTGGAATAGTGTCATCTCTATTTAAAGGAAAAACGTTTAGTATGATATATTAAGGGGTTAGGCAACCTTTACGACCAAAAATCAATGCAAATATTAGGAATTTTTTAAATGAAAACCGAAGAATGTTGAGCAAATTAATAATAATAGCTTCAATAAAAAAATTAGTGTGTTTATTAAAAATTTATCGAATTTTTTAATAGGTAAATAACGTCAGTATAGTCATTTGAACGAAGCCTCTCCAACAAGTCAAGTACAACTGGTGCGCAGTGCAGTGGGTACAATTCTCGTCTTATTGCAATGAATAAAATGTTTGTATTATAAATAGGCAATTAGCTATTGCCTGACGTAGGATTTTGTTGAAATTCTGAATTGTCTGAAAACTACGAAGGATTCCACGAAAAATCACGTTATCATCTATGTTTCTGATTGTTCTAATTGCTATAAAAAAAGCATTCCTTCTAACGTAAAAATCGTACGTCAGGCACAAGCTGACAAGAGCGTAACCCCTTAAAACAGGAGTGAGAAAGCAAAATTCGGAGGAATAGCCCCAATTTTCTAATTTAACGCTGAACGTTCTTATATCTCCTTTATATTCTTATATTCTTGGCATTCAAGCGTTGATATTAAAAAATGATGGCGAACGTTAAAGTTCGACGCCACCGACTTTCATATACCCTGCGCTTTTAAGCTTAAAAACATAATAACAACTCTTAATATTAAAAATATATTTGTAAATTTGCCTAGACAGAAAATCAAAGCTGGGTCCTGACCCAACATTAGGGCTAAAAATCTACCAATTAAGGTTTTTTTTTTTTTATTTATCATGTAGATTCAAGTTTTTCCCGTGAAAAATTTTCGGAGTTCACAGTGAAATTATTATTTGTTTTCAATTGGGTGTAAACTTTAAAAAAATATGTCAAAATTAGTCCTTTTTAAACCCTAAACTGCTCAAAAATCAAGTTTATGTTATACGAAATTAATCTAAGTTATAAAAGGTTTTTAGGCAGAGTAATATTGACCTCCATCTTGACAAGTTTTCAGTGAAACCCGATTAGATGCTAGAGTCACCAAAACTCAAAATTATAATTTTTGGGATTTAAGGTTTTTTTTTAAAAATTTTTGGTTTTGTCACCCAGATAAAGAATCTCAACATTTAATTTAAAATTCTTTGTGTTGTTATCTGCTTTCCAATTAGACTTTGTATAGTCACGATTGAATGCGAGCGGTCTGTGCGATCTGTGGCGGTACAGGGTAATTTATAGTCGAATTTGCACTCTAAAGAAATTAGGGAATGTGCATGGGACATAAGAGTCGGAAAGTCTCAGTTCTGTGCAAAAACCCTTTATAAAATTACATAAAAGATTTTTTTTTCTCGAATATTTATTATTGGAAATCAACCCTTGATTTTATGGGTTATAATCCAACATTTATGAAAAGTCACTATACACTTAAAGAAAACTTTTTGTGTGGTATCATTTAGATTGCTCTATATATGTACAATATTTAAAAATCAAGTAGACTCTAGGACATGACACGCCTTCTGAGTTCGTTTGGATGAAGGCGTTTCAGGCGTCTTCTTGGTCTAGGCCAGGGCACATGCAAGCGAGTTCTGATGGTTCCTTATGCGATCAGCGTAACGGTCGCTAAGTTTATTCAATACATCACCCACATAGGGAATGCCTAGATAAATAATCAGGCGTGCTCCAGAAAACCTAAAAAATTCAAACCGAACTATTTTATGCGGATGTATTTTTGAGTTCCCTGGGAACAATTTTTTTTTGTCCATTTATGTTTTCGATAAATTCATATATTTCTCTTATTTTTCCGATAAATTCTCATGTAGTGGTGCACCCAAATTATTTTTGTTTAATATAGGTATATATTGTTTCATTACAATACATAAAATTACACGAAACATTCGGTTTCAAACCTCATCAAAAAATCTGTTTGGTGGAATTGGGAGCACCAAACATTCGAACATTTTATTCGGATTGGTTTTCCGGAGCACGGCAATTTTGAACCATCGCTTAAATTTAATGTGTTTTAAATATATTATGAATCGTAATGACTATAAAAAAACGTGCTTGATTAAAAAATTAATTGAATTTACACTAAAATGATTTTTGTGACCTTAAAGCTAATTGACCTAAGTCCCTTCAAATAGTTTTGCTAATCTTGAGAATGCAAATGTTATTGAAATTTTCACAAAATAAGTCAGAACCTTTTTGAAAGTAATCTATAGTCGGAACACGTGGTCGAAATTTAAAAAATTATCAGGGGTGCCACAGAAAACCAATGCCATTCAAATTCGATGCAATTGCAATTCTTGGTGCCACAGACATGGCTAACAACGGTTTTAAAACCGCTCATAGTCATGTATGTGGCACCAAAATTGGAATTAAAATCGAATTGGTTTTCTGGTGGCACCCCTGTATATGATTAATAACACAGGTCAACATGGTTCAGTTGTTGGAAAGCTAAGAGTCATTTCCGAAGTAATTTGGTGCGTAGAATCCGAATCCAGCTTCAGAACTGGCCCATCACGTCAGGATTTTGAGATATTAGAGGTTATGTACCCAAAAAATGGCGTTTTTTCCTACATTTGAGGTTTTGTACAGGGCGCAAAAAAATTTTTGCGGTCTTTCTCTCCAATTACATCATTTAGTACAACTCTTACCCTTTAATTTAAGGGTTCAAGAGATCAGCTACGATTTTTTTACGCAAAGTTATGGCTTTCGAAGTTACGAGATATATCCCTTCGACGTCTTTAGCATTTCACAGGTCTACAAATACGGAGGTCATGCGAGTTGTTGGAGAAAGCTAAGGGTTATTTCCGAAGTAATTTGGTGCGTAGAATCCGAATCCGGCATCAGAACTGGCCCACCACGTAAGGATTTTGAGATATTTGAGGTTATGTACCCAAAAAATAACATAACCTCAAATATCTTAAAATCTGACGTGATGAGCCAGTTCTGACGCGGATTCAGATTCGCACCAAATTCTTTAGGAATGACTCTTAGCTTCACAACTGAACCATGTTGACCTGTGTTATCTCAAAGGCTTATTGCAAATGCTAATGACGTCGAAGGCTATGTCTCGTAACTTCGAAAGCCGTAACCCCTTAAATTAAAGGGTAAGAGTTGTGCTAAATGATGTAATTGGAGAAAGACCGCAAAAATTTTGCCTATTTTATAACCTCAAATGTAGGAAAAAATAATTTTTTGAACATAATAACCTAAATATCTCAAAATCCTGACGTGATAGGCAATTCTGACACCGGATTCGGATTCTACGCGCTAAACTTCGGAAATGACTCTTGGCACCATCAACTGAACCATGTTGACCTGTGTTATCTCAAAGGCTTATTGCAAATGCTAATGACGTCTAAGGGCTATATCTCGTAACTTCGAAAAGCCATAACTTTGCGAAAAAAAATCATAGTTGATCTCTTGAACCCTTAAATTAAAGGGTAAGAGTTGTACTAAATGATGTAATTGGAGAGAAAGACCGCAAAAATTTTTTGCGCCCTGTACAAAACCTCAAATGTAGGAAAAAACGCCATTTTTTGGGTACATAACTCAAATATCTCAAAATCCTGACGTGATGGGCCAGTTCTGACGCCGGATTCGGATTCTACGCACCAAATTACTTCGGAAATGACTCTTAGCTTTCCAACAACTCACATGACCCCTGTATTTGTAGACCTGTGTAATTTATTGAAAATTTATTTCGCATGAATAAGACAAGGGGTATCGCTCATAAAAAATTAAATAATTTTAAAACTATTTCGCATAGTGTGATTAAACTTAAACAAAAGTGACAGTTAAATAAATAAGATTTAATATAGGAGATCTTGCGGCTAAAAAGTGACATAAATCATTTAGCTAGTTAGTTGAATTTTAGAGGAACTAAACTTATTATTTTATAAGTAGCAATATTAAGCTATTTCTATATATCCCCTTCGATTTCAGTGCATCTCATTCCGTTTTTACACGGTGGAAACGTTCCTGAAAAAATGTGTAAAAAAGAAAATGAAGTAAATCCTTAAGCTAATATGAAAATAAATTATGGAAATTATAATGGAAATTCTCTTACTAATTTTTTTCAAGATAATAATAAAACATAATTCGATAAAGGTTCAATAAAAAATCTTATTTTAATCGTGCAAAATCAGATGAAATTAAAAAATAAATTTGTTTTCTAAATGGCACAATTGGGTTTATATATAATATTCTATACAGACCATATTCGATTTTTAGCCCGATGTGCAAAGAAAAAATTAATTAATAAAGTGGATGTTCGAAACTTGTGGTAACTCTACAAGTGAACTTATCGATAGCTGGCCAGCTGTTCTATACAAATGTTTATCGATAGCAGTCGAAATGAAAACGATTCGAAGTTGATTCGAACTCAGTCGAAATCTAGAACACCATTGGAAAACGAACCGAAATCTATCGATTGATCGAGTTATGGATAACAGGATATTTATGAGGACATTTCTTTCAAAAGTTCTACCTTGAAAGTTGTGCTCTCAAAAATATAGACTAAATGCATATAAATAGAAATCTATACTAGTGCAGTTCTCGGGCTGCTCTGATATTGATAATAAAATATGCAGAAGACATCTCCCGTCTAGTTTCCAGTGTTACCCCACACTGTCAAAGCTCTCAACTTAGTTCTAGTTACACAAAATGTCATAATGTGTACTTACATTATCATAATTTATTCAAAAGATCTGCGAAAAAAATGTGCTGCAAATTTGGTAAGCATAAAAAAAACGACACCAAACCACATTTTCTATGTCATAAAACAATTTGTCCAAAGTTGGTAACAGTTTCAAACTGTCACAATTTGCCAAAGCTCTCTCGTAAGTACTGCCTGCATATAAATATAATTCCCTAAAAGCTCCTGCCGCCTACATTACACCCAACATCCAACATATTTGTCATGTGTCTAGAACAAAACTAAACTCCAAATGCAAATGTCAGACAAGACTTTCCGTTCCGAGTGTTCGTTTCACCAAATAGTACCCAACCCAGCCCTGAACAAATTGTCGTATTTTTTGTTGTTGGTAAAAGAAAACCGCAGAACTAAATCAGCCCGTGCAGTACCTCCCCACCTACCCCCCTCCCGGCTCTATGACAGAGCCGTATAGTAAATAACACGTCAGTTTTGTTGCAAAAGTGGCGGTAAAAAATTGTTCACTTTTTTTTTGCGTTTTTAGAAAAATTATTTATGCAAGACTGTCACAGTTTTTTTTCCTGTTCGTTTCTAGCTCGAAATTGTCAAAGGTTTTTTTAAGTGGGTCACAATTTGATTTGATTTGTTGATGGAGGTACGAAAAGGGCCTAGACTTGGTCCCGTCTATTTATAGTCGGCCATAATTGGCATATTATGTCAATTGTTGTTAGCCAACTTTTAAATTATTGTCTCTTAAATTAGCTACGGTTCAATAAAAATAAAAAAAACCAGAAACCTCTTCTCCGGCTGCCAATTAATGGCAATTGTATGTCAAGTACGACTCGAACATGGCCCAGGGGCTGCTTTTGGCAGCTGTCTGACCTTTCCGGCTGAGTTGAACCCACAACTGATTGATAAAAAAAAATCTACTTAGTTGACTTTTTTTATTTTTAAATTATTGCTTAATTGGCAAGCTTGTATTTAGTTTTTTTTTCTTATGTATAGTTTATTGCTTATTTTTATTGCAAAATTTTAATTTTCGACAAGTTTTGCTGTTTGTAAACATTTTGCAAATAAATAAAAAATTCTTTAATTTTAACATAAAATATGATAATGGGACACAAGCAGCGTGAAATTTTGAATACTCTGCATAAAAGTTTCTTTTAAAAATCGATAATAAGTCGAAACATTTTTGCATGTAACGTTTTACAAGGTATTTTGAAAAAAACACTTCAAAATTAAAAAAAAAGTGTATTTAAAAGAAAAAATCTCTGGTTGTATCAAACAGATTTGGAATACTTTTTGAACAAGCTGTAGATAATTAAATTACATATCGATTATACTAAGATCATATTATAAAATTAATTGTCAAAATTACGGTTTAGTCGTTATCCGATCATATGGAATTAATCGTAATTTTCAAGATATTTTTAAAAAAATTCAATTTTGAACGTACATTTTAAAATAACAAAAAAAAAATATTCATATATTCGAAAAATTCGATCGTTGGTTTTTAATCAAAATCGGCGAAAAATTATGAAATTAAGCAAAATTTTTGTAAAAATTACAAAAAGTAAATTTTTCTCAAAACCCAAAGTTTTAGATGGGTAATAGTGAAGACGAAAGGAAAGGCAGGCCATTCTTATACCCTTTAACAAAAGGACGAAGCTTTTATAAATGTAATCATATGTGGAGAAAGAAACAACGGCGACACTATAAAGTAAATATATACTATATAAATGAATAGTAAACATATACTATATAGATGAATAGTCATATTTGTCTAATCGTCCGATAATTGACATGAAAACGCGGATTTTAGAGGCCAAAAGAGCTTGAGAACCTCATTTAGATATTTTCTACTGAAATTAACAATTTTTGCTCATCTCTCCAAAAACCGCAAAGAGGTTTAATAGTTTTAAGTTTTGTGTCTGGACTCCCCTTAAAAATTCGAAAAATGGTCTTTTAGCAGTTCTAATTACACACTTTGAAGTGAAGAATCCTCCTCAAGACAAAATCCTAGATACGCATCTGTCATAGATCTTTCTTTTTTCATTAATCGGGGCAATTTTGGAACGTAAAAATGTGTCCATATATCGAAAATTGCGCAATTTGGATCGTTTCTAATAGCTGATACTGCTAACTTTATTATCGATTCCTTATAATATCGATTTGTCACAGAACGCAAAGGGTCTTGCTAATTTTGATTTACGCCTGAAAGTTCAGAAAACATTTAAGCCAAAATGTAGGATGAAAAGCGTTTTCTTGACCGAGACAAAAACGAATAATCACATTTATTTTGAATGCCGCCAGAGGCCGCTTTCGTGGGTTTTACGAATTCGTTGCGAAAATCTACGATTGTTTTTTAAGCTATGATCAATTTAGCCAAGATCTAGGGTAGTCATGATACTTACCAACTTAGAAAGTGTATCAAAAAAATGTCAATACAGCTTCTTTTGCAATGTAATTTAATTTACAAAAAAAATCCAAATTTTTTTATAAATATTTTTTTAAGCGTGGGGAGTGGCTTCTCTCAAAACTGAAGTTGTTTTTTAAGTAGCTGTAGATATAATATGTACAAGCAATTTATATATAGTATATACTCGTATGTAAATATTTTGTATGCGTTGGCTTGGCCAATAAAATCTGTAATAAATTAAAGCAAAAACAAAAACTTAGCTACTTGTTGTTGCCGCTATTTACAATTTGCAAATTCAAAATATTTTTAAGTTCATAAAATGCAGTGTCAGAAATGCAACTGACAAGATCTGGCGACAATGGAATACACTTGTCAAAACCGATATAATTATGGCTTTGAAAATTGGCTAACGACAAATCCTTGTAACAATCTGGAATAACTGCCAAAGATCGACAATCTATTATTTGCTTAGTAAAAGACTGCTTAAAAACCAAAGCTTTGGTATCTTCAGTGAATTAATAATCATTATAATTAATAAATCGAATTTTATACATTTTAACGATAATTTTCAAAAATTTTGCTTACATTGGCTGTCTTATAAAGGAAGTATGTCAACTAAATTTTAAATAATTTTCATGTCCAACGAAAAGTGCAATGACGCTGAAATTCGAAATATAAGAAAGCTTATTTCATTAGTTGGGAACCTATCTGAGGTCTTATCGAATCCGGAAGACTATTGAATTTCAAGTAACGATTGGCTTTGCAAAATTTTAATAAAATTTCTGAATTTCCCAACCAATCATTTTTCAAATTTTTCAGGATTAATTGCAAACTAGGTTGATTTTCTTGAAAATTTTTAAATATTTAATAATAATTTTTTTCGCCTTGTCTATATTGTACAAATAAGTGTTCCGATATGCAACCAGGAACTAATATTTGTGCCTCTGCTGTAAAAAGTTGGTTTATTTTTTTAGGGCTATAGGGACTATCCTATATAAATTTAATAACAAATATTTTTTCATTTACTTACAGCTACTGAATTGACTTTGGATTCTGCGTCCCTAACAGAAATGTAAGTTAGATCATTTTTACATATGTAATTCCTTAAAAATCAGCAATACTTTTTTTCGTGACATATTCAATCATTGTTTTTTTAATTATGTTTTCTGGCACAACTTTAGTCTATAATACAGCAATTTTTCGATTAACGACGGGACATCAAGAAAATAATACCCTCCCAAAATTCCAAAATATTTTTCTTATTTAGCTTTGAAATAGAGATAACACAGGTCTACAAATACAGGGGTTATGTGAGTTGTTGGAAAGCTAAGGGTTATTTCCGAAGTAATTTGGTGCGTAGAATCCGAATCCGGCGTCAGAACTGGCCCATCACGTCAGGATTTTGAGATATTTGAGGTTATGTACCCAAAAAACGTCGTTTTTTCCTACTTTTGAGGTTATGTACAGGGCGCAATCCGGCGTCAGAACTGGCCCACCACGTCAGGATTTTGAGATATTTGAGGTTATGTACCTCAAATGTAGGAAAAAACACAATTTTTTGGGTACATAACCTCAATTATCTCAAAATCCTGATGTGATGGGCCAGTTCTGACGCCGGATTCGGATTCTTCGCACCAAATTATTTCGGAAATGACTCTTAGCTTTCCAACAACTGAACCATGTTGACCTGTGTAATCAATCATTTCGAATTTCTTAAGTGGTAGATTAGAGGGTTAACAATTGTGGGTAAAGTTGGACGTTGTATCCCTGGTAAAAACGATTCATATATTTTACTTAGATCGACAAAAATTGATGACTACTATTTTGAGATCAAAAGCTTTGTAAGTAGTTTGTATTTGTACATCTTCAAGGTAGTAATTATATAAGTTTTACTTTAGAAGGTGCGCAAAATAAGTTCTTAAGAAAGGTTACCCGTAGAAGATAATGTTGTATACAGATTTTTAAGTGAATTTCATGTTCTAGAACGATTTCTAGCACTCTGAAAATTATTATTTCACGCCAAAAATTTTATTCGCAAAAAAACAATTTTTGTGAAAATCCTGAGATTTGGCTACAATTTCATTATTACCCTTAAAAATTATGACAAAATGTTAAAATGAATATTCATAGCAAGGGTGAAACTATTATCTTTTATTCCGAGGATTTGTTTTATATCTCATTAAAGAAAAGTCAACCTAAATGTGAAGCTATCAATACGCCGATAAATAATCTAAATTTTGATATTTATGCGGTTCAATTACGAATTTAATATTAGCTATTACTTTTATCACATATGTAAAATTCATAATAATAGAAGAGATAATTTATTTTCAATCATAGATACTTCCATATGTTTCGCTGCTTTTTACATAAAAAATCAGTGAAAGAACTATAGCTTAATCACCGAGTAAAGATTTTGTTCACCCCTATCTATTAGTACGGACAGACCGATTAACAAACAGAAGACATTTTCAAACGATTACATTTGTTTTATTTTTGAAAAACTATTATGACTAGATTACACGCAATATTTTTCTTGTCTAACCTAATAAATAACGTACGCCTTAGCCTTTACGGTAAGGGTATAAAAACCTAAAGATTTATTGTTCGCATTCCAAAACAATTTGTAGCCATTTAAATTTATTATGCGGACAAATTCTACGACGTCACGTCGGTCGGTCTGGTCTGTGGTCTGTGCGGTTTATTTAAATATATTATGTGATTTATTTTTTGTTCTGTTAACAAATTAATTTTGACCCCCCAAAGATAAACACATTCATTCACATGCTAAGGATTGACACATCTTTGTCTGACACATGTCTGCCAGTTCTGGCCAGCTCATTAAAGTCATTCACTTTAAGCCAAAGACCCTGCGACAATTCCATTTAACAAACTTTTTCTTATATATAAAGTATATAAACCTACATATATTTTTGCTTTTATAATTTTCCGCATTTTCTTGGGATTGTATAGACAGCCAATTTTTTCAATTTTCCGTGACATTGAGAAATTTTTTTGTTGACTTTTGCATCTTTTTATTTACTATATTTGAATTGTTTTGACATCTGAGTAAGCTTTCCATTTGATTTATTATTTTGTTTTTTTTTTCCCATGGTTTTTAGATATATATTTTAATAGTGTGGTCAAAAGTCCTGCATCAAACTGTCGCCAACTAAATAATCACTTAGGAATGCTGCACTTAAGCTACTGCGACTTGTGAATACCCTCTAAAAAGTAGCTTAATTGATTTAAGTATTCTAAGCAAATATTTTTGGCAGTTGAAACGGAAATAAACCAAAAATCCTTTTAACTTTGAACTGAAAATCAGTTCATGAACGCTCAGTTCGTTTAGTAAAGATTTTGTATAAATTGTATTGTTAGCGTATTTAAGCTTGCTGCTAAATTGAGGATTTCAAATTGTGCACAAAAACTCAACTGGATGAAGCGTGAACACCCTTTTTGTTAGCACGAGTAATAATTGCCATATTTATGGTACTCTTTTTTTATATCAGTTAAATTTATAAAAATTCCATTTGTTCCATTTGTTCCATTTTTTTGTGGCTTTTTCCATTACAAAATTAATAAAAAAAAATTAAGGGATTGCAGTGCTGAATAAAGTTGAATTAAGAACTGTCCTAAGCACTGCATATTGTATAGGAATAGGATTGCGTTTTTTATATTCCATATATTCATAATGTACACAGGATATAGGATACATTATCTATTATCTACTTTATCTAGAGAAGTTATTAGGCCCTGTACCGAGTTCGTCATCAACCATCAAAGGCGTTTTAGGACTAGGTAACTATACTTACCTCCAGTGCACTCAAATTAAATTATAAGATTTATTTTATTTATTTTTTTTTTTTTTATTCACTGAGAATTTTGAATACTATCTGGGATTAGCGGAAAGATCGGCTTATGCATCTACTTCGTCTGGCGAATCCGGAGTATTTTGTACATAAGCATCGTCTATTTGAGGCATTGGCAGAAGTTGAGAACAGAGCAAATAGATGATCACATTTTCAGGGAACAACACAGTCTGGATCTGACGAGGAAGTTGTTTACAAAATGAATGTCTGGATAAGAGCCTGTGTATTTTTGTAAACGTGCGGGATCCTTCACGTGTATCAGGCGCATTCCGTATTTCCATTGAATAAATTACCGAATCTTGGATGGGTTGGCGGGTGTTGAGTTAAAGTTATCAAGCTCTGTAATTAATAGCAATGCAATAGCAAAATGCTGAAAAATAAAAAATTTAATATTTAATAAGATTGAACAAAAAATGATTACAAAAGCTTTTGTTTATATAAAGGACTAATATATATATTGTATGTATATTGTATATCCCCAAATATTTTCGAAGCTACATACATATTCTAGGACTTCAATGCCGCAAGCTTACTAGTTTGAATATAAAAAAAATCCATCAATAGACCAAATATTGTTATATTCGGACTATAATTATCGAAACTAATCGTAATATTTAGTTTTTCAGCATCACCCCCTCCACTTTCAAAGAAACACTAGCTTACAAAAATTTTAGGGTTAACGAATTAATATTGACATGATTCCATAGCATCTACATTTGTCACCGGATTTTGAAGATCTTAGGCTCTAAAAGTTCGCAAAATATTCTTTCCCTTTTAAAAAACTTACAATAAATTTATTATGTTACTAAAAAGCAAACTGATAATTTGTTATTTTGAAACTTAAATTATTTTTACGATTTACTTCACATATCAATACCTTTCGATCTAATGGTCTTAGAGAGATTCACGATTAAATGAAAACAATATCCAAAAACCTGTCTTTCTAAAACTTGAAAACGGTCTTAAGAAAAAAAACGAATGTCGATATTACCCTAAAAATACTTCAATAGGAAGGTTCGTGTAAACTAATTTAATTTAAAAAGAAAAAACGCGGATCATTCCATTCTAGTATTTTATATAAATTTCCTTGATTGGCTATTTTGTTAGTCGCCCCTGGCCGGATCATGGGGATCTCCATTAATAACTCTTCGAATAGAGTATTTTAGGGGTCGGAATTCAAGTTGCCTTAGTGGCAAAGGCATATGTTACTTAAAGGCAGCTCATTCGATTCCCATTTGAGACCTCCTTTAATTTTTTTTTTCGTTTGTCTTTTTT
The DNA here is from genome assembly GCA_037043745.1 of Chymomyza amoena. Classification (NCBI taxonomy): domain Eukaryota; kingdom Metazoa; phylum Arthropoda; class Insecta; order Diptera; family Drosophilidae; genus Chymomyza; species Chymomyza amoena. The sequence goes on from JBAMAX010003169.1 coordinate 40,415, forward strand.
TATATTACTTTACGCCAAAAATAAGTTGCCCTTGCGATGTTGCAACGTTAGCCATTTTTAAATAAAGACTTCAATTACTAGCTACCCCCTATTATTGATTTCTAAAGTTTCCCAATTTCAAGTCATTCAATATTAATGTGCTTAGATTAGTAACTAAGTCAATCAGCGATGGCAACCCACTTGGAACCGAATGCTAATTGCCGCCTACAACAGTTGCCAACAAAGTTGCTTCATGACCCTCAAACTTGGACAACTTGGAGCATGTGTGTGTTGGAGAGTGTAAATGAGTGTCTCTTGGCGTAAAACCTCTCACGCCCCCTCTCAAATGTCGAGCCATGTCTCTAATTAAAATGAACTTTGTACAAAATGCAGTCAACGACCAAAGCCAAAGCTAAATATAGATCCGAACTCGTATAGTCGTCGGAAACACTCTCAGTTTGGGTCTCGAAAGTGTTTTTTATTTTTTGGTATGGAGGCGTCATGGAGCTGACCATTAAATATGCATAAATCGAACTTAAAGTGGCTAAAAGAGCGCTGGCTGGAAGCAAAAGTCTTGGGCGAAGTCTGCTGTTACATTGTTAACTTGGCCCAAGTGCCATAGCCATAGCCATATCGACGTGGGTGTGTAGATCCTAAGTATGCATTCCAGCCTCTTCTTAGTTTGTTTAGTTAGTAGAGAGGATTCCTCCTGCTCTTGCCTGCATCCAGCACGTTAAATTTGCAGCGCATGATTTAGCTTTTAAATATTTAGTTAAGCGTTAAATTGACTTGGCAACTCTGGCAACGCCAACTCCAAAGTTTCCAGTTTCTTATTGCATGTCGCTGCCAGGTTCCCCTTCTGTATTCCCTGTCGGGGATGCATATAATCCTTAACTGGCTGCTACGTACGTTTGTCTGCCAGTCCGGCTGAGTGTGCGCCGTCTTGTTAATTGCATAATTAAGCGCAAGTTAGCCAAGTTATGCGTGGGCAGCGGCGAATGAGACGCGCTTCATCCAACGCAACTTGCTCCAAATTTACAGAGTAGACTGTTTGTCGACGTCGACGACGTCTTGGTCGTCTTGGTCGCTGTGGACTTGTCCATGCAATTGGTTTAAGTTAAAATTGCAATAGTTGTAATTACACTGAAAAAACAAATTGCAAGCACTTTAGAGGACTTCGCCTACTGTTGGCTTTATTCCGCTTGGGTTCATTATCCCCCAGCTTCTACTTGACTGTTTTGAATGTTCGTCGAGCTGGTTTGACGTTTGTCTTTCCAGTTTTTTTGACTTGTATTACAAATTTAGATTATAGAAAGAGATCCGCCGGAAGGACTCTACTAAGATCTAAAATCATTCATTGTGTGGCCATGACAACCCGTTCTCGGGTTACGGCCGACCTCAACAGCTCTCACCAGGCGCCTCTGCTTTGCGCGCTTTTCCAATTAGAAATATCAAGGCAGGATAGGTGCTCCTCTATGTTACTTAATCTTTCCATGGGAGTCGTGATCGTTCCCTTCATCTTCCTTCGTAGGTTAAGATCTTAAGATCGCGTTCGTATTTTTCAGCAAAGCTTTTCAGTTTTCGAAGTTTTCTACATGCGTGATATTTCATTGCTCTACCACACAAAACTGTCCAGCTCCTAAAAATATTTAGAAAACTATCCACAACAGACCAACAAATTTTTCAACTCTTGAAAATACTTAGAAAACTATCTTTAGTAAGCAGTATCCAAATAAAATTCGCAACACTTATAATATTGACGAAACTATAGGTAAGTTAAGGCGGCAGTTGGGACTTAGGCCAAGAACAGGATATGGAGTAGACCATGCTTAACGTGAAAATCGAACCCACAACCTCTGGGATGATAGGTCGAAACTATAACTTTAACAATTTACTAAATTTTAAGCTCATTGGATTTGTGTTCTTTTTTTAAGATTGTGTTTCTGTGAGACTCCTAAATAAATATCTATTTGGGACTTACAAAGAAATATTAAATTAGGAGAAACAATTTTTTTTCTGTTTAATATTTTTTTGTTCTACCTTAAAAATATTTCTTTGTTTTAAATGTCAAAAGCAATGTCAAACGTCAATTTTTATCGAAAATTCGATTATGAAAAAATTCTTGACAGAACGCATTAAAAGTTTTTGGGCAGGTCTGCATCCGCCCGGAACAAAGTCGTGCTATGTCCACATCTCCTGCGCCGTTTTGTGGTATTGGTTGGTCCACAATCAAAACCATGATAAACAAATGGACTGGAGGAGAACATAGGAGATACTGGTTCTCTTCCGAGGCTTCGTCAAGCAAAAGTGCTTGCCTATGGATGCGTTCAAGACAAAAGGTCTTGGCAGAGAGGACATAAAGATCCTGGTAGCTTACCTATCTGGCCACCACACTGTTAAATATCTGTGATAAAAAATATCTCCATATATTGAATAGCAAGATTTTGCCCTTTTTCTATTCCTATAAAATAATTGGATTTTCTCAAGGCCTTTCTTAATTATGACCTCTTAATTCGAATCTCTTAACGTTCGGCCATTACTTCATGCTTGGAAGCAGAAAGTAATAGCTGGGGTCTTGACCTGAAAAGTATGTCACAGAAATTCGTATCTCAATATGAATAGCATAGGGCCTCAAAGGTAAGTAGACAGTCGCGGTATCTTATTTCTCAGGTGACAGAATATAGCTATATTGTCTATTCCCTTAGGGAGTACTTTAACCTTTGCTCCGCTGTAGCATTCTACAATAATATCAGCTTGGAGATCAATTGAAGAAAAACTCTTGCCTTAGTTAGCAAATAAATAGTTAGATAAATCTTACTATTTCATCCATAAAGTTCTCTTATATGGCGCAGAGACTTGGACGGTAACACAGTCGAATGCAGTTTCTTTTGGGGGTGTTCAGGAGAAATATTTTTCGCAAGATCTTCAGTCCCGTGGAACAATGAGCTATATGGCGATATTGTGGTAGGGAAGAGGTTGGGCATTCCGCGACTTCGTTGGTTGAGTCATGTATGGATGTCGAAACTGCAGCTCATAAGGTGTAAGATGCGGTAGTTGGTAGCAAAGGAAAGGAAGACCATGCTTGCGTTGGCAGAACCTAGTAACTGAAGGTCTTTCAGGCCTCGGTGCAACTAATTGACTACGATGCCTTTAAAGCAGACAAAAAATTTAAAACTGGCTGATTCACAATTTATGTTCCCAGCGTTGACTGGGAAGAAAGATACGACAAGGGCAATATAATTGCAATTTCAACTATTTTTGGATGGGTGCTACATTGAATATTGATGTCTCGCTTCAAAGATTCGGAGAGCTGAAGGATGTCAATACTGTGACCAAGGCGGAGCCCGAAGAACAGCAGGTGGAGGAACACTTTCTCGCTACGCACACTAGAGACGGAAACGGAAGATATATTGTGAAACTTCCATTCAACACAGCAAAATCCCGAATTCGTAGACACTCTACAAGGAGCGCTAAAACGCTTTAAATCTGTACCAGAACGAGGAATATATAGAAAGAAGATTATAATGGAGTTTCAGCAATATATGATCTACACGATCTGCTTAGTTGCCGGCAATCTCGTTCAGCACACGATCCGCAATCGACCGATACCATTCCATGGACTTTCACCACGATTTCTGGCCAGATAACCCACTTTAGGCCACCAGAGCTTCTCGGTGTTACTCGCGCCGGCGCGACTACCAAAGAAGCTAGTATTAATTTCAACATAATCTTTACTTCGTTTCGACGATGACAATAATTAATCAGCAGGAACTAAATTATCGAACTAGCCAACCTCCGCGAATTAAATGAAGCCGGTTGCCTAAAATTCCAGTTGCTGCTTGAGAGGACTATCAATATTTTCAAAGTTACCATGCGAAAAATGTTATGCACATATACCGCGCATCCTTTCGCAGTCACGGAGTTTGAAAAGGAAATGACGGCTGACTGGGCCTTCGACTCCCTTGCATGGCAGTAGATGTCCTCTTACGCTTCCATGCAAAACATCCTCAAACGCAGATCGCCTGAGGGACCGCCTTCTCACATTAGCTCACCCCTGGGTATTCAGGGGCTAACCGAGAGTACCTAGCGTAAAGCTGGAGCTTGTAAGCTACTTGGATCGCCCAATTAGGGAATCGTCGCTGGTTACTCCGGTGTGACAATCAGACAAATTTCCGCGCAAGCGCCCCAAAGACCGACCCCACCCTCCTAGGTCTAAACCCACATCGCGCCATAAAAGAAGATACCACGTATCCCTATAACTTCTCTAACATGCGATTACTTGCACAATTCACAGAACCCTAAAAAAAAAAAAAAACTTACCACTATTTCCGCAAACATTTGTTTTCATATGCTCCAGCTATAATTGTTGTTCCCATGTTGAAAATTCCGTTCGGCGACTTTGAAATCAAAAAATATTATTTACAAAATTCTACGACTTTTAACTTTTGCCAATAAACCAAAATGTTTAAAAAATATTTTATTTTTCCTTGTCTGCACTGTAAAAGCAAAACTATACAAATGAATTTAAAATTTTTCAGTACTCGGTTCATAAACAAATTTGATGAGTTTTAAACAGTCTACTAAGTCAATGTTTATTTGAGTTCGAGTTTGTAAAATATAAAACTGAGTGCAAAGAAAAGCCAAAACACTTGTCTTCTAGAGCACAGACCCTTATTATGAAGTTCGCTCTAAATTTTTTTCAGTGTATTTGCATATTTACACATTCAAGGCGTTGACATGCGTACTAATGAGCCATAAGTAAGCCTTACACCATAGTCGGACTCTGGATCGTAGACCTGCTCCGATCTGACTCAGCTGATAAGCAGCATTTATCATTTGCTAGCTGTCTTCAGAGATAAGTTGCATCCACTTAGATTAACTTTGATTTGCATATTCATAAATTCTGTAATAAGTCCAAGAGAAACAAACTGACAACAACTACCGGGTGTTAACATTCAGAGATCTTTACGAGTTATCCAATATATAATGGACTAGCCATTATAATGTTATGCATGTCTGCTAATTGAAATATGTCTTATATACAAGCTATATATATATTTACATTTAATTGGTTGTCTGACAGTTGATTGTCCGACAGTCTGGTCAATGTTCTGCAATTCAAGCATTTTGTACATAACTCCCCGAATCCCCTGCCCCTGAAGCGACTTGCAATGATAATTTGATATAAGCGAATTTTTCAAGTTGGCACGTATTTAATATTGAGCTGGTTTCTTTTTCTTACCTTTTTCGCTGAATCTACAAGAAAATGTGAAATTGGATTTTTAAAAGTGAAAAGCGGGGGTTTTTAATTAGCATAAGGTAGTTTCTAATGGGCGTTATAAGAACGCAAGAAAATAAATGGTTTTTAATTCAACAGATGCAAAAATTAATAGTTATGAAAACCGAGCTCTACCAAAATCCCCAACATATGATTGATATAAATTGTTCAAAGAATATGGAGAACGCGTTGAAGACGAAGAGCGCCCTGGTTGAGCATCGACCTCAACTTACGATGCTCACATCCAAAAAGTAAAAGAAATAGTGCTTGCAAGCCGTAGATTACCTATAAGAGACATTGCTGATGAAAATGGCGTACCAAAAGGATCAATTAATACCATTTTGAAAATAGTTTTGGGCCTCAAACGTGTCAAGTCTCGATTGGTACCAAAAATGATAAATTTTCTCGAAAAACAGGTCGTGTGGATGTGTGTGAAACAATGCTCTCTGACTATCAGGCGGTTTGTAAACACATTATTACGGAAGATGAGACATAGATCTACGCTTAAGACCCCGAAACAACCGACCAATCGAGTGAATATCGTGCCAAATGTGAGGCAAAACCAAAAAGACCGCGTCAAAATCGCTCAAAAATCAAGGTGATTTTGACGTTTTTCTTTGATTTTTGTGGTGTAGTGCATTATGACATCCTTCCGCTGGTCAAACTGTCAACAAGGAATAATATTTGAGTGTTATGCGTCGTTTGCGTGAAGCTATTCGTAAAAAGAGGCCAGATTTACGGAAAGACAACTCACCACAATAAAGCGCCATCTCACACTACACTGATTCTTCGAGAATTTTTCGCCAAAAATGCAACCAACATCGTTCCAAAACCACCTTATTCACCTGATATGGCTCCGTTTGACTTCTGGCTATTTCCAAAACTCAAAAGACCTATTCGAGGAAACCGTTTTGAGTCGATTGAAGACATTCAACGTGAATCAGCGCGTGCTCTGAAGGCTATACCGGAAGAAGACTTTTTGGAATGCTTCGAGGACAGGAAAAAGCGGTGTCATAAGTGTATTATATCGGGGGGGACTATTTTGAAGGGAACGAAATTGATTTGGAAGAATATATAAAGATTTTTGATTTAAAAAAAATTTCGACTAGTTTTTGGACACAATAGTGTGTAAAGGGTGATTCATTAAGACCTTTTTTTCAATAGGGATTTTCGTGTGGATCACGCGTGATCCATGAAAGCTGTCAAAGGCAAAGTTGTTCAGTATTCATTGGCAAATCATCATGGAAATGATCTTCCTGCACATTGCCGTTTTAGTGAATGGGCTCTTGGTAAGATCGAGGAAAATCCGTTGTTTTCGACCAAAATTTTGTTCAGTGATGAGGTCCACTTTTGACTCCACTGTTTCGTGAATAAGCAAAATCGCCGTATTTGGGGAGAAGATCAACCCGAAGAGGTTCACCAGCTGCCATTATATCCAAGAAAAACAACGGTTTGGTGCGGTCTGTGGGCTTGTGGCCAATGATTGTCCGTACTTTTTTAAAAATGAGCAAAGTGCGAACGTTACCATCAATGGCGCACGTTATCGGACCATGTTAACGGACTTTTTGCTGTCTGAAATTGTTGCCCGTGATCTCGACGACATTTGGTTCCAACGGGATGACGCTCCGGTTCACATTGCCAATGAAACAATGGCCTCTATTGCGAGGTCAATTTGGTGAGAGATTAATTTCACGTACGGGACCCGTACCTTGGCCGCCAAGATCGTGCGATATCCCACCGCTCGACCTTTTTCTTTGGCGTTACTTAAAGTCAACAGTTTACGTGGACAAACCAGCAACGATTGAGGCCTTGGAAGCCAACATTACTCGTGCTATTGGCCAAATACCAGTGGAAATGCTTGAACGAGTCATGGAAAATTGGACCTTCAGGATGGACCATTTAAAGCGCAGTTGCGGCCAACATTTGAACTAGATTATTTTTAAAAAATAAATGCCATAAAATATCCTTTCGAAATCATAAATAAAGATCCCATCATTCCTTTAAAATTGGATTTGCCAAATCATTAAAAAAGTCTTAATGAATCACCCGTTATGTATCGAATGTTTTCGGTATAAAGGCTCACCGATTTTGATTCTTTTCGTTTCTGATTTAATTTTTTAAATTGAAAAATGTTGCGAAAATAGACGAATATTTTACTATTTTAAAGTTTTTCAGTCCTGTAACACGTTTTGTCGATTTTAACATTTTGCCAATTAAAAATGCGTCCACTGGCTGTGTTCAAAATTTAAATTGAATTGAAATTAAAAATGTCACAAATTGATTTCTCGACCCTAAAAACACATTTGGTTAGAGGAAAATAACCTTTTTATCCTTGTAAATGGAAGATCTAAATCGATTTTTGAATATTTTGATAAAAACCCATTTCAAGAAAGAGGTCGAATTGAAATTCATTTTACACACATAGTTTCTTCGACAAAGTGCTTAAAATGGCCGAAAGAATCAAAATCGCTGAGAGCCCCGAAACCTTTTTTTTCGGCACCATACAAATTGATCAGACCTAATGTATAGCCCTCTCATTCTTATAGTAGCTGTAAAAAATGTATATCAACCCATAGACTTTTCAATACAGGCAATACTTTATGAGTAGGCATTCATATTATTAAACTAAACAGACTGGAAAATTTTACGTTCCACAGAATTTTACAAAAACATTGCTCCTTATTATGAAAATGGGCAATATATCTGTAATGCTTTTAAAAGTATAATTTATTTCGCCGAAACATTTTTTTACAGTTTTTAAGTGAAGGAACGTTCAATTGTTTACCATACAGATGGCCATTTAAATAAAGCCAGAAATTTTTTTTTAACAAGTAAATTATTACTTTAGAAAAAGCATCTCTGAAAAGTTCATCACGTCCATGACATACAACTTTTTTTTAGCTATCCAAAGAACCGTGATCAACATTAAGCCCGCGAGTGCCTTCGCACAATACATTGGAAACAACAGTGAATGAGCGCGTCTAACTGCAAGATTAATCCGGTCAAGATATCGAAACTCCAGGATTTTTAAATTTTAATATTTCAATACAGACAATACTTCATGGTTAGACATACATATTATCAAACAAATCCGACTCCAAAATTTTAAGTTCCACAGAATTTCATAAACACAATTTATTATAAAAATGGAGAATATACCTGTAATGCTTTTAAAAGTATAATTTATTTCGCCGAAGTATTTTTTTAAAGAAATAAGTATATTAGAAAAAAAATTGGCTATGATCATCTCTGAAAAGATATCAAACCGAAAACTATCAATACTTTTGTAGTTTTCCGAGGAACCCGGACTAATCAGTTATAAAGTTTTCTTTATCTAAATACAGGTAAATCAGGGTGTAGAAACAGAATCTGAAATCCAACTTTTCAAAAGTGAAAGATGGAAATGGTTACCGTGAAAAATAGTAATTGATAGATTTCTTAATAACCTGACCAGTAGAAAACGCCTTAAAAAGCTGTCATATGATTTAAAAGCCCACAAATATTAAATAGCCCATAAAAGCGCTTAACTTAGCATAACAAACAAATAACTCTGGAAATGATTGAAAATGTTTTGATTGATCAAAACGACCCCGCATAAAAAAAAAACACGCCACTGAACAGAAATCTACAAAACGGCGCAGACCAATAAAAATACCAAACAAACAAAACCAATAAAAAAAAAACAAAACTTGAACAACAAAAAAATCCTTTAAAATCGTCTCCAAACTACACGTAAAATTTTGTAATAAAAATTTACGAGCACCTAGCAACAAGCACGATTCTTGCTTCTTCTTCTCTTTCCTTTTTTTCTTCTTGAATCTACAGCGGCCAAAGATACTCCTCAGATCTCTAAAGGAGCTTAACAAATGCGACACAAAACAGCAGAAACAAAAAAAAAACAAAGATAAACAAGAAAAGAAAAAAAAAAGACAAATACAATGCGGACGTCTGACTAACAGAGATAGAGAGAGAGAGAAAGAAATGAACTGAACTGAACTGAACTGAAAGAACTCGACAAAAAAGGACAAAACAAAAGTCATGAAATTCATGAATGAATCAGGAAATCGTGTTGCATTTTTTTTCTTTCATTCTTTCTTTTTTCTCAAAAACCTTCATTTTTGTTGCTTTTTTTGACCGCTTTGGTGATGCATATTTGTTGTTGTTGTTGTTACTTGGCTGAATGACTGGAGAAGATCTGACAAGTGAGCTGAAGCACCACCAAGTAAGGTTTGGCTGCATCTTGTTGCCTGGGATGGATGTCTCTTTCGTCGCTTCGACTACGCAACTTTTTGAGCATGCGTGACGTCTGTCAAAGGTAGCCGTAGCCAAGGCGACAGGAAGATGCGCCATACAAAAAAAAGTACAAGAAAACATTTTTTTTGTATACACTGCAACAAGGAAGAGATTAGGGTACTTTGGATTTTTTATGAAACCAAGAAATCAGTGGTCCTAAGAAACCCTCGCACTCGTGGTGTTCTGAGGTTACCTTCAAGATACCTCGACTAATGCGGGATTTCGAAGATTTTTTTAAAGCCCTCGGAATATGGATACGGAATTTTTTCGTCCTCGGATACATCGAACCATAACAATCATATCCATGAGCAAAAAATAGGTTTTTCTGTAAAATACGAACAACAGATGTTTTTTATATATATTGAGGTCGCTATGTCCGAATCCGGCGCAAAAAAACATAATTTTCATCTTTCTGAGATAACCTAAAAATACGTAATTTTGCAGGCTTTTTAAGATTTCTCCAGAGCGCCTCGGTGTATGGGATTTTTTGGCCTTTGAAAACAGCAATTTATGTTTTTGGAATAATCATAATCTAACCCTCGAAACAAAAAATATATTTTTCTTTCAAGACCCGTTCTCCGTCTATATTTGTATATATAATACATATATTGAGATCGTTAAATCCGAATCCAGACGGAACAAAAACAATATTTCTGAGGATAGCCTCACAAAAAAAATAATTTTGTAAGGATTTTTGTAGAGATTTCAGAAGCCTTTAGTGCTGGAATTTTTAGAACCGCGGATTCGGTAGTCATGTAGGCACTTTTTTTAATATATTAAGCCCATTACTGGGGGGAGGGTTATCGCATACAAGGCAAAGTCTCTGATTGTGGTCAACACGGCGGCCGCCAGAATAATCCTTGTTCCTTGCTTTATCCAAGTTGACACACAGCCTCCTCGTGGCCCCTTCTGGATAGCAGATTAGCACCCGCCAGTCTGTGAGACCAACTGTGTGCGGCGCTGTCCAATCCCCTGGACATTAAATCTGGGTTGTGCCCATGGCTTGGAACCCGCCACGTAAAAAATACTTATTCAGTGAAGGCCAAGAATCAAGCCTCGGAAAGGACTCCTTTTTATGTTGACGACCACGGCAAACGAATAAAGGCGCGCGCAAAGCAGAGGCGCCTGGAGAGATGTTTTAAGGCAGGCTGTAACCCGGTAATCGGGTTGTTATGGCCACATTAGAAGAAGCCCATAACTGCATTGGTAAAGGGTGCTTTTTTGTGTGCCTAAGAATCTAGAATATAGGCAGCAGAACCCATTATTCCGGATGCCGATTACACAGGTCTATAAATACCGTGGTCATGTTAATTGTTGGAAGGCTACGGGTCATTTCCGAAGTAATTTGCTGCGTAGAATCCGAATCCGGAGTTAGAATTTTGCAAAAATAAATCGTAATTGATCGCTGGAAATCTTTAGTCAAAGAGTAAGAGTGGTGGAATTATGTAACTGGTGAGACATACCACAAAAATTTATTTCACTGTACATAACCTTACAAATTTCGCGAGCCTCAATTTTTTGGGAACATAACCTCAAATGTCTAAAAATACTGACGTAATGCGCCAATTCTGACTCTGGATTCCGATTCTACGCAGCAAATTACTTCGAAAATGACTCCTAGCTTTCCAACAACTAAACCATGTGGACCTGTGTTATGGAACCGAAAATAAACAAATAGGATAACATCAAAATTGTATTCAAAAATTTAACATTTTCAGCTCTTGTTTCACATCCGATGGAACCCCCACAACGACAAATTCAATGAGCTTTTGGCTACCCAAGCAGAAATGACCCGTAACCAACCACAAAAAACGTTTACTATAAAAATTCTGCATTTCTGCACTTTAGCATTTCTTCCCAAAGCTATGTACTTTACCAAAACTAAATAAATAAAATAAATTTCCAAAACTAAGTTATTTCTGCTTTTGAATGGCAGTTTACTAATAAAAACTTTTCTTACACGAGTAAAAAGCTAATATAAGCATTTGTGCCCAAATGGGTGAACATCCTAAACATTTTTTCCAGCAATAACACTAATTAAAATGACCCTCCGTAAAAGGATATTAACGAGTAACTGAAAAAAGTGCCCAAAAACAGGATTCTCCAATAAATTTTGAAAACGGTGCTTAAAAAAAAAAGTTGTAATTTTCGTGTATCTTGACCCGAAATTACGCCAAAAAGCGCTTTTATACGAAGATTTACTCGATGACCCTTAAATTTGTAAACTAATATAATAAGCTCTAAGCTGATTGTTGAACTGCTTACAAGCAGTTGCCGTTCGTAGATAAATTTTTAATCCCAAGTTCTAAAATTGAAAACTGCAAGCAGATAATTTTATAATATTACGAATATTCTGAAAAATTAGAACAGGGCATCCTCCAGTCGTGACTTACTTTATAGCTTTATTATACTTAATTTTTTTTGTATTTTTATGTTTGGCAGCAAGCAGGTTTCCTTTTAGGGCAACGACAGCGCTTTGGCATAGGGTCGCTCCGCTCTCCACGAATTGCACTTGGGTCATGCTGTGCGTTTTTGGGTCTTGTGGCTTGAATCTTCAGAACTTGTTTCTTGGCTGCATTTTAAACAACCTTGGGGAATAAGGAAGTCAAGTTGCAACTGCTTAAACTGCTTATGCTTATGTTATCCAGCTGCTTGCAAGCTGTTTCTACAGCTCTCTTTTGTCGCAGCTCTCTCAGGAACAAAAGCACTTCAGCTGTTTTTACCAAGAAATGCGTTTTTGCAATCTCTATGGCAATATGCTTCAAAAATAATTAATATGGAAATTTCTCATTTGAAATCTTGCAGCTTAAAAGCTTTCTTAAAGATCTCTCGAATATGTTGTAGAAAATGCTAAAATTCGTTTCAAAGCGATTTCCGGCACGTCACGAAAGTCTGCAATATATTGCATTGAACTTTTTCAAGTGGTTATTGTGGCGGCGCTCTGTTTTTCCTGGAGCTATTTGTATTAAATGCAACTACTTCTAGATTTGTGGCCCATAAAGTGCCTCGGCCGGTCTCTACCATGGCTGTTTGTTTTCACAATTTTCACATCAATGCATTCATATTTCAAAGCAAATATGACAGCGTATTTGCTTTAATTAACATATATCTGCAGTTTACTCTATTTTAGAATTTTAGACTTTGAGAGTAATGGAACTTTGTCTGAGTTCTAGGCATGGGTCAACTATTTCAACAAAAATATACCGAAAATGTGTACACTTTTTTCAGTGATCTTTGAATATAATAAAATAGTATTTTAAATGAAAAGATCATTCGTAAAAACATCTTACAAAACAGAGACACTCGATTCCTGTTTAAAAACCGGTGTGTAAATTTTCACCTGCCAAAAAAGTAATGACAGACTTCAAAAGCATTTTAAAAACAATACCGCAAAAAAAGGGTTCACCCGAGGCGTTGCTCTAGAGAAGGGTAACCTTGTAACCATTTTCGTCAACATTCACATATAATAATAAATAAAACTAGTTAATACGAAAAATTTACATTCGTAAAAAAGTGTTTTTTATTGTGATTTTGGCGTGACACTTCGAAAATTACAGCTTTTTTGCTTTAGCATCCAGTTTTCGCGATTTCTTACAAAAATATATTTACGGGTAATTTTTTAGTTATTGGTTAATATCTCATGACAAAATTATGTATCGACATGAAAAATTATTAAAGTTACAAGCAACCAAAGTCGAAAAAAAGTCATTTTCGACAAGTTTTCATAATTACATTTTTGATTAAATGTATACGAGGCTGTGTTCAGAAAAGTAAGGTAACTTTTGCAAATTTCGTGGGCAGCTTATTTTCGATTATTAGACTTTTTTAGTTTTGCTTGGGTTGGTACACTCTTCACGAACATTTGTTACCAAATTATCATTAGGCTGAATAGTAATTTTTCGATTTGGTTGTGAGAGGCGTAAAGGTTATAAGTGTTTTGCGTGCTCGGCGATTTTTATGCTATCGAAAAATATGGAACGGATTTGCATCAAATTTTGTGTAAAAATAAAATTAAGTGACAGTAGCATACGGTGAAATCTGTTCTGAGTAAAAAACATGATTACAAGTGGTACAAACTCTTCCAAGATGGCCGGGTAAGAATGGCAATGACGTGCCTCGCTCTGGACGCCCATAGCACGTCTATACAACTGTATAAAATCTTGTTTATCAAGTTCATGTGGAAGATCAAATTGTCTTGGAAAATCGTCGAATCACTATCAGAGACGTTGCTGACGGATGTCGGTTCACTATCCCTTGGCTCGAGTCCATGATCCAATTATTTTACTAACGTTATCTGGGCAGCTGAGACGTTGTCGTCAGCGAAGTTTGGGCTTCCGAAATCGCTATATGTTGACCAGGGGCACACCGTCGTGTGAGCAGCGCTCAAGAAGGCCATTGTTGGGAATGACGTCAAAAAAAACTAGTCGACCCAGATCTATTCAAAATTTTGAGGGTACATTTATACATGGTTTGACAAATACATGGGTAATATGGTTATGAAATAAAATATCGAATACTTTTGAAATGACACGCGATCTCCGGCGGCGCCAAAAAAAAAAGTCCTCCACTGCTGGAGTGATTGCAGCCATCTCCATTGATAAAACCTAAAAAAAAAAATTCTCGTAAACTAAAACATATTGTCTGTACGATGAACCTCGGGCGATCAACAAAATCGAAAATTGACAAAATGGCGGCATGTTGAAAATAAAAGTTACATTGTTCCCAAAATTTTGGTCGTTTTTGGCCTACCAAAATTCGATTTTTGATCAGATCAAAAAACTGGAGGTTCGTCGTATGGAGAACTATATAGAGGAGATGCAAAATAAATTTGATAGCGATCGGATCATTTGTCTTCTTGAACACACCTCGTATTAGGCGTTTTACAAATCTTTTAAAGTGCAATTTTAAACTATTTTTCATAATTAAAAGTTCTAATCTTGCTTTTTGTTAACGAAAATTTTTTTTATTTATATTGCGCTTTAAACTGAAAGAACATTCTTTTACTTACATTTCGAGGCTAAGATTTGTAAAATCGGGTAAGAATTGTAGAGGCTGTAGAACCATGCAATTCTATAAAATGTATAAATTTTTTGTTTATCAAATTCATATGGAACATCAAATTTACTATCAATATATCCTATCGCAATATCCAAACTATTTGAAAAACCTTATCTACGCAGATGTGCCTTATCTTTAGGTAAAATCTATCGGTATACTGAGCCCATAAAATGGGGCTTCTGAAAATGTCATACTAGGTATGCCTTAATACCAACATGGGTATAGTTAGTGCTAAGGTGAATACAGAAAAAATGTTGGGGTTGTTAAAATTTGATTCTCACTTTAATTTCGGACTGAAATATTCTTAAACGTACCCCTTAACCCACATGTTTGTATGAGAATTTGGGACTAAAAACGTTCAGGGTCTCAATACTGACCCGTGGCAAAACATTTTGTGGTCATCGGCATGGAAATGCGCAAGTTATATCTAAACAGAATTTTGAACATTGACCTCATTTGGTAAAAATATAATTTGTATGTATGAAAAATGATACAATCGTAAGCTCCCAATGCTCTGTTCCCTTTTATAGATCTTAAAAGTGGCACATTGCCGGAAAATAGTGAAACATTAGAAAAAAACCCCAGAGTCAGACCTTTAAAAAGAACTCCGTCATTTAACCATACGTCTGACAAACGGGTCTGGCCAGACATTTTTCATTTTTGGACTTTAATTTAATATATTTTTACCTAACAAAGAGACTTGAGCTCCCAAGTATCTTTCCAAAATTTTATTGGCTATCGATCTACCACTATGATAATTATAAAAAAACCTTAAACAAGGACGGAAAAAGGAAGGTAAAATTGAATTGACGATAAATTGAATGGTGCCTGGCTGGACCCTATACATTCGTCAGACGGAGAGTTAAGTCTATTTTATTTTTTTTAGTTAGAATTTTTCTACAAAAAAAGGTCGATAAAGAATTTTAAAAAATCTTTAAATAAAATCGTTTTTTTTTCTTTTTAATTCAATATTTTACCTGTCATGCTAAAATAAAATTCGTGTTAATATCTTTATGCGTTTAGAAGATATGACTTATCATAAAATAGTCTAATAATGAAAAACCCGATATTCAGTTATCGATAACTCGATAAATAATAGGAATTTTGCAATAAAATTTGACGTGGTTACAAGTGGCTAGTAGCTCTACCAAAAATCATCAAAATCGGAGAAGGTCAGGAAAAAAGTGGCCTGCTTCACTTATTTTCGCCGTTAAAAATTATATACTAGACTCATTTTTTATTGAAAGTATCGTAGCAATATTTGTACAAATTTTGTTTAATATTTAGATAATTTAAAATTATTTATTACAATTTTAAATAAAGCCGAAATCGTATTTTCGGTTTTATAGACTAATTCAAGCTATATAAAATAATTCAAGATCTGTTTTTATTTAATAAGACAAAAAAAAAAGATAAATTTTGAAACATGTGTCAAAACATATTTTACAAGCACCTATAAAAATCCCACAATACATTCGCTAGAAAAATACCAGCACTACAGTTTTTTTTAGATAACATTAAAACCCATAGTTTTATTGCTTTATCTACAACCCTGGATCTCGAATCTAAAAATAGCGACTCAAAAAACAAATAAACGAATAGCGCACATTAAAGTTAGGCCGCTGATGAGTTTTTGTCCGATCATTTACAAGCGCCGAAATAGCTCAGTTGGGAGAGCGTTAGACTGAAGATCTAAATGTCCCTGGTTCGATCCCGGGTTTCGGCAGGTGGTGATTTCTTTTTTTTAATTTTTTATTTTTAAATTTTTATTTGCAATTATATATTGCAATTAAGTTAAACTTATTTTTTATTTTTTTTAATTTAATTTAATTTTAATTAAAAATGAGGGGTTTATTTTTGATCGCTAAACATTGTGACAAAAAAGTTTCCGGAAAATTTATATTCCATATAAAACTTTTTCTTTTAATTTTTAAAAATTTTAATTTTTGATTTTTTGAGTTTCTGTATGTTGGTAGGAACTGTACTTAAAGACTAGTGCCAAAAATGAGCGGTATCTGTCAACCAGTTTGTTTACGGCGGCTGTTAATACCAGTCCACCTCATTTTTGTCACAATAAATATGATTAGATCAACATTCTCTCGTAACTTCTAAGCTGTTTATCATAATTTTATAAATGTGGTATTATTAGTGGTCTTAGAAACCTGACCAGCTGCTGTGACACTTGTGCATCGGCAAAAGATTGTAAAAACTTACTACGCCGAATATTTGTTTAAAGTCTTAAGTTGATTGGTAGTTACAGTTTCCAAAAAATTTTAACAGCAATCTGTTTTCTAGTTATTAATTCATCTTATTACAAAAAGCTAATTAGTTTCCACGAATTATTTAATTACTTTGGAATTTTCAACTTTTTTAATTTTATTTTTATAAGTAATAAAAATTACAATTCACAACTGGTTAAAACGAAGAGTGGCCAAAGGTTGCAAGTTTTTTGTTAATTTGAATATAAGCGATTTTAATTTTTTTTTTAACTTGCATTAAACTTTGTATTATTATATTAAGAGTATATAGTATTTTGGATTTTCAGGATATTGTCTTTGTGTTAGGATTATTTTTATTTGCAAGATGTCTGTTGCCTTTTGATATGTAATTACAATCTAACACTTAAAAAAAATATTTCCATTCATTGAATGCGTTTTATACAATAATTGTTAAGAAACAATCTTTCATATATAAGAGTAAAAAAAAAGTGTACGACACATATAAGAACAGTAAATAATAGTCATATCTTATACGAAACAATTGTATGCAGATTATAATATAAAAGCATACGAAACAGCAGCATAGTGATTAATATAAAGAACAGAATAAGATGACAAACAAGGAACGAAAATTGTAGTTAAACTTATTCAGTTCATTCTCTTTAAGTGAATAGTTATTTTTTTGTTTTAATAATAGTAAATTATAAAACAGGGTATAAAAACGTTAACTTCGGTTAGGATATTAACAAATATCTAAATTATTCCTCTAAAACTTTTGATTTTTTTTCGAGGTACTCTTAAACTTCTTTATGCCAGCTATATAATTTAACGCCGATATCAAAACAATAAATATAAATTTTTCTACCGTGACATTATGGAGAATCTAATTTGAAAATTTGTTTGCTTTAGCTCTTAACATCTCTGGGATTATACTTCTTTAGTAATTCTGATCATACTTAAGGTCATTCCGCGGGATCTCCTGTATATTACTCGTTGTACCTTAACATACAGGGTATACAAACACCGTGGAAAATCATAAATTGATATAAAGAATTTTGTGGGATATTCGGAGGTTATCTCTTAAGTTCTTGGGTACCTCGAATTCCGATTCAGTGGCCCAAAGTTCATATGGGAAGTTCTGCCATATAGAGATTAAAAAAATTTGTTTGTGGGCCAGTTTTGTAACTTCAATTTTTTTTGCATAGAATATATGGGCCAATAAACGCTTAGTCCTACTCGAAATGGTGCCAAAAACTCTATTGTTCGTTTGATTTAATTTTTTGTTTGTTAAGAGAAACAAATCTTTTATTCATGCATAATAAGGACACCTTAGACGAAATGGTCTAAACTCTATTGTTTAAATGCTAAATCGCATAACACACAGAAAACATCGCTGCAGGGTGTCTTGCAGTCCAAATGTTCGACTTGACTGGGTTTGAACCATTTCGCCTGAAGTGCGAATATTTGGTTTGGTTTTAGCCTTTTTTTTTTGTTTGCTCAGCTCTGCTCAGCTCAGCTCAATGCCAAGTTGGCATTGCATTATGAAAAGCGACAGTAAACTGCACAAGAGATTTACGTGGAACTGCCAGAGCGACGCGACGCGACGACACAAAATGCAGTTTTCACTTAATACCAAACCAAGTAAGACATAAATTTTAGCAAGGACAAGAGCCTGGCACTTACAGGAAGCAACATCAGCAGCAATGGAAACCGAGCACAACAAAAACAACAACAACAAGCCGTAACCTGACCAAGGAATGCAGCGTTGACAGTGTCGACATTCCTGATAAGTGGGCGACGAAAAAAACGGAAAAAAAAGTGAAAGAGGTTTCAAATTTGTTGTTGTTGGTTTTATTGTTTTTTTTCTCCTCTTTTTCTTGGCAATGCCATTTTGGTAAATGTAAAAAAAATGTTAACAGCAATTTTTACAGTGCAGTCAAAATATTAAGATTTATTAAAGGTTAGATTTAAGAGGTTGCAGTAGTAGATTAAACACACGGCAGAGGAAATGGGAGTAAAATACAGAGGCTACTATAAGTATGCGTACAGCAGCGTTTTATCTTAGTTTAGAAAATTATAATAAATTAAGAGTTGAAAAGAAAAGGAAGAAAAATTATACATTGAATCGCTTATAAATTTTTCAAGGATAACTAAATTACTAGTTTTATTTTAAGCAATAACGATAGACTCTGTGTCAGATAATAAGTTTTAACTATTACGCAAAATTATTCTAAATTCCATAGCTTATCATATGAAAACGTTGTTACCAACTCATGAAATTGACGTAGATATTTGAAATTTAATTTTAACGTCTGTTTTTCTTGGAAAAAAATAATATTCAAGAAAAGAGAGGCAACTGTATTCTTTCTATGATTGGGACGGGACCAAGATTCTTATTTCAAAAAAATAAAGAACGAAAAACTTGTTTGTTCTGGTTTTTGGAAAATCCATATATTTTGTAATCTTTTTTTTTGCAAAATTGCGTCGATATGTTTTTAAATAATATATACTAAAATATGTAACAAGTTTCAGTCTGGATCTACCAGAACTCTTTCTAATTTCAACAATTTCCATACGATTTTATGGGCTTCAAAACATATACTGGAAACTAAAATTATTTCAAGTTACAGCTTTTTTACATAAAAAGGTTTAAAGGAAAGCAGTCTACGATTAATGGGACAAGTAAAACATGTTATATTATTATTAGTACTCATTCCGATTTTGCTGACGAGGATTTTTTATAAAAGGATTTACAAAAATAATTAGCTTTTAGTACAGCTAAGAGGAATCTCAAAATTCCGAGTGAAAATAAATTAAAAAAAAAAAGCGTACGCTTTAGTCGGGCTTGGACGACTTTGAGATGCCTAAAATGTCATATTCTAATTAAATCGGTACATTGCCGATCCGTTCCCAAAAACTTTTGATTTCAAATTTGGTTATGATGTCTTTATAAACAAACGAATTAACAATTTTGACCGATCGATCAAATGGGGGTATATAATAAAGTCAATCAATTTTGCTCAAATTTGTACAGTACTGGGGAGCCAGAAAAAACTACCAATCACCAAATTTCGTTACAATTTCTTTATAAATAGTCGAAACACAAGGAATTTTGCACTTATGAAATAGTTCAAACACTTTTGATCAAATGCTCCTCAAGAAACTTTCAAACTCTAATTTTGTTTAAAATATCTTCATAAACTAACTGAAACTTTTTATATTTTTTGAAGTCAGGTGTGGATCCCGATTTTGGTCTTAGGGGTTCTCCACTTCAAAGTGTACATATATAAGAGCTCGCATAACCAATTTTTCTAACTTTTTTGAGAAGGGTCAAAAACCGAAATCCCCCTCGTTAAACCACCAGTGAATGAAGTGCTCTAAAATGCCCCTATTCTCTAACAAGCTGTCCTTTACGACCTTGAGGGATATAGGGCCTCAGTGACTTACTTTCATCATGTACAATTGTTTGCTATTACTTAATAAACTTTGTTCCTCGATTTCCCTAATGTACAAGCCTCAGCATGTAGCGATCCATGAATTTTTTGGAATTTTCCTTCTTCGTTTACCTTGTGGACTCCAATATAGTGCTTGACAACATATTGCGGTTGGATCCTTGCGAATGGTATGGCCAATCCAGCTATAAAATTGAAATAATAAATAAACTTGATTCAGTGACGTAATAAGTGATATTAACCTGAAATTTGGTTAGTTTAACATTTTTGAGATCTAGGCGATCATAGGGACAGACATACAAACATGTCTGTATCGATTAGCCCACTCACTCCGATCATACTTTAGGTAACCATGGGAGCTCTCCTCATCTATTTTTCATAGATTGGAATTTTAGCTTATAGGGCATGTAGTACAAAGCCCTGGAATCTAACCATGGTTTCGAGAAGGCATTTAGTTTTAGGCCAATACTTTGCCAAGCTCTTCTAGGTTCTGTTCTGTATGCCTTATCCACAAAATATTGAACTTTGATCTCCTGCATAAAATATTAAAAATATAGAGGATTATTATAATAAGTTTGGTATCAAACGAAATATTTTGTATTTACCCCATTTTACTTTAAAATTGTACAAAATGCAGCACTTTGAAAATTTTTGGTGATGGAGGAAAAATATTAGCTAGATCTAGCTGAATAAATAAGGAACGGAATAAGAATCATCTTCAAGATGATCATCTAGATACCTACGGAAATGTTAAATACGTTATGTAAATTGTATATTCATTATTTGGCTAACAAAGGTGGCATGACAGAAGAAAAAGTAAAATAAACTTATTATAGAGTACAGAGACCTAATGCTAAGTGTGGGTATCTCTCATAATCTCCAAGATCTAGGCGTTCTTTTAGACGGGAAAATATTTAGTTTTTATTAAGTTATAAAACATTTTTTTTTTAAATTTTACAAATTCCAAAGTGAACTCCGTTTCTTTTAAAAAAATGGGTCAATGTCATTTCACAACGAAATAGAGGAAGTTATGCATATTTTTGCATTGGCACCCCGCATAGTCGCTATAGTAAAAAGTAAGTTCCTTATTAAACTATTATATATATAATATAACATCGAAAGTCTCTATAGAGAATTCACACAAGAGCAGAATATAGGTCAGTTACACCTTTTAAAAATAGATTATATGGATATTTCTTTATAGCTAAAGTCTAAAATTTTAAAATTTCTCAGTAATATTTTGATAAAAACTGTAAAAAGACAATTTTTTTTGTAAATGTCTTTATATTTGGATTTTAAAAGTCAAGTCCTTATGGCAACTGCTTTCTCTGTCGGTTACATATTCTATAAATCGCATATCTTTGACTGAGTATTAAAGCCTTACCATATACTTTTTTATTGGTAGCAAAATATTCGGGTTACGAAATATCTCTTTTAAATAGCTATATAAAAGTCTGTAAATTTTAATAGATCGTAAACAAAAATGTCCCGCACTACTTATTATATCTCTATGAAATATATAAAAAACTTTAATAGATCGCATTTAAGAGCGGACCGCACTATTTAAAAAAAATAAAAACTATTTTTTTAACGTTTAAATTTTAGGTAAAGCCATGCTTACCGCATTAAAAGTTTTTTCAATTTATTATACAAAATAATCTTTTTAAACGTTTTACCTATACAGAAAACTAAATAATTAAAAGCTAAACTTCATAAAGACATTATTTTTATTTTTATTACAGACACATAAAAACTTTTTGGCGCGGTTTTTGGCCATGTCAGGAAAATGAGTAAAAACGCGAGCGGGTAAAAAAGCCAAAGAAGTCTTGGACGAAAGCTGCTGGAAAAACTTTTAGTCAATAATAATAACATCAAAATGCAGCAACATCAAGTGCTGACGCTTGCCTTTCTGGGGTTAATCTTTATGCTGCACCTGCTGCAGAGCACAGCGGTGGCGTCCAAGGAAACTGTGGAAAAGCCGTCGCAGCAGCCTTCGCATCAAAAAGTGCGTCTCACAGCTGGGGGGCAGCAGCATCAACAACAACACCAATACCAACAACATCATCGCCAGCAGTCACAGCAGCCGTCATCGCACCAACAACATCAGCATCACCATCAGCATCAACATCAACATCATCATCAGAATCAGCATCGTGCTAACGATGCGGGCAGCAAGCGTTTCTCACGCGATTCAAACGCGGCACGCGAACGTAAACCTAACATTATACTTATACTAACCGATGACCAGGATGTGGAGCTGGGCTCTCTAAACTTTATGCCACGCACATTGCGTCTGTTGCGCGATGGCGGCGCTGAGTTTAGACACGCCTACACGACTACGCCCATGTGCTGCCCGGCACGCTCCTCACTGCTCACCGGGATGTATGTGCACAATCATATGGTCTTCACCAACAATGATAACTGCTCCAGTCCGCAGTGGCAGGCCACGCATGAGACGCGCTCCTATGCCACTTATCTATCGAATGCGGGTTATCGAACGGGTTACTTTGGCAAGTATTTGAACAAGTATAATGGCTCCTATATACCACCGGGTTGGCGTGAATGGGGTGGTCTGATTATGAACTCCAAGTACTACAACTATAGCATTAATATGAATGGACAGAAGATTAAACATGGCTTTGATTATGCCAAGGATTATTATCCCGATTTGATAGCCAATGATTCGATAGCGTTTTTGCGCTCCTCCAAACAGCAAAACCAAAGAAAACCGGTATTATTAACGATGAGTTTTCCGGCACCGCATGGACCGGAGGATTCGGCACCGCAGTATAGTCATCTGTACTTTAATGTGTCCACGCATCAGTGAGTATAATAAACTAATTTAATGCGGTAGTTTGAGGGGGTCTTGGAATAGGATTAGCTGTTTATGGTTATTAGAAAACATTTTAAAGTAACGTAACGTAGATTTTTGTTGAGCAACGTATCGCATAGTTTTTTCGCATCGTAACGTTAAGTAACCTATCGGAACGTATCGTGACATAACGTAGCGAAAAGTAAGCTACCGTAACGGAACGCGAAACTATTATACAATGTAACGTAACTAATCGAAACATAACTTATCGAAACGGAACTTACCGAAATGTTACGTAATGTAATGATGCAATTTTATGTAAGCTAACTTCAAATGGCATACAAAATGTAACAAAGCGGTAATAAAAATAATGTAACATCAACATAATTTGCATTACGTAACGCAACATATCTTGACAAAAGCCCTCAAGTAATTTTTTCTACAAAACACAATGTAAAGTAACGTAAAATATAACGTTGCACATATTTGCAAGTAACGTTAAATAAAATAACGTCAATACATACCGTAACGTTAACGTAACGGTAACATTGAATTATGTAAGGTTAACAAACGAACGTAACGTGTAATGCAACGATACTATTTTATGTAAGCTAATTTCAAGTAGCATACGAATCGCAACGAAACGTTCATAAAAAAAATGGCGGACGTAAAGTCGGGCGCGGACGACTTTAGGATACCCTGTACCACTAGCTTGTAATAAAGTCCGATTTCTTCACAAAAAACCAAAAACAGAAGAGTTTTTAGGCAAACATTTTATTTTGACCGATCGTTCCTATGGGAGCTATATGATATAGTCAACCGATTTCAATAAAATTTGACACAGTGCTTAAATACCTTAAAAAAGATCTGAATGCCAAATTTATTTCAAATATCTTTACAAACAAACAAAGCACATCGAATTTTGTATAAAAAACGTGTTTTTGGACCGATTGGTCCTATGAGAGCTATATGATCTAGTCAAACGATTTGGATTAAATTTAGTACAGTGCTTAGGAACTATAAAATACTCACGAATGTCAAATTTGGTCCCAATATCTTAACAAACAAACGAAACACAACAAATTTTGTTAAAAAATCGATTTTTTGGAAGATCGGACCTATGGGAGCTATATGATATACAAAAACCCTCAAGTAATCCTTTCTACAAAATACAATATACACCAACGTAAC
Source organism: Chymomyza amoena (assembly GCA_037043745.1). Taxonomy (NCBI): domain Eukaryota; kingdom Metazoa; phylum Arthropoda; class Insecta; order Diptera; family Drosophilidae; genus Chymomyza; species Chymomyza amoena. The sequence continues at coordinate 64,697 of JBAMAX010003169.1, forward strand.
ATAATGTTGAAAATCTGTCAGTAATAATATGACGTATCATTATCATATTTTAGCGTAACCTTAGGGTAATCATCGAACGTAACGTGCTATATGTGACGATACTATTTTCGGCTTGCATAAGCTTAATATACCCATAGTAGCATACGGTACAGGGTATAGTAGAAGTAATATTAACATAATGTACTTTACGTAACGTTACGTGTCCTGACAAAAACCCTCAAGTAATATTTTTTACAAAACACCGTAACAACGTAATATAACGTTGAAAATCTGTAAGTAGTAATATGACGTATCATTACATAGCATTACATAGTAACGTAGGGTAACTTTTAATTACGTAAGGTTAATAATAGGACGTAACGTGTAATGCAACGATACTATTACGTTAATAGAAATGATGTAACATTAACATAATGTACTCTACGTAACGTGTCACCACCAATACCCTCAAGAAAATTTATCTACAAAATACAATATAAAGTACATAACGTAATGTAATGTTGCGTATCTATAAGGGACGTAATATAACGTGACATAGCATAACGTATCGAGAGGCTTAGGGTAAAGTATCGAAAACTGGCAAAATGCAGCGAAGCAATGCTGTTGTAATGTAATATAATGTAACGTAAAAGTATGTTACTCGTAACATAACTAACGTGAATTAACAAACGCAACAAAACGTTAACGAAATGTAAAGTAGCATAATGCTTATTTACGTTACGTATTACAACGTAACGTGGCATCACAAAAACTTCCAAGGAATCTTGACTAGAGAAACACAATCGTAAAGAACCGTAGCGAATATTAAGTAATTACGTAAATTTAACGTATTAATTCGTAACGTAACGTAAATTTAAGGTAAGACTAAGTCACACAACGTAATATTTAGTTAACTAACGTGAAGTAACAAACAGACGCAAAGTTAACGAAAGTAATGCCTCATTAACCTTATTTACGTTATGTATTGCAACGTAACGTGGTACCACAAAAAATTCCAAAGGTTCTTGACTAGAGAAACGCAATGTAAAGTAACGTAGCGAGTTTTTAGTTAATAAAACGGATTAATTCGTGACGTAGCGTCGATTTAAGTGTAAGGATAAGTAGCGAAATGTAGCAAAAACATGATTAATCAGCCAACTAAAAGTTACGTAACGCAACGTAAAGGAATGTATTGAAAATATGTATTATAAACATCCCTTTGCAAAAGAGTTATTACGTTATAATTGAAAGATGTCATCAATATTACTACGTTAAGTAACTCAACGTAATGATATACAATATAATATAAGTTAGTTGATGTAACGTAATGAAGAATAATACGTATTACGTTTTACAAAATTCAATCATAACCTACACTTCCGTAATTGAACCTATCTTATTCTTGAAAACAGTTTATTAGCGAACGACAGAAATCTGCGTTCCATAAACAGCAAATTTGCCAATAGTAAAGTTAAGAAAGATTTCTTTGGCCTGCAATCTTGCAGTTAAGAAACCCTTGCGTAACATCTAGTTCTGCTTTGGGATACCCAAATAATCCAACATGCTTTTAATTTATACTTTAGTTTTAACGAGAATTTTAACACAAAATACCCCTTTTTTTTACACAGCACTCCATCCTACGATCATGCACCCAATCCGGACAAGCAATGGATTTTACGCGTTACCCAACCCATGGAACCGGTGCACAAGCGATTCACCAACCTGCTCATGACCAAACGCTTACAGACGCTCCAAAGCGTAGATGTGGCTGTAGAACGCGTCTATAACGAGCTCAAGTCCTTGGGTGAGCTGGATAATACCTATATCATATATACCTCCGATCATGGCTATCACTTGGGACAATTTGGACTTATCAAAGGCAAAAGCTTTCCCTTTGAGTTTGATGTACGCGTGCCTTTCCTCATACGCGGTCCGGGCATACAAGCATCCAAAGTGTAAGTTAAAGTTACAAAATAAAAGTTCGAGAAATGCATAAAAATTCTTTCCCTTTATAGCGTCGATGAAATCGTTTTAAACGTTGATCTTGCGCCCACATTTTTGGACATGGGTGGCGTTCCTACGCCTCATCATATGGATGGACGCAGTATATTGCCACTGCTATTAAGTCGTAATCATGCTGTACGCGATAATTGGCCCGATAGTTTTCTTATCGAGAGCTCTGGTCGTCGTGAGACTTCGGAGCAAATAGCTGAGTCACGAGCACGACTGCTAGAAGAAAGACGCAGCATGAAACTAGCTAATAGCACGCTGCTGGAGGATCTAATGGAACCAGGCAGCAGCACTAGTAGTAGTTTCACTACGTCCACGACTAGTGCTAGTAGTACCACAGCAACCAGCTTTAGCTCCACACTTGCCAGCATTATGGATGGAGAACAGCTGCAGGAGCAGGAGGATGATTTTGAAGAGGATATGGATACGGATACCGAAGATGAGGCTATGGATAGCTCAGCGCCTGCTCTGGAAGATGTGGACACAGCTGAGCTAGAGGATTTAGATGAAGAGGAGTTGGCACAACAGCAGGAGCATTATGATAGTGATAATAATCTGCCCCTAACGCCGTATATAACAAAAATGATGCGTCTTAATTCGGAGTGCTCGGATCCATCGCTGTTAAAGAACTGCCTGCCCGGGCAGAAGTGGAAGTGCGTTAATGAGGACGGACGTTGGCGTAAACACAAGTGTAAATTCCATGTAAGTTAATTGCCAGAAAGTCAGACTTTTATGTAATCTCACAGACTAGAATTCGGAAGCTATACCTCCAAATCAAGTAGTTATCCAATATCGTTTGGAAAAGTTGTGCTAAGAGATTTTCAAGAACTTCCTGAGTAGAAAATATATGGAGCTATTTAGCTTTTATTTATATCGACTGAAGCTATTTTTCAAAAATAAATAAATTTCTGTGGGCCTTAGATAAACTGATCTGGAATACCAGGAAAAATAAAATATTTTTAAAGTTAACGTCCATCAAAAACGCGATGAAGCGAAATAATTTGAGCCCCTCAAAGTATGCTGTAAATTTTTATTCACTGACAATTACTTGCGTTTGACGAAAACAAAAAATGTGTTGCATACTTTTAGTTGCAAAATTATTATCTAGCTAAAATAATGTGATGACAACCCTGAAGCCTACATGAATGAGAATAAGGGTGAACTTTGATAATATTTTTCCATCAAATTTTATTAAACTTGAAAATAAAGTATTTTTAGAATATTGCTGGGGTAAGATAGAAGAAAAGATTGCAAGCATTAGAAAAAAGATGACTTTAAAAAAATAATTCGAAGGAATTTTTTCTTTAAATCCCAGCGATTACTAACTGGGTTTGTTTTTAAGTAGGATAGAGATTTCTAAGGCTTTCTAAATAGATATAGCCCGAATTAATTGATAGATCAATTCCTAGTTCTAAGTCTTCAATATTTTAATCTGTAAAAGTTACGACAACTTACTCACCAATCCTTTTTTATAGCTACAGTTGGAGCATCATCTGGCTGGTCTACCACGCAAGCAATATCAGCGTAACTGCGCCTGCTTCACCTCCGATGGTCTGGTATACACCAAGATACGTACTCCACAACGTCTGCGCAAGCGTACCCAGCATATACGACGTCACAAGCGCGCTGCCACTGAGCTTTACCACACAGAGTTGCCATATGAAATGGAGGAACTGCTGGACATGCATCATACATTAGAACTAATCTCACCCAGACGCAGCAAACGTGAGCTAACTGCTCAACTGTTTGACTCTCCAAATTTAGGCACTGATGCTAATAAAAATGGCAGCTCCAATGAGGCAATAGCCAAAGTCATACAGGAAATACAAAGCACGTTGGAAACTTTGGAGCTGAAGTTCTATGAGCATGACTTGCATAATACCAGTGGCACGTTGCTCTCACCCGCTGGCTTTGTGCGTGGCAGCAAGTTCCCTAAGGTGGGCGGACGCGTTGGCACACGCTGCTATGTGGAGGCAACTACGGGCAAGGTCAACTGTTCCGATGTCATCTACGATGATGAGAAGACCTGGCGTACTTCACGTAATCAAATTGATATGCTTATTAAGGTGCTTAAGGATAAGATCAGCACTTTGAAGGATATGAAGAAACAAATGCGCGAAAACAAGCAGCAGTCCAATTTGGCTGGTCGTAAACGTTGGGACGATGATCTATTATCACGCAAGGGTAACAAACCAGGACGTAGACGCCTTGTAGATGCTGGGCCACCTTTTCTAGCGCAACGTCCGTATCACTACAATGGACGCAGACGTAATGAAGCAGCTCTCAATCCCAGCGAGCCGCGTGAATTTAATATGAGCTACTTTACGGATACGGGTCTGGGAGCGGGCAAGCACGCGCCAAATAGCAGCCGAGGCAGCATTTCAAGCACCACCGTCAGCTCCATTTTATCCACTACGACGCCCAGTGTAGGACAAAAGGAAATCTTTCGCGGGTTTGGTAGTGCTTCTATTTTTGATTCTTTTGAGACGGAAAAACCGCATTATGCATCCCAAGCGGAATGCTACTGTGAGCCAGATGTGGGTGAAAAGTAAGTAAGCAGGAAATCTGCCAAAAAGATGACTAAATGTGCTCTCAGCTCTAAAATTGAAAGTTGATGAATAAAATGAAAAGGCGACTCATAAATCCTCTTCATTCATCTTCCAGCTACGCGGATTCCAAGGAAATGGCACGCGAGGCACGCCGCAAACTAAAAGAGGAGCGTCAACGCAAAAAGGAACGTAAACGCATTAAGAAAGCGCGTCTGGAGAAGGAATGTCTCTCGGAAAAGATGAACTGCTTTTCGCATGACAATTCCCATTGGAGAACTGCACCGCTATGGAATGACAGCCCCTTCTGCTTCTGCATGAATGCCAATAACAATACCTACTCCTGTGTGAGAACCATTAATGCTACACATAACTATCTCTATTGCGAGTTTACCACCGGACTAATTACGTTCTACAACTTGACTATAGGTGGGTCTGAAGCAACAATTATACAAAACTCTTTAAACTTTATTCTATTTTTCTCATTAAAGATCCTTTTGAGACTGTGAACCGCGCTTCAAGCCTAAGCAACATCGAAAGATCTTATATGCATGATACTTTGGAACAACTCAAGAGTTGTCGTGGACGTAATTGCACCATCAGGCGCCAACAACAGCCGCTGCAACCGTTTCAGCCACATCAGCTCCCAGCTGGATCTCTACTGCCCTCGGCCATCAATCATGTGCAGCGCAATAATAAACGCAAACAAGGTGAGTAATTATATGGGAGTATAGTATAGTAGTATAGTTATAGTAAACATCTTGATATAAATTCTTTTTATTTATTTAGTTCCACTCTCGGCCAGCGTGGGAAACTTTGGTTTTGTGAGCAGCCGCTTGGACTTTGATGCGCCACCAGCCAAAAGACGTAAACTATCCAAATATCATAGGTAGGTGTCAACACTGGTGCTGCTTGAAGGGAAATTTGCGCAAAATTGGATGTTCACTTATTTTTGAGTTTTGAAATGGAAAGGAACCAAAGATTTAAAAAATCGTGAGCCTGAACCAGTTTAAAAAGCTAGCATATTCATGGGACAGATTTTTTTTAAAACGGTCATTAAATCTAAGCCCCAGTAACTAATGATTTGGATTGCGATTTACAGACTTATGAGTGGAATCTTTTGCTATTAGAATTGGCTCAACGGATCATGAATTTAATCTAACCTCAAAAAGAGGCACGTAAACTTAAAACAATGTATTTTGGCATTCGATTCGGACTCATCAACCCTCAAAAAATCGTCGAGCGTGCATCCATAATTGTGGGACTTGTTAACACTATGTTCTGCTCAAGGGACAAAAAAACGACTTTCAGATTTAGAGTCTAGACCTGTTATGCATGCTGAATACGACAGGTTAAAAAAAACTCTAGGTTATTTGAATAACTCAACTTTATAGGTTATTGCTACCAATATTTGTATTAAGAGACAATTTTCATATTTTAATGTGATATTATTTTTTTAGCCCAATTAATCATTTATGAATAAAAATGTTCTTTAGCTTTTCAGTGTTTTTTTGAGGTTAGTAGAGTAGAAACCTATACTCGTTTGAGAAATACTGTTAGCGGATTCGGATTCAGCATGATGGAACACATAAGAAAGTGCAAGTTTTGAAATAGAAAGGAACCAATGAAATCAGTTATAAAAATGCAGAGTCCGATTGCTTAGGACTGATATTCTTTTAAAACGGTAGTTGAATCTAAAACCACGTAACTAATGAATTGAAAGGCACAAATTTAAATTTGAATAGAATGAGCTTGAATCTTCCGATATCAGCATTGGACTTTAAAAAAGCGAACTGAGTTGGATGCTGGGGTTTTTTGATATCGCGATTCGGATTCAGCTGGCCCCATTAACCTAAACTTGAAATCGCCAGACAACCGGATTCGAAAAAGGAGGTTCTCAGGGACATAATCTCAAAAAAAAACACACAAAAGAGATCTGTTGTTGTTATTTAATTATTTATGAAGTTAGTAGAGTAGGTACGAATGTGCGTTTTGCTAATGGATCTCGTCAAACCCCTCCAAAGGCTGTTTTTGCTATGCGTTTCAAGAGTCCCTAACAAAGTGTTTACTCCAAAGGCAACACTCTCCCGCAATTCTTCCGTCACTGACCTCTAGATATTTGAACGTACTGTCTGTAGTAGGATTAAATATTTATTTGTAGGCTTTAGTTTAGGTTTTTCATCGCTAAGTTAGCCATACCCAGCGTTACATAAATTTAGTGATTCCAAAAATAACGTCCCAATACATGAGAAAGCATATGTCCCTAGATCATATCCCTAAATCACGAACTTTTTATACCCCGTACCGTATGGTACAAAGGGTATATTAAGCTTTGTGCAAGCCAAAAATGTATGTAACATATAGAAGCAGTCCTCGGAGACACCCCAAAGTTACCTAAAATATGAGTCAGGGGGATCTAGAGAAGTGGATATACCCATGTCCGTCTGTCTGTCTGACTTGAGCGCCTAGATCTCAGAGATGGTAAGAGCTAGAGAAACCAAACTTTCGACATTAGGATGCCATGTTATTCCATAGGAGACAAGAATTTATTTTATTTTTTAGATATCGGCGGTTAAATTATATAGCTACCCATAGGGGTGCTTTTGACTAAGTACGGACCTCGAGAGTAAAACCCTCTTGCATCATACAAAAGTTCAACATTTTATCAAAACCCTCGGTTGTACCCGATGCGACTCTAAAATAACTTTTTCATGAACATAATCATCAGGCTATATTTCGGGGCTTTGTTAGATAAAGATCATCCCACGTAAGCCAGCTTTGGATCGATAAGTGTAGATAGTGGATTTGAATGAACCACGAGTTATTTAAGCAATGTACGACAACATTGATCTAGTTCGGCGCATACAACTATAAGGCTTGAACTGACTAGATCATATAGCTCCCATAGGATGACAATACTCCAGTCGAAAAGAAACATTATGTTGAGATTAGTGAAAATTCGTCTGATTTTGCGTTGTCTTTTTGTATTCTTACAGCGAATGATCTTCGGAGTTTGAGTATTGCTAAGCTAGTGGTAGCATGTCGTTTTTTGATATGGCTGTGTTATCAGGCTTATTTCCATGGCTAAGATCAATATCTCGGTTAGTAGTACCTGCAGCAGTCGTAATTGTTTTCCAATTTAGTTTTCTTACGGAGAAGTTTCTAGTGTTACATAAATTTACTCATGGAGAAAAATATCTGCCTAATACATGAGAAAATTTATGCCTCGTCCCTAGATTATTTTCTGTTTTGAGATTGAGAGACGTTTCACTGTCGGAGCCAAGTAGTCCCGATCTGATTAGAATAAAAAATTCATAAATCCCCTTACATCTGAGTAATTTGCGATTAAATATAGAATATAGCGGCTGTGCTTGGTAATTAGTGTTCTATTATAGCTACCTAGCCAAGTAACTCTTCTGAAGTCGTGTAATTTGTTTAAACTTTCAAATGAAATAAGTCCACGAATCATATCAAGAGTATTTGGTGCCTCACAGAAGAGATTTCGACACCTAGTATTCGATAACTCTGTTAAGTAAGGCTTAGTCAGTTAAGATTAGGTTTGAGGGCACAGCGAGCAGGCAGCGTAGCCCCTTTAGGCTGACGTCGAAGGGCTTGAAGAGTTAAGCAAAAACTTGTTAAATCAGTTTTTAGCGCTTAACGCTGTCAAAGTAAAAGCAGACTGCGTTTACTTGCAGTAAAGCAAGCAGAATTAAGCCAAGCAGTGGATGCACAGTAAATACACTGCTTTGCACACGCTGACTGCTGCTGCTTTACTTTCTGTCAAATAAGTTTATGTTATGCCAGGCGAAACATAAATTTCTTTATTCCTAGCCAATAAATTTATTAAAAATCAGGCAAACGCCCTAAGCTATTTTCTTAAAGTATTATTTGAGCTTCAAGATGTGCACACACCTATATTAATATAAGGCAGACAGTACTTGTAATCTTTTCTTTTCTTTCAGATGGACTGGTTCGCAGCACTCGCATCTAAAGCGTCGTCCTTGGAAACATCAACCCCGTTTCTTGCCCACCCATTTGCCAGCAGCTTCAGCTGTATCTGCTGCATCTGTGTCCGCATCCGCTGCAGCTTAAATCAAGGTTCAACTGCACCCAAAAAAAAAAAAAAAAAACGCGCCAACGCCCAGTGAACACATATCCTTCAGCGTACCTTTCAAACAAACGCTAAGCATTAATATTAACCCTTATGTTGAGCACTGGTCACTTATGCACACACACACACCCACATACACACACATGCGTTTTGGTATTTCTTCTACAATACATAAATAAGACTGTGTTTTTTTCTACTTATTTTAAGATTTTTGTTGTAAGTCTGTAACTTTAAATTTTTGGTATGCTGCTTAGCGCTGCTTTTGCAATAAATCTAACACTGCTTGTTTTTACTTCAAATTTGAATTTGATTTGAAAATTTCAAATTGTAAACAAGAAAAAAATTTAATTTAGTTCTTAAGTGACATTATTTGTAAATAAATGTTTACTAAAATTCTAAAGTCTAATATATACTAAATAAATTAAATTATTTAGCGCAATTGGTTTAAAAAATATTATAATAGTTGAGTAAAATTAGCAAAGAAAAATTATTTAAATGTTTAAACGAGAAATTATTGTTTTAGAACCTAAAAAATTACAAAATTATATGCGTAAAATATTTATGTAAACTAATATGCTGTAAATTGTAAGTCACAATGCAATTTGTCTTGGCACAGAGCACACAGGCAATAAAAAAAATTATGCTGTAGAAAATTTAATATCAACTAAAAATTATATAAAAAAATATATATATACATATTAAAGATATTATGCAGTTACAATAATAAAATCAAGATTATGTCCAATGAAAAAATCATGTTTGTGCTTATTTTGTTCCACAAGTTAGAGGTTTTAAAAATAATTAACGTCCATGTTTAATTTTTTTAATAATTTTCTTTTATTTTTTCAGTTTTTCGGTTGTTTTGTTTCTTGGTTTCATTTTTTTTTTGTTTTTAATATTTTTTTTGTTACTTATAATTATAATAAATCATTTTTTTATACAATATTTTTTATTTTGTTTTTTCTTCTCGGTTTTTGTTTTCGCTTGTGGGATTCAACCGAAATGTGGCTAAACATTTCAGTTAAATGACTTAAATATGTCCATTAAATTTAATTGTTAAATTGGTTTAAAACTGCTTGCCGCAGTTAACAACGTTAACTGCATTACCTGCAATTAGCAAAGGCTTGCGTGCACTGCTTGCTAACCGTTAAACGCGCAAAGTTTAATTTAATTTTTAACGCACAATTTTTTTACTTTTTATGTTTTTCTGGCTTGCATGTAATATGTAATGTACTTTTTTTTTAATGTTTTATTTGTAATATATAAATCAATGTAGGCGCGTTTTTTTTTTGTTTTTAAATTTTTATCAACATTAGAGTACAATTATGTAGGTATGCATAATTTTTTATATATTTTATATATATAAACTAGTGCGGGCTTTGCTTTTATTTACCTTTTTATGTTCATAGAAATATGTTTCTTTTTTTTATATTTAGCATAATAATGTGCTTTCTATTTATATATATTACAAATTATTTTCATATTTAACTATACAAGAAATTATGTTTAATTTCATATGTGTTATCATTACATATTTTTTTTCCTTTGTTTTTATGAAAAATTTGAAATTTGATTTTGGTTGATTTTTGCATTTAAGTAGATTTTTTGCAAAAACACAATTAACGAGTAAGACGTTAAGTTTTTTTTTATATAACTATATATTTTTTTTGTTTTGTTGCTGTTTTTGTAGTATGTATATTTTAATAAGTATAAAAAATTTGTTTAAAATATATATATATAGTTTTTATATATGTATATATATTTTCTGGTTTTAGTTCATGGGGGAGAAACAAATTCGTTCAGCTGGATTTTAAACAGTGTTTGATAGTTTTAATAAAAGTTTTTTATTTTTTTTTTATTTTAAATTTGAAGGGCGTGCAAAACCTTGAAGTGTTTCGGGTGCTGTAGGCGCAGCTGCAGACAGCTTTGAGTGTTATGTAAGTTTAGTATCACGTAATATCAAAATAAATATTTCAGTACTTTTGGTTTTTTTTTCTTCTTTGTTTTAGTTTTATATATATAACTATAAAAAGTATAAGAAATGATTGAACTTGAGTAGTTTTTATGAGGTGCCTCGTGGGGAGAGTGTGCTCTAGTATAGCTAAAGGGTCGGTCTGAAGGCAGTGCGCAGTAGTTTTGAAAAGCAGTGTAAACTGGGGCAGCAAAGGGTGGTAAAATTGCAAAATTACTGAAACTGGATTCAAAATGAAACACAGCGGCGCACATGTTAGCTTTTCCTTCGTACTCCAAGATTAAAATTTTAGTCTTTTGAATAACCTTTCACAAATAAATAACCTCTTTAAACAGTTCCCACTATTTTAAATATAGTCTTCATATCAATCAAGCATCAACTGCAGCAATATAATCATATTTTGAATGTCGCAATTACTGCTTAACCAACAGCGACCAACAAGGGTTTCCTTCGTACTCCAAGATTGAAATTTTAGTCTTTTGAATAACCTTTTGCAAATAAATAACCTCTTTAAACAGTTCCCACTATTTTAAATATAGTCTTCATATAAATCAAGCATCAACTGCATCAATATAATCATATTTTGAATGTCAGAAGTACTGCTTAACCAACAACGACCAACAAGGATTTCCTTCGTACTCCAAGACTGAAATTTTAGTCTTTTGAATAACCTTTTGCAAATAAATAACCTCTTTAAACAGTTCCAACTATTTTAAATATAGTCTTCATATAAATCAAGCATCAACTGCATCAATAAATTCATATTTTGAATGTCACAAGTACTGCTTAACCAACAACGACCAACAAGGATTTCCTTCGTACTCCAAGACTGAAATTTTAGTCTTTTGAATAACCTTTTGCAAATAAATGACCTCTTTAAACAGTTCCCACTATTTTAGATGCAGTCTTCATATCAATCAAGCATTAACTGCATCAATATAATCATATTTTGAATGTCACAAGTACTGCTTAACCAACAACGTTCGCTGAACACAAGCTTATACTGCTTGGCCATGACTGCGCGCTGCTTGTAGGTCTAAACAAACGTTAACTGACCACTGCTTATAGGTATAAACAAACGTTACTTCACCACTGCTTGTAGCTGCTCAACAAACGTTAACTCATCACTGCTTGTATGCCTAAGCAAACGGTACAGCATCACTGCTTGCTATGTGCGCTGCTTCTTGCATACGTCTGTACTGTACACTGCTTATCTCAACTGCACTACTGCAGTGCCTTGGCTGCACTTTTTGACTAAGCTCTAAATTTTGTTTGTAAATAAAAATTGATCTAAAAAACAACACACACTAATAAAATAAATGCACAAATGTTGTTAAAAATTAATTGAACTATAGAAAAATATACAAACAATTCCTTTTGTTGTACATAAAAAATTATTTACAATAGCATAAAAAGTGATTTTTTTTTTTTTTAAAAAAAGCTGCCTACGCTGTGGGGTTTACTCTCTTGATTAAGGCGTTCATGTGTCTACAAGGGGCGTGTCAGTGTTGCAATGCGTGTGTGCGTGTGTGCGTGTGTGTGTGTGTGTCTGTGTGTACAAATACTATATATTTAATATACGTACATGTATAATTTGTTTTTATATATATGCATATTTTATTTCTTTGATTTTTATAAGTTTCTTAGTTTGTTTTTGTTGCTGTCCAAAATGTTATAGATTTTTTTTTTCTTTCTTTTTTTAAATGTACAATTTGTTTATGATTATTTATTATAAATATGTATGTTTTGTTTTCATTAAATGATGCTGCACTAGTTTTTGTTTTTTTTTTGTTTTTATCTTTTCAATATATATATAAATATGTGTTAAGTTTTTTTTCAGTTAAGAGCAATTGGTTTTCCGTTTTCAACTTTCTTGTTTTGTTTTTTTGAAAAATACATTTATTTAATTTGTTGTTGTTTATTAAACATAGTTTTTATATATTAATAAATTTGTTTTTGTTTTATTTTTCAATTAAAAAAAAGGTAGCTAGTTTTATTTTAACAAAACATACACTGAAAAAAAAGTGCGCTCTTAAACTTTTTGCCAGGCCTTACACACAAAAGGATGTGCTGCAAATTTCTAAACAAAATTTTGCTAATTTTTTATAAATATTTTTTTATATTTCCAAATCTTATTTAAGTTCATCATATCTACAATATTTGCTTTTAAAGTTAACGCTAAAAAACTTTAACGTTAACTCGCTGACAATTAAGCGCGGCTGGCTTTAATTTAAAAAACAATTTGAAAAGTTGCTGTTTTTTTGTTTTTGTTTGTTTTTTTATGTATAATATATTTGTTTTAATTTTATTTGTAATAGCATTAATTAATTAATAATAATATAATTAATAATTATAATAATTTATATAATAAACGCAAAATTGGTAAATAATAAAAAATAAAATAATAATAATTAAATACAATAATAATCAATAAGCATTACTCATTACAATAATAATTAAACAAAAATTGTTGTGGTTTTTGTTTTGTTTTCTTTTGTTGTTTTTATTTTTTGTTTTTCAACTCATTTTGCTGTTTTTTTGTTACGATTTTCTTTGCTTTTCTTTTGTTTTTTTGTTTCTCTTTACTCTCTCACACATCTTCTTCTTCTTCGTCTTCTTCTTCTTCTACTATTTATGCATGTATGTATATTAATTACAACGGAAGTGTCGGTGTATTTGTAGTTGGTGTTGGCGTCAACATCGACGCGGATGGAGGATAACGCAACGTGTGCTGCGACGTTGCTTGTTGTATATAATCCTGACTAGGATTATTCAATTTCAATACGCTATCCCGTGAGTTTGAATGTGAAGTGGCGCGGAGCAGGGTTACCGCCTCGCGTTCTGGACTACATTGTACACCGTCTAGTCATTTTTGGCGCGTTGATTTCTTCTTCTTTCGTTTAAAGAAACAACAACATCTGGAATATAAGGAACCACTGGAGATTGGTTAAAACGAAAGGAAGAAGAGAGCAAAACGAAATGCGCATTAAAATGACAAAGCAAAAAACACCAACAACAACAACAATTTGCAATGCAAAATGCATCATCAATCAAGTCAGCACCCAAATGCTTCCAATTTCGATAACATTTGCCGAGTTCGAGATATATCGACTTGCAATATCTATTTATTTTGAGTTATTTGTTATCGAATTTGGAAGCAATGCTGAGTATTATATTTTTGTTATATACAATATTTATACGAGTTAAGATATTACGTGAAATAAATCGTCGACTTTGAGGAATATTTTTAATTACTTTTTAAACTTACCAATGACCAAATGTCATATATTAAACTTACTTCATTTTATAAAACCAAAACTTTAAAGCAGCGAATGAAATCGAAAGCCAAATTGTTACCAAAGCCATTCACGATGCGACAGTTCGTACAACTTGGCTATTATTTTTGCTATCGAGCAAATTATACCAGCGATTGCATCGTGTGTACCCAAGGAGTATAAAAATTACTATTATATATGCTGTATAGAAATTTTATACTCCTTGGTATGTAGGGTTGCCATATAAAATTTTGTATAGTTGATTTTAGTAGTTTTTAGTTAATTTTTCGATAAACAAGTTTCTGTCTTGGTTTAAATTATTTGACGGTTTACTATTGCTCATTTTTCATTTCGATAATATACACCAAAGAATCGAATAAAAATGATCGTTTTTATCGAAAGTGCTATTGAAAATCTTCTTGGACATTGTGTTGGACCAAGCTCTTCATAATGTTTTATCAAGAGTTTAGTCCAACACAATGGGTGCAAAATTGTAATTTTGGTGACAAATTTGGTTCTAGTTTTTTTAATTGAATTTTGGATCTGTAGCGCATTTAAAAAATGTTATTATCAATAGGTTAGTTTCCTATCCCATCGTATCATAGTCCTTGCAAACAGAGAGTGCTGTGACAATTTCTCTTCAGAAATTTGAATATTCCATTTAGCTCTTCATGAATTAGTAATGACACTTTTTTCATTCGTTGTACGCTGAGGTTTCGGATATGAAATATTCTTTCCACATTTTTACTAGAAAGTTTCCGAAAATTGCAAATAATCTCTCTTCTCTCGACAAGAATGTACAGATCGTTCCTTTTTACAATATTGGATGTTCGAATTAGATTATATTTCCCCATTCCTGATTTGAGCTCATCCTCATCATTGATGACCTTTCTTCTATACTTCTATTTCGCTGAGGTAATAAGCACGAGCGTGATTCGGTTACCCAAAAGTTTCCGGATATTGCAAATAATCTTTTTAGAAATTTGAATATTCTAATTATATTATTATTCCTTATTTTCTGTTTTGAGCTCATTCATGAATCAGTGATAACCTTTCTTCCATTCGTTGCACGTTGAGGTATTAAGCACGATCGTGATTCGAATACCAGAAAATTTCCAAACATAGCATATAATCTTTCTCCTTTCGACAAGAATGCACCGATCGATTATTTTTAGAAATTTGTGTTTTCAAATTAGAATATTTCATTTTTAGTTTTGAGCTCATGAATGAATGAATCAGTGATGACACTTCTTACATTCATTGCACGCTTAGGAAAATAAGCACGAGCATTTTTCGGACACCAAATAAATAATCTCCCTCCTCTCGATAAGAATGCACCGATATTTCTTTTTTTTTTTTTTGAGAAATTTGGATATTTAAATTAGATTATTATTCCAAGTTTTGAGCTCATTCATGAATCAGTGATGACACTTCTTCCAGATATCAAAAATATTGATTCCACATTTTTACCAGAAGTTTTCCGGAAATTGTAAAAATCTCTGGATCGGTGGATCAACACAATTTTTTTTACTAATCAACCTCGCTCACATTACGTCACTGTAAACCACTCGTTTCAAGAATTCAGTCGCGGTCGTTTAGCTTTCACAGACACATTTCGTGAGTATCGTTTAAAATCGGTCGTAATCGCGAAAAACATCGATTCACTGATAAACCATATTATAAAATGGAGGAATCTCTAAGCTATCGTACCTTCATAGTACGGTAAACGTAGGCTCAAACGACGTCTATTGGAAAAAATACTAAATAGATAAAACTTTCAGGAATCGTTAGAGACCTTGTTCTAAGTCTTAAACCAAGTTTTCGTATTTTTGGGTAGGGAGCGGAAGCGTGGCATCGCCCCCGGACAATATATGTTTGTGCGAATTGATCATGATATCTTTTTTTCTAGGGAACTTAACGTCATGATTAGAAGGACGAAATTGTTGCCAATAAAATTATTGGTCAAACAAAACTTAAATCAAGGTTATATGCAGTCTTGATAGTCTAGCGACAGTGCACTAAACTATCAGCTCTACCTATAAGTTAGATGCTTTAAGCACAATACCTGTTAAAAATTAATAGTTGAAAATCGAACCTGGTGTTTTTCGAATAATTTGCAAATATTGTATCCATTTAATTTGTTAAATTAATTGAAATTATCTACAAAATGATTCCTCCATCGCTTTTCTACGATAAACAGATTTCGAGAAATCGAACAAAAGAGTTGCTCATAAGCGCCATTTGTGTACTATGCGGCCTACGTGCGCGACACCAAATCAAGCAGTTGCAAAGCAGGCAGTTCACTGCTTTGTATCCTGCTTTACGATTAGGTGCATTTTGTATGAATTTTAAGATGAAACTTTTCGTTTACTGTACTATCATAAATATTGTATGAATATTATGGGCGGCAAATAAAATTAGCTCCTGTTGGATTCGTTGATCAACTGCTTAAAAGAAGACTAGACTTACTTTTATAAGATCGTGAAGAACAACAAAAGTTGTTCGTGAGAAAAGGTCTTCGAAGAAAATATTCGTGTTTTTCTTCATTATAGCAATTAAGCAACATAGGACGTTCCATTCTGAATGATAAACAACAATTTGATTTCCTGAAATGTTCAGTAAAATATGTGGAACGAAGCGGCAAAGACAAGTCACTTTTCATCACGATAAATCAAGCTCTCTGACGACTTAAATAATAAATAAATAAAGTAGATCGTGTACCGATATTGAGCTTACTTAGAGGACCAAAAATGTACTAGCAATTGCGTAGAATTCTTCATATTAAGTTTAGTGATTTTTTCAATACCGTACACATCGCTTTACCGAAGTAGTGACAACCAAAAATTTTTCAGAAATTGCGTAGAAGTTTTCAGTAAGGTTTAATGAATTCTTGTTGCATCTTACTCTACTTCACTGAAGTAGAATTACGCGTTACCTTTCTTTCCAACTTGTTCGCTTTACGATATCGTTTGCTTTTCTTTCGCTGCTTCAAAGCTTATCACCAAAGCCTCGATTTAATTTCACGTATATCAATTTACTCGCATAAACTTATGATTTATTTTATACATACTTTGTTTCATCGACCAGTTCTACTTCGGGCTGTTGTGTGATGGGCGTATTTGAGTGACCAGCAGTGGGATCGTCCGCATTTAGTTCGCCGTTTGTCGAACTCACAACCTGCAAGAGTTCCGGAAAAAGAATAGAAAAATAGCGAACAGTTCGCATACAGCATGATTAGTCAAGGTCAAAACTTTTATACTAAAACATATAGATTAGACAAATTTTAAAATAATATTCATTTAAACATAAGGACATTTGACAATACTTATTTTATTCGTTTTTTTTTTCATTGCGCTAGTCAAAAATAATAGCAACAAAAATTATGAAACCTCAACGGAATAAATTCGTTTCGGTTTTTTACATAGAACAAAATTTTTGTACACTTGACAAAAACAATGGCACATTGGGCAACTACATTTTTTTGTGGGCGTGTTAGGTTTGGCTTTAACCTAAAATTACTACGTGTTAAAAGCTTTACATGTGTTTTAACCTTTGTTTAAGTTTCCTATATGAACTGCGAAAAGTACCCCCGATTCGCCTAAATATAGAATAAAAACTTATTACAGAGAGAGTTCCACAAGCTTCTGGATTTTTCGTTTTAGCCACAAAAGAGCAAGCACACAAAAACACAAAACGCAGACTACATAAAAAAAACATCTTTGAAAGCAACAATTAATGTAAGTGGTTAGGGGTAGTCAGGATATTCAAATATCATATATTATATATTTTGTCGTGATTTAGAAAATATTTAAAATTAATTGAAAAAACTATGCTAAGATTCCCTTCAGTTCGGTTTAAGTGTTAATCAGTATGAAATTCCTATTCCTATATTTGTCCCTCAACTTATGTCCTTTTCATGCCGAAACTCAGGATTCAAAAAAATTAAAAATTTGTCGTTTGATGCATAAAATTTTGTTTATGCCCAAATTATATAAATTAAAACAGTACAATTAATTATTGATGCAAATAACCGATTTTCAAGGAATTAAACGATTTTAAGCCAATAATCGATTTTTAAGCAAGTAATCAATTTTAAGCAAATATGAGTTTTAAAATTTGTTTCCGATGCTTAAAAGTTTTTTTGACCAAATTTTAAAAATTTAAACTGAATAATTAATTATTTATGCAAATAACCGATTTTCAAGGAATTAAACGATATTTAAGAAAATAATTGATTTTAAACAAATCGATTTTTCAGCAAATTGGCTTCTGAAGCATAAAAGCTTTTTTATGCCCAAATTTTACAAATTAAAACTGTATTATTGATATTTATGCAAATAGCTGATTTTAAAGGAATTAATCGATTTTTAAGCAAATAGACGATTTTTAAACAAATTTGTTTCTGATGGATAAAAGTTCTTTTATTCCCAAATTTTACAAATTAAAAATGTTTAATTTATTATTTATGAAAATAACCGACTTTTAAGAAATTAATCGAATTTCAAGCATAAAAGCTTATTGCCAATCGAAATAATATTTTCTTTTCATGCTTGAACTCAAAACTGAAAAATTCCAAATTTTTTCTGATGCATAGGTTTTTTTATGCGCAAAATTTTATATATTAAAACTGTATAATTGATATTTTTGCAAATAACCGTTTTTAAAGGAATGAATCGATTTTTAAGCAAATTTGTTTCTGATGCATAGAAGTTCTATTTTTCCCAAATTTTATACATTAAAAATGTTTAATTGAAATTATTGGAAATAACCGATTTTGAAGGTATTAATCGAATTTTAAGCAAAAAAGCTAATTGCCAATCGAAAAAGTATTTTCATTTCATTCCTGATAACTCAGAGCTAAAAAATTCAAAATTTGTTTCTGATGCATAAATCTTCTTTTATTCCCAAATTTTACAAATTAAAACTCTTTAATTGATTATTTATGCAAATTACCGGTTTTTAAGGGACTAATCGAATTTTAAGCAAAAAAGCTAATTGCCAATCAAAATAGTATTTGTCTTAAATGCAAATAACCTACATTACAAAGTAGGTTATTTATTTTTTTTTTTTTTTTTAAATTAAGACTGAGTCCCATCAGTGAAGGATTTTGGGAGTATGAACATTCCTAAATTTTGAAGTTGCTATGACTTTTCCAAAATCTCTACAATTTAAAGAATTATTTAATTTTCATCGCTTAGTATTTCATTGAGATAAATTCATTTACGTCTTATAATCTGTAAAATAAAATACCTTTTACAATAACACATTATTAAATTTTTTAAGGTTATGTCGTTAAATAAATTTAGTCATATGGATCCAAAAAATATAAAATCTGTTCACGACATTCTTTCGATTTTTCTTTTGTAGTGCGCGATGTATGGAAGCTCTTCAAAAGTAGCTGCAGATATTTGGTCGATTTTTTTGGTTTAGAACGATTTATGAAAGTTTTTCAAAAGAAAATAACGTTTCAAATTTAATTCATTTATTTTTTCAATTTTTTAAGGCTATGTCGATAAATAAATTTAGTCATATGGAACCATAGAAAAAAACCAGCTCAAGAAAATTTTGTCGATTCTTTTTGTAGTGCGATCTTTGAAGGTTCATCAAATTTAGCTGCATGAAATTTTGTCGCTTTTTTTTTGTTTACAGCGATGCATGAAAGTTCTTCAAAAGTAGCTAAAATTTTAACTTCAAGAAATTTTTTGAATCTTTTAAGGTTATGTCGATAAATAATTTGGTCATACGGAGCCAAGCAAACATTAAGTCTGCTCTTGGCAAAATTTTTTCGATTCTTTTGAAGAGTGATGTATTAAAGTTCTTCAAAAGTAGCTAAAATTTTAACTTCAGGAAAAACTTATCATTGTATCTTGCAAAAATATTCATCAAATTTCCTAACAATAAACTCCAAATTAAAAAATTTATGTAAGCATAAGATCATCTTAATCCATATTTTTAAGCTATTACCAAGCGCATGAAAAAATAATTAGGCGCAAAAAAATAAATTCTATCTTTATATTTTCCATCACTGACTACCCCTAATCCTTTTACATTGATTTGTTTTTAGTCATTTATTTAAACAAATACCTCGCTTTGTTGCAAACTCAAGGCTCTACGGGGGAAAAAAAAACAATTGTCTTAATGTATATAAGTTTCAAAAAGTTGTAAACATTCGGGGGGGAAGAGTGTTTATTTCTTGGGTGCATCTTCGCTGTCGCTTTTCTCATAATAAGCATCGAATGGACTATCATCATCGGAGCTCGAATCTTCTGGTAATCTCTGTAATAAGTTTTTTCGGTATGTTTTTCTTATGGGTAGTACCAGGCACTTAAAATTGGCAACAACGTGATGGGATTTGAGATTATTTTTATAGATGGTATGTGAAGCATATGTAAGGGTGTTCCTAAGCCGAATTCGCAATATATTTTGGTGCACGCATATACATATAATAGGTGAACGGTGGGTGACAAACATGCAACACTGTCTAAAACTAGCGCACAACATGCAAGCAGTGCGCATGCAGTTTTCGTTCACACTGCCTTACACATGCAAGCAGTGCAAGTTGTACAACTCACTCGCCCTAAACATGCGTTTTGGTTTTATTAAAAGAAAAATTCATTCCGTTTCTTTCAGCTAAAACTTCAAAAATATTCGTTAACATAGAGTAATTGAGTTATCACAAAAAAATTGGTAAGTAACGAGAAAAAAATAGTACCCGTAGTAGTACAAACAAACTAGGAACAAACAAACCGAACAGTTATAGAGGATACACTTTGGAAGGGAGGAACATTAATTCAGTACCTTGTTGAGCTAATGTAGAGTAAATCAAGTGAAAACATTAGAATTGAAAAGGCCAAAAATATAACAGTCTGCGAGTAATTCAATGTATAAGTATTTTCATAGAAAGGCATTACATAAATTTCAAGATATATATAGGTAGGTAGTATATATAGGTAGGTAGGTATATATATGTACAATTAGTAGAGTATATAAAACACAATAACGAAAATGACAGGCGAGCGACATTCAGCGGCATTTTGTTTTGGTATGGAATAACGGTAACATGGGCGCATAACAGTTATATGATTTTTTTTTTTCTGGTTTTCGAATCTTTGCCAACACTGCTTTAAATTTTCACATTAATTTTTGAATATATACAATTTCTTTTCTTTTTTTATATGTACAATTAACAAAAGACTTTTAACTGAATCATGGACAAACTCAAACTGTACTTAAAAATTTTGATTAATTTTTTGGTATTTTTTTTTAGACTTTTTTTTTGGAGTTCTTACCTGCACTGAACCATGCCGATCGGCCGGTGTTAAATTGCCAAGTGTTGCACCTGGTTTAGGTACATCAGGCCACGCAGCAACACCTCCTTTGGCATTTGTCTGTTTATAGATTTTGACGGATGTTACGGATTACGGATGGTGTGCCAGGCGTTTCGTTGGGTTGAATTTTTTGTATTTTTTTTGGTATTTTTTTTTGGTTCAAAGGTGTAGTAGTGTGTTTAATTTTTGGTTCAGTTTGGTTTTTCGGATTATTTTTTTGTTGTACGTAGGCGAGCGAGCAAAATTGTGAAATGATTTATGCAATTTATTAATAAAATTCATTTTCAATTCAATTCAGTTTTACAACAAAAAATTAACTACACTATATTTAGTGGTATGTATTGCCAATTTTAAAACTAAAGCCAGTCATTTATACAACAACACAAAACCAATAGAAAGCCAAAATTAAGTTTAAAAAAATAATAAAATTGTTTGTTACTTTTTTTATCATAATGTGCAATCTAAAATTATAGTGTGTGCTGTGTTTAGAAGAGTTCTATATAGATTTATGGAATGGCCTAAGCCCAAACAAGCAGTTCACATTTAGGTTAGTTGCCAGCATCAAGTAAATTTAGCATACAAGTAATATTTTTACACGCTGGCAATGCCGCAAAGTCTAAGAGACACCAAGCTTGGGAGTTAAGCAATTTGAAGTTCTACCACATCAAAACTTTAAATAAATCTCGTATAGCTTTAGACGTTATACAATTCTAGCCAAAGATTCTGTCAGACTAGCTTAGAACACCCTTTTTTTGCGTTTAGGTTTAAAAGCTACAAATATTAACCATAAAAATATAAACGCAAAACTCGCCTAGCTTTGAGTTTCTAACGATATTAGAGATCTGCATAAATGCTTTGAATTTTGGAGTCAAACAAAGTACAACAAAAAAAAGTGTATCCTAAATGCGACCACACTAAGCACACTGATTTACTCGTCCTATAATATTTCCTTCAAGTTAAAAGAAATTGTGTAAACTTTAAATTGGGTAGGGGGCGCTACCATTACGGATTTTGAATCGCTGATTTCGAATATAAGGTTCATTAAATCCTCAACAAAATATACAAAATCGATTTTCGGGTTCGTTAGTCAGAATATATTTACTGCATGCTCCTGGGGTCACTAAAGCGGAATCGAGTTCCAAAAATTCCCATCACACAACATTTCTAAGAAACCTTCAAAAACAAAAAAATAATAATTTTTCACCAATGTTTTTTTGTAAGTTTTTTGAAGCTGTATACGGGGTCCAAAAACCTCTAATTGACAGGGTTCAGAGATAATTTTTAGGGTTCGTTCGTAGACTATATTTACTGCATGCCTATTGAATCGGAATTCGAGTTCCTACCTTCATAATACACCCAAAAATATCTTGTGTTACACCTTTGTCTTTTATTAGGTTTTTGGAATCTGTATATGAGGTCCAAAAACCTCCCTCTATATTGACAGGGTTCTGAGACAATTTTTCACCTATATTTACAGTAGCTCATTGAATCGGAATTCGAGTACCCAAAATCCCCAGCACACCAGATTTTTGAGACAACATTGTTTTTATAGTTTTTTGAATCTGTATACTAGACCCAAAAAATTTTATCTTGTCAGGCTTTTGAGATAACCTCCAAAGTACATCGTTTACTAGGAATTTTTTAGGTATTAAAGAGGTCTATTGAAGGAAATCCATTTTGCTGGTGTTTTTTTTAACTTGAATTCAAATTCAGTGATCCCAAAAGTAAGGGTTAAGGAGGGGGTAAAGGCCTCAGCCGAGTATTGAGGGCAATTTACATATTATCTCGGGAACGACTGAGCCACTATAAACCAAATTTTGCATACATTTTATGTAGCCCAATTTACGAATTTATGGTGAAGGATATTACGAAAAATAAAATTAACAGTCTATATAAAGTTTTTGTTAATTTTGAAGATTTTTAATCGATGTTTTCTTGTCCACATGAAAAACTACGTTGAATTTTAAAATTCCATCCATAGGGTAGATTCAAAGTCATGCCACCATCAAAATAAAAAAAGCTTCTGTAGTTAAGAAAATAATGGGGCAAATGTTCAAAAATAGCATACTTTTCAGGACAAGCAAAAAACAAAAAGCATAACTTTTTGTCTCTGTTTTTTGCATACCCTCTAAGTTTGAAAATAAATTTCGACCACTTCTATTTATCGGAAAAATTTGTGTTTTGTTACATTCGATTCGAGGAGTCTATCTTATATATAAAATTCTCGTGTCACAATGTTATGTTCCTTCTAAGCTTAGGATCTCACGAACGGCTGAACCGATTTGGCTAATTTTGGTCTTGAAATGTTCGTGGAAGTCCAAGGATTGTTTAGGGTTGAGAAAATATATCAAAATTGCGACGAAAATACTAAAAAGGACAATTTGATTTTCCAATACAATTTTTTTTTTAATTTAGGTTGGCATTGTGTACATTGTCAGATTAACTAATATTTTTTAGTTAATAGTTTTTGTCGAAAGGAAACACAAAAATTATAAACGATTCATGTTTTGATTTCTGTGTAAAATACATATGATCAGATCAATATTTGCACATAATGCCGCCAAAAAGACGTAACATTGGGAGACGTTCGCGTAGAACTCAATTGCAATCATCCTGAAGAACAGCTGAAGCTGAGGAACAACGTTTACAAATGAATGAGTTGAATCGATTAAGAGAAGCAAGATCACATTTTGGAACATTGGAACAATGAACAAGGTATGTGACCAGTGCCAAGCACTGAAATTTCCCAATGAAACAGCAGGCCTGCTTATTATCAAAAGCAGTGTATTCGGAGAGGTTCGCTGGATGTATTCGGTAGAATGGCAGAAGAGAGGATTACCTCAGAAAATACTACCGCATGAAATTGATGGAAATCCCAGTTCAAACAAATGATCCAGAATTGTTCGAGGTTATCACAAAGAATATGATCCATGGACCATATGGTGTGCTCAACCCAACTTCACCATGCATGATCGACGGCAAATGCTTCAAAAGATATCCAAGGGCATTGACTTCGGACACTGTTACGGGCTACGATGGATACCCATTATATCGCCGTAGATCAACAGAAGACAATGGCAGATCAACCACAATCAAAGCGCAAAAACAAGAAATTGAAATTGACAATCGTTGGGTTGTTCCATTTTCGCCATTATTATCAAAAACGTATAAAGCCCACATTAACGTCGAGTATTGCAACTCAGTAAAATCAATGAAATATATCTGCAAATACGTCAATAAGGGAAGCGATATGGCGATTTTGGGTGTGAGAGCCGACAATGTGAATGACGAAATTTCACAATATGAAATAGGATGTTGCATTAGCAGAAACGAGGCAATATGGCGAATTTTCTCATTCCAAATTCACGAACGACACCCAACCGTTGTCCATTTAGCAGTTCATCTAGAAAATAGTCAACGTGTTTCTAGACGAGCGAGCGGAGCGAGCGTGCCGAAGGCCGGCTAGTATTATATAGAAATGATACAAAAAAAAATTGATTTTTTGATCAATTCTGAGGTTCTTACCCTCTTAAATATTGACGGACCAACGAACTCGAAAATCGATTTAATTTCTTTGTATATTATAGCAAAACCTACAGCGATATTTTGAATATATTTTTGAAGTCGCCAAATCCGAGTCCGAACTAAAAAAAAACCCCATGTCATATTTCTGGGATAACCTTCAAAATTCCTAGTTTTATGGGGTTTTTTGAGAATTAAAGAAGTAAGTTTGCTGGTGTTTTTGAGGAATTAAAGAGGTAATCTGGTTTACTGGGGGGTTTTTTTTTTTAATGCAAATTTTGATTTAGTGATCCCAAAAGCAAGGTCGGACCAGCGAACCCGAAAATCGTTTTTTTTTTTAATGTATGTTATAGCATAAACTAAATAAAAATCACTATTCTTTTTCGGTTATCGGGAATTTTATTTTTATATATTTTTGCAGTCACCGAATCCGATCCCGAACTCAAAAAAATCACTGCATATCAGACTTCTAGGAAAAACTTTAAAATACCTCAATTTATACTGTTTTTGAGGTTATTTCGGAGCCCTCGAGTGTTGGTATTTTTCGATTTTATATGTAAGTTATAACATAATCTAAAAAAAAACTAATTTTTCCGTGATTGGGAATTTTGTTTTTATCAATTTTTGGAGTCGCCGAATCCGAACCCGAACTCAAAAAAATCACTACACATCAGACTTTTAGAAAAACTTAAAAATACCTTGTTTTATGCTGTTTTTTGAGGTTAGTTCGGAAACCTGGAGTGCTGGTATTTTTCAAAGCCACAAAATTCATAAGAGTAGCACTGCCAGTTCACGTCACTTTTTGAAGCCCTGTGTCTTCTTCTTCTGCTATCCTTGACGTCAAGTAGAGCATAGGGCCTCCTCCTATTCGTACAATTTTTTAGACACTCTGTTTCAAAATCCACGACAACAGTGTTCCCATATCTTTTTAGTTTAGCAAACTGAACTACTTGTTAGAAGTGAATACTTGACGTACTCAGTGTAGCCATTTTTATGCTCATTCATATGTACTCAGTTAAGATCTTCCAAATTAAATAATTTTACGTTTTTAGACCCATACGCAGCATCCAAAATTTACGGAAGTGATGAAAAACGTTATATTCGCATGCGTATGGGCCTTTTAGGAATAAATGAACGTTTTTAAGGCTCCAACGCACATTAGCTCATGTTCACTAGACTTTACTGTACATACACTAGATTCATTCAAATAATAATTGCACTCATTCGGCCACTTCGCTTTAATCTTTTCATAGGTTACCTAAAACATTCGCTCTAACTCATTGGTCTGAGTGCACCAATTTCGACAATGTCATCCAAATTTTTTAATATGTTTTGACGCTTTTCTACCCAAAATTCTCAATGCCTTCATGCAGATCTCTTTTAGTATATAATATTTATATATTTTTTGTACATATACTATACATTATATAAAAGCAATTGCTTGATTCACACTAACCAGTACATAGAAATTTTTCAAGTCTACAACGTCTAACCTGAAGTATAATATATTCTTCATTCTCATTCTCCTCATCCTCAATATCAAAATAAGAAACATCCTAAGGCAAAACATATTTAACAAAAAAAATATAGACGTAGTATTAAAGTATTTTTTTGCAGTTTAAAAAAGTATTTTTAAGAGTAAAAAAGAAACCAGAGCAAAGTTCAAAAAACAACAGAGCGCAGAGAAGAATTGGAAATGTGGAATTAAAGTAGTTAAAAAATAAATAAATAAAAAAGTAAAATCAAATGCAAAGTTGTTTAAGCTTAGTATTAGAAATAAAATAGATTACAAACAAAAGTAAGATATATATAGTATATATATATTTAAAACTAAAATTATGTTTTTTTGGTCTAAGCTGACAGATAAAATGAATTAGTTAAAATACTTTACCTTAGCCGTAACATTATGACGATCTTTATTTGGTGAAATGATGACTTCATGGCCAGTTTGCAGAGATCCGACGGGCGTTGACTGTGCGAATGTTGTCAATGATGGATTTGGATGCATTTGATATTGGTTTTGATTGATATATATATATAGTTTTTTTTTAAGATTATAATTATTATTATTTTCAAGATTATAATGCATAGTTGTTGTTGTTTATTGACACGCATACACACGCACACACAGACAGAGTGAGGAGAGTTACACGCACAGAGAGAGATACATGATGGTGTTGTTTGTTGTTGTTGTTGTAGTTGTTTTTTTATTGTTGACAACCAAAAAGAGAGTATGTTAAAAAGAGAGAAAGAGAGAGTAAAGAGTGCTGTTAAAAATGTTATCAATTCCGTTAGTTTTTTTTTCAATTTTAAATACTAGCTCATCTCATACTAGCCTATAGTACATAGCCAAGGGCGGGCAAGCGTTTACCAACACTGAACACAAGCAAGTCAGCAATATAAAGCATTTCACATTCTGTTATACTGTTATACCTTATCGGATTTATTTTTGGCCAAATGCGAGGGTGGCGCATTCTTTATGACCTTCATTTGCTCCAGTTGTTCCTTGGTCTTATAACATCATATCATAATAATTTTGAAGATTTTTACAAAATAAAGCATAAAAATTTTGAAACGAAATTTGTATAAAATGTGCTTTGTATGCAAGTCAAACTGACTTTTCGGGGCTAACTTAAGTTTGCGCAACTTTTATGGAATTCTTTCTTAAATACTATGGTAAAAATGATTGATAATCATCTTATTTTTATGACGCAATATTTCAGAGTACATAAAAATACCATTTCTAAGAAAAATACCTTCTAAAAAAAAAAAAACAGAAACTAAAACTAAAAAAATACTATTTCTAAAACAACTCCTTTTAAAAAATGCTATTTCTGGAAAATCTCACTTTAAAAAATATAATATTTCTGAGAAAAATCGCTTCTAAAAAAATGAAAACTACATTTTCTGCATAATCTACCTTTAAAAAAACACTATTTCTTAAAAATCTCCTTTTAAAAAAATACTATTTCTGCAAAATCTCACTTTGAAAAAATACTATTTCTGTAAATTCTCCTTTTAAAAAAATACTATTTCTGCAAAATCTCCCTTTAAAAAAATATTTTTTTCTGAAAGCTCCTTCAAAAAATACTATTTCTGCAAAATCTACCTTTAAAAAAATTATTTTTGAAAAATCGCCTTTTACAAACAAATAAAATCTACATTTTAAAAAAATACTATTTCTAAAAAATCTCCCTTAAAAAAATACTATTTCTAAAAAAACTCCATTTAAAAAAAATACTATTTCCGAAAAATCATCCTCTAAAAAATTTCCCATAAAAATATGCTATAACCTCTATCAGGTCCTATATTTCAAATGAAAATCAAATTTCGTCCCATTTCTGTGTCACCCGTTTTTTCAACAAATATTTCTAGCATCAACTTACATACGAAAGTTGGGATTTGTTGTAGGAATTTCTTTCTGAAATATGAAACAACGCCAATATAGGAATTTTTATTAAAGCATAAAACCACAAAGATAGAATAAAAGTTTTAATTAACTCGAAAGAGTTTTGTAAGAGCCTACTTTAATATTGTTAAAAGAATAAAGAAGAATATAGAGCATTTTCAAAAAATTTTAAAGCTCTCTTTAAAGAGATATTTGATTTTGCAAAAAAATTACTAAAAATACCAAAATACTAAAGGAGTAAATAAAGCTCTAGAACAAGTTTATAAACACAGTATATGATTAAATTGTATATATTAAAACAGTTATTAATGGCGCTTAAAAAAATTGCCATGAGCTTTTTAGTATAAAATATAATTTATTGTTTCCCGATTAACATTCATGAATCTAGAGCAGTATTGTAAATCGGATGAAAGCTTAAACGGTTCTAACGCGAATATATACATATATTTTATTTTATATGAGACACGTCAAAGCTAGAACTAAATTAATTTTAAAGGCTAACAGGAATCGGCTTGCGAGCCCTTAAAAATACCAAAAATCAAAGAAGCGTCGCACTGCTTTATCGACAGTCATTCTCCACTCCCAGTGGAGCATAGGTCCTCAACTTAGCACTGCTTTATTATCCGATTATATACATAAAAAATCGCTTACTAGCCCCCCAAACTGTTATCTAGTATTTTTTGATACAATGTGACCATTTTTTTTAAACCAAATTTTAAAAAATTTGATCTGCTATTATCCTGGACTCCCTGGTGGAGCATAAAGCCCTTAACTTAGCTCAACTGCTTTATAGATTGAGTATATACCTTCAAAATCGTTTAATGAGTCCAAAAATTGTAATCTACGAAATTTGGATACAATGGGCCCATTTTTCTTAAACCAAATTTCGAATATTTTATCTGCTAGTCATCCTCCACTACCACTGGAGCATAAGGCGCCTCAACTTAGCACTGCTTTATAGACTTAGTATGATACCCTAAAAATCGTTTACTGAGCCTAAGAATGTTATCTGCTATTTTTTTGCAATTTTACCATTTTTCTTAAGCTAAATTTCGAAAATTTGTATCTGGTATTATTATGGACTCCCTGTGGAGTTATAGGGCCTGCATTTTAACGACTGTTTTATAGACTGAGTATATGCCTTAAGAATCGTTTACAGAGCCCAAAAATGCTAATCTAGTATTTTTATTTACAATGTGACCATTTTTTTTTAACCAAATTGCAATCGCATAAAATACGTAAGACTTTGAAGTTTCTAAAACCATTTCTAGAGTTCAAATATTTTACAATTCAAAATAATACAAAAAAAAAACCCATTCTTTTTTTTAATTTTTTTTCTAGTATTTTTATTATTTTTGCCCTTGTTGGGTTGGTGTGTATGTTTGTTTATATAGTTGCACTTGGGAATGAAAACACAATTTTAAAAATATCTAAGCAAACGCAAAAAAAAAGAGCGAATATCTTATTTGCTTGCTTTCATCAAATACATGCTTTAAGAAGGTCGATAGTCCAAATTTTCGTTTTAGTATGGTAATTTTGGTATTGATTTGCTTTGTTCTTGACATCTTGACAAAATCTCTGTTAGCCCCAATGCAACATGCGTCAATAACAAACATTTTTCACCCATTTTTTGTTTGTAAATATGAACTTGAGAGTTTTTTATGATATATATTGCTTGTAGGTTAGTTGGGATCCTATAAATTAAATATTAATTTGTGAATTCGGCTTAAAATGACTTCAAAACGATGACTCAAGAGACTTAAGTATAAAAAAAAAACTATAAAATTGAGCTGTAAAGCAAGCAACTTACCATTGTCTTCCCTGTCCAATCGAACTCGCCCTCATCGGTATAGCCCTTACGTTCGAATAAGTCTTGAAACAGTCTTCGCAGAAAATCATAGTCCGGTGTTTCGAAAAAATCAAGCCGCCGTACATAGCGCAAATATGTGGCAAACTCTTCAGGGTGGCCATCGCAAAGCAGCTATAAAGAAGATATTAGAATTAGTATTGAAAAATATTGAAAGATTGTATTGGTTGTTTTGAAAGTTCCCATGAATACACTCAAAATTTACTGTACTCAAAATTTACTGTACTCAAAATTAACATAGAGTAAATCATTTATAACACCATTGGACTGTAGTAAAATTTTCTATACTTGAATTTGCTGGACTTTATTTACTGTATATTATAAAATATACAAATCTAACAGAGGGAGTAAAAATTTTTGGTGTACCAGTGGAAGTGAATTAATATTTCCTTCTAATATAACAAATAAGATTACGAGTACAGTGAAAATGAAATGAGAGTAGTTGTTTAAGTTAATGAGCAAAGTGAGTAATTATGTTTACTCCTCTTGGGAGCTTAGGGCCTCTGAAAGAGCTTTCCATCGAGCTCTATTTTGCGTTGTTTGTTTGGCTAAAACCGATATCATGTTTTCTGTGCCAGTTCTTGAAGGGCAGTCCGCCGTCAGGTTTCTTTTGGTGGTCCTACTACTGTTAACGGCAGACTCAGCACTCAATTCCTACTCTTACCTCCACGTAGCGCACCCTGGTAACCTGAGCAACTTTGATGAAGATACGGTAACCAACCCGTATGGAAGTCTTGGTCAGGGCTAACCAGAGAGGGAGCTCTCATTTTTTTTTGTTTTTAGGCCATACATATTGGTCTAAGGGTTAAAGAGAGTACGCATTGAAAGGCGTATGAATTGAACCGTCAATCAACAGTAATCTTTGCGTAATTTGTAGCGTCTGCTCGCCAGGCTCGCTCTACAAACGTGTTATGCGTATCGTCCTTGGCCTCATCACCAATAGACTTTAGCACCAATCGGCGTTCGTGCGTGGAAAGTAACAATGGAAAATACTCCTAGAGGTTATCATCTTAATACGAGATATCCTTCTGCTTCGGCAGCTAGCACAAGGATTTTGGATGTGTCAAATCCACGCGAAGACATCACGATGCATGAAACCAACACCATCCAAAGGTATCGAACTCAAAGATCTACCTATATGGTGGCCCAACCACATTAGTAACGTAGATCTCTGGAAAGTAACTAATCAGAAACGTGCGCCAGTAGAAGTATGCGAGCGTAAGTGGTGACAGGCACTTCGTTGGAACCCTTAGAGGAGGAGCGTCGTCATGGAGATCTATTGGCCATGAACTACAAGCCGCCAGCTACTCATGGAAGGATATCTGCCGTGAATCCCGAAATAGAGTTCGCCACAAGAGCATGGTCGAGGCCCTATGCTCCACTGGGAGTCGAGGATGACAGAAGACTAGTTTGCTTCTTTTGGGGATTCCAGTCTAGTGGGTTCTTAACAATGCTGCTTGGCTCTTTTCTGAGAGCATGGTCTCTCCACATCTATTTACGTTTCCTGAGGTGGATAGGGGAGTCAAGAGTGATGCCCTACAGTTCTGCATTGGATATTCTATTTAGCAGTAGTGACTTCACACATGCATTGAAGATTTGCAGTTTGGAAATTCAGCTTAACTTCATTAACACCACCACTACTGGAGAAAATGGTGCCAAGTATGGGAAGCTGTCGACGAACTCGATTGGGTTCGCTTCTATAGTAATATTTCCTTGGCTGGTGTGATTAAGGCACATTGTTTTTGCTGTGTTAATTTTAAGCCCGACTCTGCTGGCTAGTTTTACGAGGTGATATACTTTGGTTTGGATGTCACTTAGTCTATGAGAGGTCTGCGTAGTCCAAGTCTTCAAGTTGTCTGGTGAAGCTCCAGACGTGATGCCACGCTTGAACTTGCATGTCTCTCTCATAAACTCATCGACCATGATGTTCAAGACTAGAGGCGATAGAGCACAGCCTTGCTTAACGTCGGAGTTAATTTGGAGAGGTACATCGCTTTGATTATTCTGATGATAGTGGTACTCCTTTCCTTGCATGTGCTTGCCATATTGCCGCTCTGTCTACCAAGTCGAAAGCTTTCTTGAAATCGATGAATAGGAGGTACAGCGGAGCTCGACATTCCACAGCCTGTTCGGCAATTCTTAGCGCTACGAACCCGATGTGGGTTTAGGGCTGCATCGCTCGCCTCCGTTCCTCCCTGTTCTCCGCTTTACTTTTCTAGTCGCGGAGGCCCAGCGTATATATCCCTCTGTACAGCGTCAAACCAACGCAGCTTCAGTCTAAGCCACGACGTCGAGCGCCAACTGGGTCACTAAACAGAGCACGCCTCGTGGGGCAGTTCTCCTGCATTCGATGCACATGCCCCAGCCATCTTAATCTCAGCTATTTGATTTGGGCGACAATTTTGATGTTATTGTATAGACCGTATATTTCGTGGTTAAAACGAAGCCTCCATTGGGCATTCTCGCAGATTGGGCCGAAAATCTTACGCAGAATTTTTAGTTAAAAAACATTTAATAGCTCCTCATTAGAAGCTGTCATAGGCCAGGTTTCGGTGCCTTAGATAGCGATGTATTGTTCGGTAATAAGCGAATTATAATTATGCGTAGTGTCTTGCATAGTCTACGCAACTCCTGTGTGGTCTTAATCCTGCCTGCTCATCTCGAATTGTTGGCCCATTTTTTTTTGAATTGAAGGCGTTCAATAGTGTGGCTAGTATTTTGTAGCTCGTGTTGAGCAATGTAATTCCTCTCCAATTGTTGCAGTCACTCCTTCTTTGGCTAGCTTCACAATGATACCATTTCTCCAGGACTTTGGAAGACGTTCGTTCTCCCATATGCAAGTGAAGTGTGGGTGTAGTATTTCGGCCATCAGCTGGGTTTCAACTTGGAGAAGTTCGGCTGGTGTGCCGTCTTCACCAGCTGCCCTATTGCATTTCAGCTTTTTTATTGCATTGGCAATCTCTTTGACAGATGGGGGCGCGGATGAAATTCTGAAGTTTCCATTGGCAGGCGCAATGTCTCCACAGTCCTCATTCTTACTTGGTGTAGACCAAGACCGTCTCTGACTGGTTGGGCAACTAGTTGGTATATAGTGCTACCGCTGCTCGTTCCCTATTTGCTGCTGATCATCACAGCTCTACATAGCTCACGATATTCATCGAACGTCAAGTTTTTTACAAATTTTTTCCTCAAAACAAAACTATCTGACTCCTCCAAAAAAAATTAACATTGAGTGTACTCTCATTCAACATACTACATCATCACTTAAACTTTCACTCATATCTAAAATTTCGAGTGCATTCAATAGTACTCCACCAGTACTCCAATTCAAACCAACCTCAATGGGCGTTGCACGTTTCGTATCACCGATTTTTTGATATCTCTCTTTGAGTGTATCAGCCTTAAGGCCTTGCCACGGCAGTGAACCTCTTAAGAAATACATAAACATATGACCCAATGCCTCCAGATCATCACGTCTCGACTGTTCACGTCCCATATGCGTATTGATTGACATATAACGTGCGGTGCCAGTTAGGGATTTATGCTCCCGATATGGTATATGTCTATTTGTATCTAAATCAATATATTCTTTGGCCAAACCGAAATCTAGGAACAGAAATAAGAAAAGTTAGTAAAGATTTAAGTTAAGTATTTAACAAAAACTCACCAATTATATGTATAATTTTTTCACGTTTTGTTGATGTTCTACCGATGAGAAAATTCTCTGGTTTAACATCCCTATATATTAAGTGCCGACTATGAACATATTCGATCCGGTGGAGCTATTTTGTGGAAATAAATTAAGACAATTAGTTTAAGAGTTCAAAGCTATAATCAAATGAGCAGTCAAAAAGTGTGACGACTTAATTAAAAAATTCTTGACTGCTCATTGGATTTTTTTTTTAACAGCTATATAAATTAAATTTTTTTTTTATAGTGTCTCAACTAGCACAATTTGTTTTTTGATGGCAACGACTGTTATATATATATAAAGATAGATTCATTTGGTTTGATTTGCTTTCTGATTTAAAATTAAAAATATGTGAGCGCAAAAAAAAAACCATTTAAATTAAAAAATAAAAAACCTAAGAGTTATAACAACTAGTAATATGTACAATTTGCATGCATATTTTTTAATTTTTTTTTAAGATTAATACAATGAACGTTTTATTTTTAACTATGGTACGCTAAGGCGCTACTTATATAAAAAAAAGTTGACTAGTGTTGTAAAGCAGCGCAAAATGCTAAAAATAAAACTTAAAAGTGAAGCAGTAAACCTTAACCGACTTTTAAAACAAAATGTAATGACGTTTTGTTAGTAAAAATTAAAGAGTATAAAAATTGTAGACAATTTTTTAAGTGTTATAAAACGATAAAATAAATTAAATCAATTTTTTTTAAAAAATGGTCCAAGCAGCAAAATAACAAAAAGGTAGAGCGAATAGAAAAAAAAATGTATGCTTGCAGCCAGTGTGCGTTAGTTGCCTTAGCTACCAGCTACCAGTGTTGTGTAACGTGAGTAAATGAGTACTTTTTGAGTGTGCTAGAGATGCGCGTGCTTTATTTAGCAGCTTTTGGGCTGTTTATAACTATTTAGTTGTTGTTTTTGGGTGGTATTTTTTGTTGTTGTTGTGTTGGTTTTGTACTTACTAATTGTATAGCTATCAGTAGTACGCTCTTCAAAGTGAAACGTCTGCCGCAAATATCGAATAAATCTTCAAGTGATGGACCAAGTAATTCCATAACAAGAGCATTGTACTTGCCACATGGGCCAAAGTAATATACCTCTGGTACACCCTCTGCTACAGCCAACAATACAATCACAAAAGGTGAATTTTGGTTTGGTATTTTTTTGGTATTTATACGTAGTTTTCGGTATTTTTTGATTGGTGTAGAGGTGAATAGGTGAAAACAAGCGAGTTTTAGTGTTGGGCAGCGCATAAAAGTTGCGTTGATTTGTTTATTGTTGTTGTTGTTGTTTTTGTTGTTGTTTACCAGCAGTACGGAAAACAGTTTAGGGCGAGAGAGAGCGAGAAAAGAGAGAGAGAGCATAGTGAGAGAGAGCAAAAAGAAAAATATATTTTAGATATTTTTTTTTTTAAACACTTTTTGAATTTGTATAATACAAAAATATATAGGAGGAGTAGCAGCAAATTCAAGGGGGCGGGCGGGCGTTCGCACAACATGAGTAACAATAGTAAGAGACAAAGAGAGTGAGTGAAAAAAGAGCGAGAGAGACGAGTTTAAAAGAGCGCACAAGTGTTATACACGGCTCTTTTTAGGTTAGTTTAGCGCGTCTTACGTATATTACCACCTTTTTTATATAAATCACTTTAAAATATGTTGATATTGTATATATAAGAGCAAAAACTGTGCTAAAAACAACAAGAACAACAAAAATAGAGATTCTCGAAGCATATACAAAGAAGCCGCCGCCTCTGACGCACAACTCTGCCCTAAAAACCTAAACAACTCTGTACGCAGCTGTACCATCAAATAGGGTGTTTTCTTTTTGTGTGTGTAGTATAACACTTAAAGCTAAGTTCAACTGTAATAAAGCCGGCATACAAGTTCGCATTGAGTTGCTTGCTTTATGGCGCTTTTAACTTAAATTAAACGTAAATATAACAGTTATAACAGTGTTGCTAAGGCCCTAGAAAAATATATAGACAGTGTTTTGCAGCTGTGTTAGTAATTGGTTAAATCATATAGAGAGCGCATACAAAAAGTTTCATTGCGAGAAATTAAAAAACGTTAACTCAAACTAAAACTGTTATATAAAAATGCTTTTGTAGTTTTTACACAAGATATTATAATAGTTTTTTCGTTTTTTATTTACATAGTAAGATTTTGGTCTGGTTTTTTTACAACTAGTATACTACATGCTTTTTTGGTTTGTGTTATTGTTTTTTTTTTTAATTTAATTTACAATAATTTCTTGATAGTAGCTACAACCCAAAAAAGGATTCAATTAGAACATGTTATTACTTAATTATTTGCAAAACTTGAGTTATAATTGGTACTACAAAACAGAAAATAGTTAGACTAACGTTCATTGTTCATCAACTAATTTGTATAACTATTTTTTTTGTATAACAAAAAATGTAAATTTAAGCTAACTGCTGTTTTAAAAACTTTTTTAGCCTTTGAGACACTTGTGTTCAAAAATTAATTTATAATCAAGAAAAAAAAACATAGAAAAAGTGTAAAACATTACAACGAAATACGCGAATTTCACAAACTGTTATACAACAGCTTAACTCTTCCGAGCTGCTTTTATTATGATACACACACTGTTATACTTGCATGTGAAATCCGCGCATTGTCTGTGTGTGTATATGTGTTATAATTTTTGGTATTTTTTTTTATCAAACTTACAAGTTGTTTCGCTATCATCAATACAGTCTTAAGTGAAAATTTACGGGAGCAAATATTGAAGAGATCTTCTAATGATAATCCCAATAACTCTAAAACCATGGCATTATAACGGCCACCGCAAGTGCCCAAATGATAAATGCGTGGTACGCCATCTGGAGCATTATCGGCTTTATATTATTAGGGTATTCATACAGCACACATCATATCATACAAGTATTCAACACAGAAAATAAAAAACAAGCCAGGTTTCGTTTTTTTTGGTATTTTTTTAGAGGTATTTTTGCCATGCCATCACAATGTGTTATACAAGAGCAGTTGTTGTTTGGTTTGGATGATGATTGTAGTTGTAGTTTCATTCATTATAACAGCAGCATCGTCATTAGATTTTTCGATATATATATATATATGGTACCGATTTGTTTTGATTTTCATAAGTTCATTTTACGGATTTGGTGTTGATGTTATGAAACAGAGCAATAAGAACAACAAAAAATATAGAAAAGGGCGAAAAAAAAACGAAAAATTATGTATAGAGTTGAGATATAACAGCATATATGTATAATTTATGTTTGGTATTTTTGGTATTTTTTAGCATACTGCATACTATATACTTTATACAGTAGTGGGGTGAAAAAAAAACAATTTACTTCACGCACCGACCTCCGAAATATGCTTGAGAAAATCTATTACTGTTTTCTGCTTTTTACTTCCAAATACTTATCATCAAACGAGTATTATAACAGTTTAAAGTGTTATACGCTAAATGATATTTTTTCAATATAGTATTATAATTAAGTTGTTTGAGAACTAACGAAGGTGGTAACGGTGCAAAACTTTAGTTTATTGGAGTAGTATTATGTTGGGGTTAGTTGTAGTTAGTAGCTTTAGTCATAGGACGGGCGGGCGTGGGTAAAACACAATTTAGGATATTTATTTTCTTTTTGTAATATTGCTTGCATTTGTTTTTAGTAGTTTTAGTATTTTTTAGTGTATGGTTTAGGTTTAAGACATAAATAATTGGAATATATTTTAACATACCATGTGATCCTAATAGCTTATAAAACCTATACTCTAAGTGTAGTTGTGGAGCCTTTGACTTCATAGGCTCCATTTTTATTGCTACATGTTCATTGTTGTAAAGATTTTTGCCTGCAATAGAAAAACAAAGAAATTGGTTAAATTAAGTTTTATAATATATAGAAGTAGTTTAAAGATAAACCCAAAACCCACACACACACACAAATACGTAAGAGACGACTCAATGCTTCATGCTGCATGCAACTTCTAAGCGTGCCACGCCTACCTGTTACATTTTCTGACGCACGCCCAACACCACCAAAGCAACACATGCGACGACCTGTCCCATTAATTCGAAAAGATAAAAATAAAAAAAATAAAGAAATTCTCTTTTATAAATTTTGATTCAAAAGTAAAATGACACTCAACAGTATTGAAAAATATAACAAATGCAAAAGCGCTCAAGTGCGAAATTGTGTCATATTGTGAAAGAGAGCGGCGACGCTTAGAAAGGGGCGCGGGGAGACGTAACGAGAACGAATGTGGGGAGCGCACAAGATAAAAGAGAAACGACGACCTTATCAAAAGGCGCTGCGCTGTGAATGGTGAAGCAGGAAGAAGCAGCACGAACGAATATCAAAACGGCAACATTCAAGCATTGATAGAGT
The DNA here is from genome assembly GCA_037043745.1 of Chymomyza amoena. Taxonomy (NCBI): domain Eukaryota; kingdom Metazoa; phylum Arthropoda; class Insecta; order Diptera; family Drosophilidae; genus Chymomyza; species Chymomyza amoena. The sequence goes on from JBAMAX010003169.1 coordinate 102,779, forward strand.
CGTCATCAAGTCAACGCATCTAAAGGCATATATAGGGTGTTCTTTTTAGAGCAAGTTTAACTAGCTAAAAAAAAGTGATTGTGATCAAAGCCGATAATACTCAATTTCAAAAGCCAAGCTAAGAATCCTGAAGTAACATTAGTTAGAAAAAGATAACTAGAACCCTAGAGAAGAGCATTTACAGCCTGCTCTTTTATAGCTTCAACGACAATTGGTTTCACAGACAAAATCCTAGCATGCCATTTACTTGAAACAAAAATTTGTTTCAGTGAGAATGTCATAATCTGCCATTCTCATGCAAACATAAAAAACTGTTTATTGGTGTTTTAAATTGTAATAATAAATAAATTTTTTTTTATAAATAACTTATATTTGGAATTATAAGAGATAGCCCAGTTGAGTCCCAACAAAAATATAAAAAATTAAGGATTGTGAATAACATAAGATTCTTCTAAGTACGCAAAATTGATATTTTAAGGGAAGGTTCTATCAATTTGTTTCATACAATAAATTAATTTCAGCACAGAATTTTAGACAGCGGTCTTGATCAATTGTTCCGGTTCCTTACATTTAAAGCATGTTTGAAAGGATATAATTTTTTGTATGGCTCATACTAACAATATATATGAAAAATTATTAAATTGTTGTTTTTCAGTAAGGTCAAATCACAATTAAAAAAATAAAATATACATTGTGACAAGTTTCCGGAATTCGATATTCTTCGATATTCGTGGTGTGGTGCATCATGACAACGTTCCAGAGGGACAAGCGACCAAAAAAGAGTATTATGTAACTGTTTTGAGGCGTTTGCGTAAACGGTTCCGTCGTATTCTGCCAGATTCCAGATTTGGTCCGTGTGACTATTTTCCTAAACTAAAATGCCGTCGGTGGCGTAAGTGGTAGCGTAGTCGCCTCTAAAACCGAAGGTCGGTGGTTCCAAGCACTGGTGCATTTGCCTAGCACTGGCATCGCTAGCTCAAAGACGCTATTTGCCATGAGAGTCTCTATTAATTAAAGACGCCGCCGTTCGGATTCGGCTATAAACTATAGGTACTTGTTCGAAGAATTATTAATAGAGATCCCCTCTGCCCCTCTCTAAGGGGTCAAACAGGGAATTACTTATTTATTTTTTAAATTGCCACTCCAGGGAACCCGTTTTGACTCTATACCGACCATAAAACAGAATGCGACGAGAGAGCTGAACGCGATCCCGGCCAACGTCTATAAAAAATGTTTCGAAGATTGGAAGAAGCGTTGGCATATGTGTATTGCTTCAGAAGGGGCATATTTAGAAATTCCCGAAAATTTTTTGTCGCAATGTATTTTAGTTCATTTTTCGTCAAAACTCATTCTGTTTTAGTATTATCCATAAATTTAATTAGTTTCAATAAACAAAAATCTTTTTCATTTCATTTCACAGAGGCTGGAGAACTGAAATTAGGGAACGAAGTACAGTGTGCTGAGGCAGACAAGCGCCATTTTTCAGCTATTATTTTTTTAAATTCGTAGAGATAAAAACGTCGAATTAAAATCGCATTTAAAATAATTCCAAAATTTCGCCTCCTCTTCGGACAAAAGACCTTCCCTTAAAAATTATTTAAATCTTTTATACGAGCTAAAACTGTTTGATAAAAGTTTAAACAAGAAATTTCCAAGTTCATCAGCTTAAAAAATGTGTACAAAATACTTTTAATAATCATTAGTATTATTTATTTAATATTTCAACTCACTACAACGATAACATAATTTTCAAAACGCAACCTATGAAAGCATATACACCTACACTTTACCTTGTAGCCAAAAAATGTCACCCTCTATTTTACCCCATGTGCATTTTTCAAAGCGCATGACTTTGATTACAATATATACACAAGCATGTGTGTACATAAGTATATGTAAGTATCTATGTAAATAGGTGAATCTAATTGTATGCTTGTATTTGAAATTGTAAACTTATATTGCTCTGTAAAAGTTTTTGTTGCTCTTGTTAATCTGTGTTTCCCCGAGAGAACTGACAAAAGTTTGCTTTTGCTTTTGCCATTTGTGTTTACAAAATATGTAAACAACAAAAATTACGTCAAGAGAGGAGACTTTACTAATACTACGGACTTGGCTCGTGCTTGCAATGAATTAAAATTGTTTACGCATGCAAAACATGAAAATCTAGTAAAGAGCAGAAACGTTGCCTTTTATATTGCCACAAATTCAAAGAAAATGCAATTAATTTTATATTTTGATTTTCTTAATAATATATTATATCTTGATGAAATTAATGATTTGTGTTGAAATTTAAAATATTATGGTAAACAAATGGATATTTTTAGTGTGCCATCAAATTTTAACTCAATGTAAGAATGTAAACTGTTACAACTGTTAAGCACTGCTTAGGCTTTAAAATGTTAAGTCTCGAAGAATTTTAAGTGTTAACAGGTTAAAATGTTAAGCTTGGACAGAATATTAACAGCGATACTTTTATATATCAATATGTTAAATAAATAGTAATTTCAAAACTGTTTATAGTGCATGCTGTTAAGTTCGTGAAATTGCTTAGCAAGCAGTCAGCCTTCAAACTATGCTACAAAATCTGTTAATCGACTTCGAAGCTGTCCTTTCCATAAACTGTTGACAAGCTGCTTTCAAATGTTAAGCCAAAGTAATTTTCAGCTGTTAACAGAAATATTCAAAATGTAACAGCGAAACTGTTATAAATTAATATGTCAAATAAACAGTGGTTTCAAAACTGTTTATAGCGCTTGCTTTTCAGTTTGTAATGTTGCTTAATAAGCAGTCACCTTCAAACTATGCTCGAAGTCTGTTAAACGACTTCAAAACTGTGTCATTTCCATAAACTGTTAACAAGCTGCTTTAAAATGTTGAGCCAAAAAATTTCAATTGCAAATTCAATTGTATCTTAAGGGGCACACCTAGTGTGAAATTTTCAAAAAAAAATTAATTTTTTTTCCATATTTCTATAGGTTATACCTTTAAAAATAACATACTAAAATTTTAAATCGATATCTTAAATAGTTTTTGAGTTCCAGCCATTTAAAAGAGTAGCCGCTCTATAACAGTGAAAACGATCATTTTATCTTTAAGGGGCACACCTAGTGTGACAACATAAAAAAAAGGCCATTTTTGGGAATTAATAAAAAAAAAACTAGTGAATCCATCTTTTTAAAATTTTGAGAGAATATTTATACATGTTTTGAGAATACACAGTAAAATTTTTGAAATAAAATATTAAATATTTTTGAAAGCAGTAGCTTTCAAACTATGCACACAAAATGTTAAGCGACTTCGAAGATGTCCTTTCCGCAAACTGTTAACAAGCTGTTAAGCAGTGGCTCGGAAACTGTACTTGTCGTCTGAAACTATACTTGTCGAACGCGGTAAACTGTCAGGTGCTTATTGACCAGTTCCTTAACCCGTTAACATCATAAACAGCACTTCACTGTATGATACAAATGGGTTAAACCCATGATGCAAAGAATTTTACAAGGTTCCGCAAACAATCGGATTGGGTTCGCATTTTGTATGGTAGCTACATATGTGAAATACTGAACCAATTTTTATCAAACTTTACATAGATATAAAGTTTTTGTGAATATCGCAACTAAATGTATTAGAGTTTAATTTAAATGTAAGTTATTACGATTGTGTGAATTTTGATCCAAATTGGTCCACTATTTCATGTAGCTACCATACAAAATGTGAACGCGCTCTCTTTTAAAAAAGACACAAATACCGAAACTGCACTTTGCGCGATCTTATTGTTGGATCATGGGTTAATCCTGTATATAAACAACTGTTAAGTCCTTTTAAAGCTCAATAAGCAGTGGCTTCGAAACTATACGTATAAGAAAAAGTTAAGAGAATGTTTAGCAATAGTGGCTCCAAAACTGTCAAATTCACGTGCTGTTAAGTTGCTTGGAAACTGCAAGCCTTTACAGCTTTAAACTCACAAGCTTTTAAGTGACTCCCAAACTGTCTTCTACTAAAATGCTGATTAGTACTTATTTTAAGCAAAGTATTTGTGCTTCTACTTTTATCTTTAAAAAAAAACCCTAGCTTTACTAATGATAAAACTTCAGTACAAAAAATATTTGTTTCAAAACACACCATTTATAAAAGATAACATAAAATTCGACATCTGCACTAAGCCACTATATCGAATAATGGAAAAGTACTCATAAAAAATTGTTTGATAAATTTTAAACACATGTTTAAACAAGATAACCCCAGAAATGAGAGTACCGGAAAGAACTAATCACGATTTTGGTGGTCAAAGTGAAAAAGCATCACAATCTTGGGCATAAAACAGTAAAATTAATAATATAATAAAAAAAAATGAAGTAAAAGTAAAATCTGATAGGTAAGAATTGATTCATTGATGTTTTTAGTTTTGTATGACTTATATCAAAGAGTAATAGAACTACTAGTTCATATATTCTTTCTAAGAAGAATAGTTAATTTACAAATCCGCCAATTTTTTCAAATAATTTTATTTTCATTATGGCTTGAACCTTTTCCTTATAGCCTAGGACCCGCAGTCAGTTAGTTTAGTTTTGTAAACTTCTGTATCTCTAATAATAATATTTTACTTAAATTTATAAAGAGAGTTCACAAACTGGGAAAGAATTTTGTCACGAGTTTGGCTTGAAAACTTTTTTTTTTTTGGTTAAAATAGCGCAAATCTTGCGGAACGATATTAGCATAATAATTATTTTATGCTTAATTAGATAAATTTGTTATACATATTATAATAACCATGTTTAAAACTTCTTACGAATATCTTTTTTGCAGAAAATCAAAAATTTTTTATGACTAATACCGTAGCTAGTAAAACTGCTTTAAGGCTGTAAAACTGTTAATAGAAATGTCGTAAAATCATTAAAACTGTTGTCAGACTGTAACAGGTGTAGTATAACCCTTTAGCTCGCTGTTAAAGCTTTAACACTGCTTAAAGGCTGTAAAACTGTTAACAGAAATGTTGTTAAAGCATTAAAACTGTTGTCAAACTGTTACAGGTGTGGTATAACAGCCTAGCTCGTTGTTAAAGCTTTAACATCGCTTAAAGGCGGTAAAACTGTTTACAGAAATGTTAAGACATTACAACTGTTGCCAATTTGTTATCCACTTAACTGACTTATTCATCTTCAGACAAAACTATAAAAGATTTGTTTATCGTGATATTATTTTATAGAAAAATAAAACTGTTTTCAGTGAAAGCCGTCGTAAATTTTACAATGCTTTTCAAATTTAACTATTTATTCGCTGTAAATAGCGTTAAATTAAAAATTTTACAGAAATGTTAAATCATTAAAACTGTTGTCACTCTGTTACAGGTGTGGTATAACACTTAACTAGCTCGCTCATCTTGCAGGCAAAACTAGAAAAGACTTGATTATCGTAATATTGTTTTATAGAAAAATAAAAATTAAAAAAAAAAACGCTTAAGTGGAAGCCATCATATATTTTACAATCCATTTTGAAATTGAACTATTTATTCGCTTTTAATAGCCGTTAATTTAAATATTATAAAAATTGGACACACATTTACATTAGATTGCAAGCGCTTAAATGCCCACTATTATTTAACTCATTTTCGAAAACATACTATAACAGCTTAACTGTTATACGTGCCTGCTAATTAACGCTTTGCTATGCCTAACCAAAGTGTGGCCGTATATAATTAAATTTTAGCCCAGCAACAAACTTAACTAGCAACAAATTCATGACCTAGCGCAATAAAAAGCCGCACGTTTTAATAGTTGGCAAAAAAAAAATACTATATATATAATATACCCTACTCTATGTAATCTTTTTCCATGCCTTTTTCCGCCTAAATGCAATCAACAATGAAATTAGTTATGCCTTCTGCTAAGTAGGCTGGGCCCAAAAGCTAATAAAATTGAATGACCAAGTCAGCGAAAAAAAGAAAGGAAATACTAAACTTGGGGTTTTTCGGGAATTTCTTTTTTTTCTTTGGGTTGTGTTGTAGGGCGTGCTCTGTTAAAACCGCGCACAGTAACAAACGAAATTTTCAAATCAAATAGCAAACGCCCACGCAAAGTTAACATAAAATGAAAATCATAAAAAGGCTACGAAAAGAAAAATACAAATAAAATAATAATAAAAGAGCTCAAAAGAAATGAGACGAAGGAAAGGAAAGAAAGAAAAAAACACAACCCAGACTGTCAAAACTTTTGTGGTTTTTATTGTATTGTTTTATTTTTATTTTTTTTTTTTTTGAGTGTTTCTATTTTTATATTTTGTATTTATTCTAATTTTGAAAATTAGGCAATTGCAATAAACAAAAACAAAATTTTCTATAGCTTTGATTTGCTCTTTTTGCATAAAATAAATAAAAATACAAATAAAAATGGGCGTGTGTCACAAATTATGTCACTTTTATTGCACAAAGTCTCAACAAAAGCGGAGAATAGCAAAATTTTGTATAAAAATAAAAAATCACACTCTTTATGCGGCCATTGAACGTATGGTATTTTATATACTATATATACATATAAAGATAAAAATAATACATAATGTATGTGTACATACAATCGTATGTACTATGTACAGTGCAATTAATAAAAATGATATCACACATTTAAGTGTTTCCCACCGTCATCAAAAAAAATCCCACAAACACACACAAATCTATTTTATTTTGCCATAGGCAAATAAATGTAAAAGCCAATTAAAAGTAAAAATTATTTTAGCTGCGCTGTTAAAGTTGATTTACAGTGCATTTCAAAATGTAGCATTGAATAATGAATAAACTATGTTATACAGAAAATACCAATTTTAGTGAACTTAGTATTTTATTGGCAGCATTTTTCTGGTTTCAACGCAATTTGTTGTTTACTTTTGAAACAGACGCTTCAAATACGCAATCGGAAGGGTAATTTTTTATAGCATTAGAATTATGGAATCCATAGCGCTAAAAATTATGGAGTATGCCTAGACATGAGCTCTACGCTGACAGCCAGATCAAATATTCGCAACCCTAAGCATATTTTCTGTATCTGGTGTGACAAGATCGGTGAGGTATAGCAATGGGCTTACAAGACCGACTGAAAGCATTATCGGTATCGAAAGCTATGTACGGATGTCGTCAGACTGGTCAAGATATACCTGGACACTCGAAATTGAGTATGTTCAATCTCACCCGCTGTAGTCTCCAAATAATGCTGCTTCGGATTACCTTGAGATTTCGAGATTCATGGAAGACGGCCTAGCTGACCACAAATTCCACTCTTATGAAAAAAATGTTAAAAAATGGAGAAACTCGTTGATTTGCCTCAAAAGATTCATCGTTTTTTCGAGATGGAATCCTACAACTATCGCTAAAAAGGGTTAGGATAGGCGCTGGAGCCGGGCAGTACTTTTTATAATAAATATTTTTCTTTAAAATTTCAATCAAATACCTTTTTTTAATAGCGCTGATCGAAATAAAATTGTGTAAATACAAATTTTTCTAGACCATGTATGAACAGGATTGGGCGTACATAAATTTATAGAAAACTTAAAAAAAGTATTTTTATATGTATTTTATCGACATTTTTTTAAATTTTACATTTATAATTATACCAAAAATGTATGAATTGATAAAACGTAGAAAATTCGAATTTGTTTATAAACTAACTTGTATTGAACTTTTTTTTAAATCTTATTAAAGATAATACAGAAATTACTAAATATAAATTTGTTTCAATAAAACAATGAATGAATGAATTTGCATACAAAATTTAATAAACTACAATTAAAAAATAAATCAATTTCAATAAACAAATAGCAATGCATTTTGATTTTAAAAATTCAATACATTTTTATAAAATCATAGAAAATACTAATTTATTTATAGATAATTTATATTGAATTATATTCTTATAATTTTTAAATATAAAACAATTTAAATAAAAAAAATGAATGAATTTGCACAAATAATTGAATAAAATCCAATAATAAAAGATGAAATTTCAATAAAAAAAATTATATTGTATGCAAATTTTTATATATGAAATAATTTCAATAAAAAAAATTAATTAATTTAAAAAAAGGAAATTTCAAAAAAATACAATTAAGTTAAAAAAAAATGAATACATTTTCATAAAAGAAAAAAATCAATACATTTTAATTAAAAAAAACAATAAATTTTAATTAAAATTTTTATTAAAAAATCATTAATCATAAAATTTGAAGTTTTTTTTAAATAAATTTTAACAAAAAATAAATAAATCAATACATTAAGGAAACATAATCAATTCATTTAAGACAAAAAAATCAATACATTTTTATACAAAAAAAAAAAAAATATATTAAAAAAAAATCAATACATTTAAGACAAGCAATACATTTTAGTATAAAAAAAACACTTTCGAGAAAAAAATGAATACGTTTAAAAAAATCATTACATATTAATAAATAAAAAATCAATGTTCGAATAAAAAATCATTAATCATTAAATTTTAAAGAAAATTAATTTAATTTTAAAGCAAAATAATTTAATTTTAAAGCAAAATCATTTAATTTTAAAGAAAAATAATTTAATTTTTAAGAAAAATCAATTCATTTTTAAGAAAATTAAATTAATTAAAAAAAAAATTCATTTTTAATCAAAATCATTAATTTTTTTAGGAAATCAATTTTTTTAGGAAATCATTTATTTTTAAGAAAAATCATTTAATTTTTATGGAAAATCATTAAAAAAAATTAAGAAAAATCATTAAATTTTTAAGCAAATTTAATTTTACAGAAAAATAAGGAAATTGTAACAAAAATTTAATTTTACAGAAAAATCAATAAATTTAAAAAAAGCAAAAATATATATATTTTTTTGTACAAAATATTTGCGGCAAAGATCATTTATCCGGGTTCGAAACTGTTTTACAGCTCGGATAAAAATGCCATTATCTATCGATCACCTTAGGGTTTAACCTAAATGTTATTTTAAAGTTTTATAGCCAACCGTTAGTAAGTGTTGGAAAAGCTTAAAACAATAAGAAATCAACGGGTTGTTATTTTCGCTACAAAGTGAACGTTAAGATACTATTCAAATAGAAAAACTTTAAACGTTTAATGATAAATGACCAGAATGACGTTTCAAACAAGCGATAATAGATTTATTTTCAATCACGATTTTCTTAAGTCAGAGCTGTATAGAAAAACATTGGTGGCTTAAATTTTACGTAGAAGTATTTCAAACGACTAAACAAAGGCCGACAAAGATAAATATTTTTGTGTTTTCCATAAAAATGAACTTTACAAGATTTCCATAACTCACGCAACTCACGAGGGAGCCTAGAGAAAATTTCAGTTTTCATAGTTGACACATAAAGCAAAGTTTATATTATTGTAACCAATTGAAATTTAATACGACTCGACTCTAAAAAATAAATATGTGCCTGCCTTATATGCATGTTTATCTTAATGTATTTTTTTGTATGTGCGACGAGACAACTTGAATCTTTCGAAATGAATCATCGGTTATCACAAACAAAGACAAAATTCGCGCGCGCCAAAACCCACAAACAAGCGCAAAATGAGATATATATGCAGTATATATATACTATATACATCTATATATATGTATCTACGACAACGACAAATTCGAAAGATCGTGTGGTTAACAGCTAGACAATAACCACAACAATAAAATGGGGTAAAAAAAAACTTATAGATCGACTGACTGGGCAAACAATTGTGACGCAGCAAACCAAGCCCCGGCCCCAGACCCGGACGGACTGCAAACCAAACAAAGAAAAGCCTCAAGACAAAGCGAGGCTTAATCAGTTGGGCACGATCAGTGACTGTTGATTCCTATATACAAGGTGCTTTAAGAGCAAAAAATAAAATATATCTAGAACGACAGATACAGACAGCGCTAAAATGGCAGAGATATTTACATAGACATGAAGCTTAGCAATTTACGTAAAAAGATTTCGCAACTGTTTGCCAATGAATTGCAACATCATAAAGACGACTTCCCTGTAAAGCAATGTCTCATTAACAGCAGCAGCAAAAAGTTCATTTACATTTGTCAGCTACAGTTTAGCAAGCACTTAGCAAATACCAACTGCAGCACGACAACACTGCTGCGTTACAAGCTGTTGCAGCATAGGGTCACACTAATATAGCAATATAACAAGTGATGCGCCTAAAATAATTTTATAGCCCGATGCACTGTGGTCTATTTGGCCTTATATGGCAGCAATATAGTCATCCGATCCGGATCAAAACTCGGCACATATATGTATTATTTCCTTGAGTTTACAGAATTATATTTTTTTAAAAATGAAATTAAATAAGGCTCTGTTGTCGCTCTTATGTAGAGCATAGGGCAGTATATATATGTAACTGTCCAAAATTGTTCTTCATGCCAAACTTGATGATAGATTTATTATTTTAGAAGATATTAATTTTCTTCCGCTAGATAGGTCACTACTGTGCGATGTATAAAGTCCTTTTTCAAAACAATGGCGCGGTCTTGATCTTTTTTTAAATATTCTAGAATTATTTTTTGAAAAAAATGTTAAGAAAAAAATTCATTTAATATAATATATAGAGTTCTGATAGTTCTATAGCATATCCTATCCGCTAGATAGGTCAAATCGACTATTGTGCGATGTGAAGAATTTTATAGAATTATTTCGTGACAAAAATTTTATATGTGACATTTTATTTGTATTCTATGTATACCAAAAGGCTTTAAAAATTAAATTATAATGTTGGGTACTGATATTAATCAGAACTGTTGCGATCTCTTGGTGTTTTTAGAATTGGAAGCAAAAATTATGACGTAACATTTTTACAATTTCAACTTTAACTTTAAACATTAAGTCAAAATCTTTTCAATTATTCCATGAAAATTTGATTAGATGAAAATGGGATCACTATCATAAATACATCGTTGTTAATGGTTACATCTGGTTTCAATTCATACCAAAAGGCTTTAAAAATTATTATTTTATAGTAGGGGTTATAAATTGAACATTTTCTTGAAAATTAAAATTTAGTATTTTTAGTATTTTTTTGAGTTATCATATTTAAAATCACAAATAATAAAACAGTTTAGCTAGTAGAAGAAAAAAAGGTGGAATCGACGGAGAAATAATTTTTTAAAGCTTTGTGTCGGTGGATTTGATGAGACATTTCAAGTACTAGAACAAGAAGTGCATAGGAAGTTATAAAAGCTTTTGAATTTTTTTGAATGGGTTAATGTAATGACTCCAAAAAGAATATATTTTAGTAAAAAAAAGATGCTCATACTAAATACTGGAGAGTTCAAAGTTTGGAAAGGGACCCAGACGAATAATACTTTATGGGGGCAATATGAGATATGGAAAGTGTGCCAAGCAAATGAGATATGGAAAGGTTATGAGACATCGAAAGGTTATTAGATATGGAAAGGTCACTTTTGACGTCTTCGTAAAAGACATACATCGTTTTGATAACAAAAATGTTTTTAAATGGCATCTCTAAGATCTTTTCAATCAGATTTTGGCCAGAGTATGTCGTCGCCCACCCTATACAATATTTTTAACTCTAAAGTATGATTTTGGATCCTCTGTTTCGTGGTTTAAAGCCCTACAAGGTGGAAATATCCTGTTTCGGCAGGTAGATCTTTCGGATATGGGATCGAATCATAGTTGATGTAATTTAATACAGGGTGCGCCATTTGAATGTGGTCGATGGAAACTTTTGACGCAAGAAGTTCATCGTTGATTTCGCGGTGTGACATGTCGCGCCGTCTTGTTGAAACCAAAAGCCTTTAAGACCTTTTTCACGCATTTCTGGTAAAACAGAGTGTGCCAACATCCATCGATACCGATCCCCATTGACAGTTTCCCCAACTCTGAAGAAGAACGGACCGATGATGGTTTTTGAGCAGACACCGGCCCAAACAGTCACTTTCTGATCATGGAGTGGAGTTTGATGGATAGTATGAGGATTTTCTTTCCCCTAAATGCGACAGTTTTGTTTATTTACAGTGCCAGATAGCGTGAAATGGGCCTCATCAGTCATTAAAATTAGCTCCCATAAATCGGGCTCCGATTTAATGAACATTGTCACTATTTCCGCGCGTTCTTTGGGCGTGAATCGATTCATGGTTAAAATTGTAATGCAATAACCTTTCCAAAATGTGTTTGACGACGTCAATCGGTTGAGATCTGTCAAAGTTATTCAATATTTCCATTGACCACATTCAAATGGCGCACCCTGTATATTCATGTGTATATACGTGACTAGATACATCACACGTAGGATCCTTCCACATAATGTTAATATCAGACAATATTATAAAGGGCTTTCGGCAACGATTCATTCTAAACATATGTTAAAATTATTCCTTATGTCCTTGCAATTCTTTTGAACTACTATCAAACTAGTCCAAATTAGACGTTTTCCATCAAATTCAGCATTCTTTTTATAAATATTTAGAGCAATTGTACCAATAATCTAGTACATGAGCCTTGGCATTCCATTAATATAAGATGGTTTCCGGCCTATGTGACCGTATATTACGATTCGGGGTATCTCAATTTTTACATATTGAAATAACGAAACGAATTTTGATTACTTTTAACCCAGATTATAGGATCCCCTTGTAATCCTTTTATCCGCAGGCATTTTTGACTATTGGGCAGTATTCGGGAGTATCCTATCGAAAAGAATTGACCTTTTTCAATTTTAAATGATTGCTAAGATTTTTTAAATATTAAAATAGAACTACGAACGTCAAATTCTAAAATTTCAACAAAACATTATCTTAATAGCTTTAACAAAAAACAAGCGTACTAAATATGTCTTCCCACCTACTCCAATTTAAAATCACCACGACAACACTGCGCACTTTGCTGACTGACTGGCAGTGTTGCATAGCTAATATTTCAGGGCTGCTATATAACAAACATCCAATTTTTTAAAATGAAATATAGAACTGCGAACTCTTAAAAAGTCAAATACTACATCTAGCAATTTCAATAAATAAAATCCTAATAGCTTTAACAAAAAAATGCGTACTTCCCACCCACTACAATTTGAAATCACCACAACAACACTGTTTGCTCACTTTGCTGACTGACTGGCACTGGCAGTGTTGCATAGCTACCTGTTGGCACCCAAACTGACTGACAATAGGAATGTACACAAAAATTCGCACAAAACAAACCATCTTATGCAAATTAACTAAATAGAGAGAGGGGACAAAATAAATAAAGGAAATGCCAAGAAGAAAAGTACAAAAAAGGGCGAAGCACCAGCAAAGCTAAAATGTAAAAAAAAAAAACAGTAAGGGAACGTGAAAAGAAAAGAAAAGCAACAAAAGTTTATAAAAGCGCATTTAGCAAACAAAGCAAAAGTGACGGTGACGGTGGCGTCGACGACGTTAGCGAGGGGGTTATCAAAACAGATGTCGGAATGGTTGGTATGGCATTATTATTATACTATTTTGTTGTTTTTGTAAATAAAGAAAATAACAACAAAAAAAGTTCTTATTGTGGTTGGGACTTGTTGGCAGCTCTGAGCGCCGCCATGAAAAGGAATGCACATTGAAAGGAAGTAACACTAAAATGGCTGCTAACCAACACAGACACAGAGACTCACAGACAGACAAACAAACATACGACGTTGTATAACACTACACAAACACAAACAAACAACCAACGAAGTTGCCGCCGTCGTCGTCAGTTAGCTGCATGCCAAGAAGACAAGAAAGGAAAAGAAAATGAGAAAAAAAAGACAATACCAAAAACTTGGCTTTGAGTCATAAACATAATTTACGACATATTTACAGCTATTTGGCGCTGCCAACTTTATGCATATGTATGTGTGTACATAAGAAGTCTTACACACACCCACATATAGGCGGGGGAGGGGCTCTTTTAACGCTTTTGTCTGTTATAAATGGCTAATGACATGGAGATGATGCTGATAGTAGACAGTCAAGAATTTTTGGCCCAGTTTTTGATTTGGTTGGGGAGGAAGGGGCCAGGGACTGGCTGGCTATCTTGGCAGTTTATTCTGTGAAGTAGGTCAGTTTTGGCAGCTATTGGAAATGTCAATTTTCACAAAATTTGGCAGTGTTGGGTAGGTAAGGAATTTTTGCATAAACTCATTTTTGCACGTTTAAAGAAAGAAACGGAAATCTAGTGCGGATAGAATTTTAGTGTTACTTCCTTTTTTAGCCAAGAAATTTCCTATTAGATTCCTTACATATAGGTTAGGTTAGGTTGAGGCTGCAGTTGGAACTTAGCGTCCCAACTCACTTAGGCCAAGAGAACAGTCCCTTTGTGATACCGATAATGGGAGTAAGTGATAAGGATATAGAATAGACAGGAAAAATTAGGGAAATAGGAAAAGTGGAAAGTGCATGGACCATGCTTAACGTGGGATTCGAACCCACAACCTCTGGGATGATAGTCTAGTGCACTGTCGCTTTTTTATTTTATCGATTGGTCCTACAGTAGGGAAATTAGATAGTCAAACGATTTTGATAAAATTTGGCGGCACACTTAGCCCTAAACCGGCCCGTTGTCATACTTAAGTTTTCTCTATAGACCTTCTCCTGAGATAGTCTCAAGCCAGTGCCCAGTGGAGCGCTCTACAACCACCGAACTCTGCAAGCGTTTGAGTCCGCCGAGCCTTATGGATCTTTTTGGGTCAATTTTAGGCCATATCTGGCGACTGATTGTGCGTATACCACAGCCTTTGCGTGAGTGCTAAATTTCTTCCTTGAAAGTGACCATAGGCATACGAATATCTTCCTTATCCGGTACGAGAGTAGAGATCATACCCTGCCTGACCAATTAATCTGCTATTGCGTTGTCTGTAATATTTTGATGTCCTGGCACCCAAATGAGGCTAAAAACAAACTGCTGTGCCATCTCTTAAATTGATTTGCGGCAGCTATTGACTGTCATCAAGGTGGAGGATAGTTCTCGAAGTGACTTTATGGCTGCCTGGCTATCCGAAAGTATGTTTACCTCACCGGTTTCCAGACCGATGTTGCGCAAGCAGATTAAAGTATCTCTGCTTGAAAAACGTTGCAGTGGTCTGGAAGTCGGAAAGGCTGCAGTATATTTAGTTCCTTAGAGTAGACTAACCACAACATGGTGTTTGAGCTTGAAGCCGTTTGTGAAGAAAAACGGTCACTCTGACCTGGCTGAGATTCTAACCACGATTCTCTAGAGGGGATTTCGGTGGTGAATAATGTAGATGAGTGCTCTAAGGGAGTGCAGTAATCCGTCAAATCTGCACTTTAGGTAACTTTGAGGGGTCTTTTTGGCTTGCACAAGCTGAATATATCCTTTGTACCATACGGCACAGGGTATACAAATTCGTATTTGGGAGCAGGGCTTTTTTCATAGTAACAAAAACTCTCGTTTTGGAATCGAACCATGGACTCGAGGGCCAACGCTCTACAAAAACTTAGCTATCCTTATGAGCCCTCTAAAATACTTGCGATTATGTCCGATATTTATGATTCGATTATACGTATTTCACCCGTATAACTTATTTCAACTAAGATCGTAAATGTATGAAGGTGGAGGTGGAAATGGGACTAGAATTGGAAAGTTAGATGCCTTCACATTTAGGAAATCCAATCCTCAAAACTTGATACCCTGAAGTACGCCCGCACTATACCAAATCTGAATTTGATTCGTCTAACTATGTCATACAGACCCTACCAGACCAATCGGTTGAAAAAAAAACGTTTTTTACTTGGATTCTTCGTTGGCTTATGAACATATCTGTAGCCTTTGACAAACGAAAAATTTTTAGAGTTGCCAAGTCGCTGTAGCGTAATCGTTTGGCAACCCAATGGTGGTTCGATTCCTAGTATTCAAATTCGGCCATAAACTCCACCTAGGCGAACAGTCAGGAATTATATAAGTCACTCTTTCAAATTTAATCAAAATCAATCTCCTGCCTTTTCAACGATTTTTCTTACATCTAACTTCGTTGGAGGTCGTCACTTTGATGCGCCAGCAAAAACATGGAAAAGATCTATTAGTCAAGACGCCAGCTACTCAATGATATCTGCCGTGAATCCCGCAATAGAGTTCGCTATAAGAGGATAGTCGAGGATGACAGAAGATGTTGGCTCTCAAAGTCGGCTACTTTTAACTTGAATGTATATTTCCAGAAATGCATATTCAAAACAGCTCATTATACAAATCGCTGTCAACCATTGAGTTCCTCCAGAACCTCTTCATTCCCCCATTCTACTTTTGCTACATATTATACATAAATTTCTTGATTTATTCAACTTACCTAAACGCAATTCGCCAAAATTACCACAGCCAATTTTTTTACCAACACGAAAATTTGGTCCGACCATAAGAACACCAGTTGTAGTGCTTACAGATTGGCGGGTGGAATACATGTTATTGCTTGAAGGTTTGCCACCACCCAGTGTTGTAGCATTCGCCACATTACCAGTTGATGGGCCGGCAGTTGTAGTTTGCGGACCACCACTGTAAAGAAACAAAGAAAAAACCATATATTATTATTATATTTACAATTAATTTAGTTATTAAAAATACAAAGCATATATTTTGCAACAACCTGAAGAAGCATGTCAACTTTTTTAGAAACGTGGGCGCCATATTTTGTCGTTTATTATAAAACAAAAGTTTTAAACTTATATATAAGTTTTAAAATAAATATAATAGTCAAGATGTTGTACGAGCATTCTCTTATACGGCTTTTAAATTTAATTTTTATACGTACTCGTCGTCTTTTTTAGTACTTTTCATGTATCTGGGCAACATTTGTTAAAGCCAAAAAGGTAAAGGTAACGAGATTTATTTGAAATATTTTACTTCTATCATTAATTTTTGAGTTGAGTTTTGTTTGTGAATTTTTATGAATGAAAAGACAAAGGGCACTGAAGTAGAAATCAAGAAGATTTAAGTTTGTTTTGTAAAAGGTTTTTATGGCTGCTGGCTTTAAACGAGTTAAAAGTGCATTAAAAAGGTGGCAACTCTGTCTTTTTTTATCAGTTGGCAACTGCAATCAGTTGTGCCCATAAAATGTTTCGTTTCCGGCACGTTCCAAGTATAAATCAGCGGTTCGTTCTTTAGTAACGGCTTTAAGCGAATTAGAAGTGAATTAAAATGGTGGCAACTCTGCCTTTTTTATCAGTTGGCAACAGCAAACAGCGGTTTGTTCTTTGGTGAACCTTTTTGGTGATTTTTGTTGTTTTGAGGCTTTTTAGAATCTTCAGCTTAGAGGCTAGACAAAGAGTTGCTCGCGTGACACGAAAACTACTTAAAACACGACGAACACACACTTACAAAAACAATATTTGTATAAAAATTTTCGAAAATATTTAATAAGAATTGAAAAGCATGACAATATATGCTTAGAAAAATTGAAAATCTTTTTCATTAAGGGTGGATGCAGTGGGAGAGTTCTGAGGGATTGCAATCATTTTTTAAATAAAACTTAGTACCATTTTATTGGCTATCTTTGAAGCCCTAAATTTCTTTTTATAGGCAATTTATAGCTATCTGAATACTACCTTCACAAGGGAATTAGGGGAGCAAAAATCTGCATTTAGATAGCCAAGCTGCTATTAGAACATCTCCTCCAGGATGGTTAAAGAATGCCATAACTACCTCCAAGCCCTGTCCTCCCGGAACAAAGTCGTGCTATGTTGAGTACCTGGATACTCAGAAGTGATTGGTAACACGATCTAGCACGACAGGGTGAATCCACCCTGACTACATCTCCTGCGCAATTCTGCGGTCCACAATCAAAAGCATGATAAACAAATGGGCCGCAGGAGAACATAGGAGATACTGGTTCTCCCTTCCGGGGCTTCGTCAAGCGAAAGTGCTTGTCAAACCTCTGGATGCGATCAAGATCTTGGTAGAGCGAACCTAAAGCTCCTGGTAGCTTACTTATCTGGCCACCACACTGTTAGATACCATCTACAGAAAATTGACCTATCGAACTCTTCAGAGTGCAAACTCTGTCTAGAAGACGATGAAACCACCAGACATATTCTATTTGACTGCCCAGCGATGGTATGGGACAGAGCCTGCCATACGGGAAAGGCTCTTTCTTTTTTTAGTTCCGACGATTTATGCTTAATAAAAGTGTTATTATGCGAACCTAAGGATTTATTATAATCCCCATTAATCCTAAAGCTGTCGTAGCTAGTTCAACAATAAATATTTCGGATGCTAGAATCATCGAATGACATCGTCAAAGAGGGAAGCCGTCCTTTTTCTGGCAAGAGGCAGGATTTCTGCCAAGTTTCACTGAACCTCCTGCTTCCTAAATTGAGTTGGTCGGGAGAAAAGTTGTGCCCGGTGGAAAGATTTTCTTGAGCTTATTAGAATTATATAGCTCGTACGATTTATACTTCCTATGTCCTGTTACTCCTAATGGAGCATAGGGCCATAGTGTTGCCGCTATATTGTTATTTCTAAAACATGGGGTTCGCACCTCCAAATCCATCGTGCATGCTACCGCAGCATATTCCTCGGGTTTACTCTCATATTTATAAAGAAATAAGTGAGGCAGCAGGGTTCTGACAGTAAGTTATAAGCTCGAAGTCAGTCCTGACAACTCTGCTCCCAGTGACAGGTCACTTTTAAAGGGGCTGCTTCTAACCTGGAGAGCATTTGGCAGCGCCATTCTGAGTACAGACGCTGCGTTGTGGATGGCCACATGATAGTGAAGCCATGATTCGCCTTCTCCCAATTAGCTAGCCCCTAGAACGGTTGTTCAGGGGGTTACCCAGAGAATACTTGACTGAAAGTCGTTAGATTGTGAGCTACTTGAACCGTTCAGCATCTATCCTCCCGGACGATTTATACTTAATCATAATGTTGTGGGGAAAAGCAAACACTTCAAACGTAAGGATCGAGTATGTAGTATGCTCGCCAATAGTCCTAGAGCTTCTCAGGAAGTCCAAGAGTTATCCGAGGTTAATCTTCTTATGAATACACGAATCAATAAAGTTCAGACGCATTAATTGATTGGACCAAGGCGTCCTAGCTTGGCGGCAGGTGTGCTACCTTTATAGCCGTGTTTACTAAGATTAGGCTTCCTGACTTGCCTAAGCCGTGAGGCGAGCATCTAGGATTTCCCCTAGAATGCTGATGTTGAGCAGCTATCCCGCTGTATGCGACCAAACATCTTATCATTATATCACTTAAGACTCTGAGAAAAAAAGTGGTAACCTATTATTTATTCCAGAAGTATTTTAATTGAGGTTAGATAGTGAAAAGGCCCTACATTCCACTTTAAAAAAGAACTAACTCCAAATCCATTACTACTAATGAAGACAGTGTAAGACTAAATGGATAAATTATCTTATAGCAGGCATTTTGACATTGGTTAAGGCGGAAGGAGAAAAAAGTGGAGTGTTTTCTGTCTTTTCAGGGTTTTTTGGAACTTAACTTATGTTCCCAGAAGACTAACACTCCATTTTCTATAACCACCATTTTCTGTACAGTTCCACCACTTTCCAGAGTCTCGCGGGTGTACAGGACATTGACACCAACTAAACATTTCCACTTTATTTTTTTGCATTTTTAAATAGACAGAGAATTGCCTAGCGTAAAGTGGTTTAAAAACTGGCTGATTGGCTGTCTGAAACGCTGAAGCGGAACCACGACAACTTCGATGACTCACGCCACGCAAACGACTCCATGGCATTTTAAACAATAAGTTTTGTCTTTGCAATACCAAGTAGTACGTTATGGTTGGGTGTGACTAAGTTTTTTTGCACGAACGATCTTCTCATAGCTGCTGTAAATTTAGTTCAATGTCAGTCCCAGTCCATACAGTACACCAAGTTGCAACATTTGCGGACCTCTAGACAAGTCGTCTCAACCGTCATGCTTCAACGCAAGGCAAAGTGAACGCATTGTGGTGTCTGCCCGACCAACCCGACCGGCCCGACCCAGCACAGCTGCCACCAACCCGGCACCCGGCCACATCACATCTAAAATGGAGTTAGTGCTATGTGCT
The DNA here is from genome assembly GCA_037043745.1 of Chymomyza amoena. NCBI lineage: Eukaryota > Metazoa > Arthropoda > Insecta > Diptera > Drosophilidae > Chymomyza > Chymomyza amoena. The sequence goes on from JBAMAX010003169.1 coordinate 122,777, forward strand.
ATATGTCAGAGGAGGGGAGGTAAGTAGCAGTAAGTAAGTAAGTGCCACATGTTGTATGTTGCCCTGACCTGACGTGTCAAAGTGTTGCACACTCACCCATGGAATGCGAGAGGCAACTTCAAAAGCAGGAAGGGAGAGTTCCGATACCTGGCTAAAATAATCAAGTGATAACTTTGGCAAAAACTACAACAACTTGGCGCAACTTTTAGCATTCCAACGGAGGGGGGACTAATGAATTCGGTAATTTACAAAGGATTGGTTTCTGAAGTTTAAAGGAAATGTAAACTTTAAATTGATTTTAGCGCTAGGAACTTTGAAAATTGCGCAACTTTTGTAGACACTGCAAAAACTTAATTTGCATGAAGTTTAGCAATTTTATTAAAGTATTTATGATGGAATGTCATGACATGTCGTTAGGATGGACGAGGATGCTCCAGCTAGACGTGTGTTCGATGCGGCAGTCAGCGGCCGTCGGCGGAGAGGACGACCGTGTTTGCGTCGGAAAGACCAAGTGGAAGGGGCCCTGTCTTCGCTCGGTGTGACCAACTGGAGAAGGCGCGCGCAGTGCAGAGGCGCCTGGAGAGAAGTTTTAAGGCAGGCTGTAACCCGGTAATCGGGTTGTTATGGCCACATAAGAAGAAGAATTTATGATGGAACAGGGTTTATGATAAAAAATTTTGATTTGATCAATTTTACTAAAAATATTCTGGCCAAACACTATCTCAGACGCTGACTTATGGGCCAGAATAAAAGTCGGTACAGTTACAGATTCGAAAAAGGAAATGGAGCTGGATCGCCCACATTCTGCGCAGGGCTAGAGGTGATCTTACAAGAACAGCGATTGACTGGAACACCCCAAGAAAGTCGCAGACGAGGAAGGCCAGCGAACAGAAAAGTCGGAAACCCGGGCCACGGGTCTTACCTGGAACCGAACCTCTCTAAAATGTACTTATCCCTGCCATGTCTCCATATGCACATTTATTTCTATTAATTTTGTTCACTAAATTAAAAAATAAAAATTTGTTTCGCGTTTGAATTAAATTTCAAAACGAGAAAAAATTTTAAGTAAGTTTTCTATCCATTTATGTTTAAAAAGTGGTTCTATTTCTTACATTGAACCAGTTCACAAATTTAAGAGTTTTTATAAAAAAGTGTTTTTGGCGTTATTTTGGTTGGAGAACAAGAAAATTACCTAAGCACAGTTTCGAAATATTTTCGAAAAACATGTTTTTGGACACGTTTCATAGTTATTCGTCAATATCTCGTGAATAAATTTAAATTTTTTAACCGACATAAAAGACGATTAGATCGATGGGTATTGATGTTTTAATGGATATATATGATATATGAATGGTTCACAAGCCAAACCGATTAACCCCCTAAAGCAAATAGTTGAGAAAAGTGAGATAATAATATATATTGTAATTCAGAATTCCAGTTCATTTAATATTTATATGAATAAATGAGTAAATCGATTTGGCAAGTTATTGATCAAAATTGATTTATTATTTCATATAGCTGTCATACAAAATTGAACCAGTCCAATCAAATATCGCAACCTTTCAATTTATGGGATATTTCAAAAGTTTTTCATGGTCTTTTGGGAGCTTCGGAAGTTATACAAAAAAAAAAAAAGATTTTCGTCGTCTTTGGTTTCCAATTATTTTGGCATCAAGTACTTTGACTTTAAAATTTCGAATAAATTGAAAAAGTAGAGTTAATCGATTTGGCAGTTGAGTACTTTTTATAATATGTAAAGATTAAGTAAAAATTATTGAACTTACACGACATAAAAGACATAAAAAAAGAGTAATTTTTCACAATTTATTAACAAAGAGAAATTTCTAGCATTCTTTTGCGAACATTTTGTGTCTAAAATCTTTAAAATAGGGTATCGATATAAAATATAGTTCAATATTGGATCATAGCCTTTTCGTATTGCTTAATTATTTTAAGCTTTAAGCTGAAAGAATTACTGTAACGAACATTTCGATTATACCATCTTATAAATGGGATTGGAACTCTTGATGTTATAGAACCATGATGAAATTACGACTAATTCTACAGACAAATTCGTAAAGCCGTAACTGAACGCAAACGAAAAGCTTTTTTTTTTTTTTTACACAAAAAGTGATTGATTGAAATTGGAACTTCCGCTGAAGGTGCATTACCAATCTAGAACTCGTCATTACCATATCTTTCCTAGCCTTCAATTACAATACATTTATAAAATTCTAAATCGTTTAAAGAATTAAATACATTGGAAATTCCACTTCAATCTAATTAATAGTGCGCGCCGACTTTCAAGCACATATCTAAATATTTTTTTTTTTTATACGTTTGTATTGAGCAAAGTTTTTCTAGATCCCTTGAGCCGATAATTAGAAAATTACGTAAAGTGCATATTTATTATTTTTAAGGGCATATTCAACTTTTGTATGGCGGCCTTTTGATATAGTGAGCCAATTTTGATCAACCTACACACAGTTGTGTAGTCTTATTTTAAAGGGCCTATCAAGGCGTCAACTCCTTAATTATTAAAAAATGCTATTTGAAATTTTACAGTAAAATGCTTATATTAACATAAATTGTTATAAATTTAGTTATTAAATTTCACTTTTTAATTCATTTTAATAGCAGTTTTTTTGGAACTTATCTACTGTCTAAGAACAGAATTAGATGTAGCTAGATAATTTTTTTTTCTTATTTTATTTAGCATTATCCAAATCTATTTTTTTATTTAACATTTTAGTGCATTTTTACCAAAATTGAACCAGTTCAACCAAATCTCACTACATTTTAATAAATTTTGATCAAAATTGATCTATTATTTCATATAGCTGTCACAAAAAATTGAAATAGTCCCATCAAATATCAAAACCTTTTAAATTTATGGGATATTTCAAAAGTTTTCAGCGTCTTTTAGGAGCTTCGCAAGTTATTCATACAAAAAAAAAAAACAGATTTTCGTCGTCTTTGGTCTCTTGAATACTTCCTATTATTATCAGACCACTTAGTGGACGATGTAGACCAAAAATGGTTTATAAATAGTATTAACGATACGTTTTCAGATTATCTTTCACAGAGTATATTCATCTAAGTTACCACCTCTCTTCGGAGATTTTTTCTTCGTAAATATATGATTAACCAGATGAATGGATCAAGTTATAATAATTTCTTTGCGGAACTCTGTAAAATTAATAGCATCCATCATGCATTCTACCTGTCGATTAATTTTTTGCTGGCTACTTTATGATTGTTGGTTTATCTGCTGGTATTTTAATACCAAACTACAAATACCGATTGATATCTGGCAACAAACTCAATTAAGGTCGATAGTTATAAAAGTTTTCAAAAGTAAGTCAAAAGCGAAATTAAGCAATACAAATTTAATATTGATATCGGCCGTGCTTGATTTTAAAGGAATAATGCACAAGAATAATCTCAAAATCTGGTTCGTGAACTAAAAAACATTTTAAACAAAGGGGGGGAAAAAAATTATTTATAAGAAATTAAAAAACCGTTCCTTTCACCAAAACCCCAACTACTTGTTTTGTATTTCGTGAAATCCTTCGTTTACGAACAACATCATGATATACATTGTGACAACAAAAATTGGAGTTCTGTTTTCTTCGATATTCGTAGTTTGGCGCATCGTGAATACCAGAATTCCAGAGGACAAAATGTCAATATTATGTAGACCAGAATTATGCTGCTACATCCGAAAATATGAATTGCCAATTTAGACACTTTTCGATAAATCTTTTCGATTACATCTTCTAAAACTCTACACATTAAAAAAAAAGTTTATAGAACGCCAACAATAGCTGTTAGTGCCTCTTAATAGTGTTGTAAAGTGCTTTAAATAGCCGTAACAGAGACTTTTCCATATGCCTACATATCGCGCATCAGACGCTAGCGTTTTTCGAGCGTGTTTAAGTTTGCAGAGCGTCTAATGCTGGATTCGCACTACCTTATTTCACAATTAGGATTTATGGTGATTTCTTTTTGTTGTAAAAGAAGACATTTTAGAAGATAGTTATCTTTTAAATTATAATTATACTGCCCCCTAGGATGTGGATTGCGAATTTAGGCACTCTTTAAATAACCTTTCTCTAGTACTTCTATTCAGAACGCTTACATTAAAAATAAAGTTTACAAAAAGTTAACCACAGCTGTTATTGCATCTTAACAGTGCTGCAAAGTGCTTTAAACAGCAGCAACAGTAACTTTTCCATAATCGCGTATCAGACGCTAGCGTTTTTCGAGCGTGTTGAAGTTTGCAGAGCGTTTAATGCTGCGTTCACACTACTTTTTGTTACAATTAAGATTTATAGTGATTTTTTTCGTTGTAAAAATATAAATCTTTAGAAGATAGGACATTTTTAAATTCTAGCATATATGTAGCGCAGAATTATGCTACTTCCGCCTGGATGTGGATTACCAATTTGGACACTCTTCGAGAAACCTTCTCTATTACAACTTTAACAGCTGTTAGTGCAGCTTAACAGTGTTGCAAAGCGCTTTAAACTTCATTAACAGCAACTTTTCCATATGCCTACTAAAAATATATATTTTCCCAAGGTGATTAACTAACTTCCAGCTTGTTATTGAGTGCACAAAAAGTGTCAAGTGTCTTTATGGCAGTGTTGCCAAGTGTGCTAAATATGGCTATAAAGTGTATTTTTATATTTACTATAAGGAACAAAGATTAACATAAACCGGTCGTCGTCGTTTTTCGAACGTTAAGCTCAACACTTTTTTAATTCATAAATACGAAAAAAAACTTTTGCAGTATGCAATTTGAGAACTCGAAAACAACAACATCAACAGTTTATAACCCGTTTATCAGGCAGCCAGTTTGCCAGCAGCAAAAAGGCGGCGTAGAAAGCCAAGTTAATAAAAAAAAAAGGCTACAACGGTCGTCGGTAGCCAATACATCGATCCAAAAAGACCAAGAGGAGAGCTGAGCTGCATATGTTGAACCAGTTTTTGTTTTGGCCGCAGGATATTAAGCCATAAAGTAAACTTGGCAACTCTTGGCTGGCTGGCTAGCTGGCCAGTGTTGCAGAATATCTGGTCTAAAGAGAGAGAGACAGATAGGCTGAGTGTGCATTGGGGGAGAACTTGTTTTTTTTTTGTAAGAGTTTTTCATTACCTGCCGTTGGGGCTAAATAGTTGTTGTAGTTGTTGTTATTGCTTTGGCTTTAATTGATATCGGTTTACCGTGTTTTTACAGCGCTTAACGGTACAATTATCGTTGCTTTTTTCGATCAGTGTGTGTGTATGTGCGTGTAAATCGAAGCGACGATCCAACTTTGTGGGCAGCGATAAGATTTCTCGCCACTCGCCAAAAACAAATCTTTTTTTTGTAGTTACAAATTATTCGTTGTCTTGCAGCTGCAAATTATTATTATTATTATATATATTTTTGCTTTTCTATCATTTTGTATTTTCCTCCTCGTTATAATTATGTTTCTTTTATCAATTTCCGGCTCTTTTAGACATTTAGTACTTAGCCATGGCAATGGCTATACGAAATTGGTCGACATAATAATAATTTATTTGGAAGCGTCTCGCTAACTAGTTGAGTAAGCAATGCCAATTTAGCAACTTGATTAAGAGCTTAATTTAATTATCAAAATTGCGTTTATTTACACGCGATTCTAACAAAAAAAAAATATTGTTTGATTATTTGTTTAACTTGCATGGGTTATGTCATGATATTTTTGGAATTTGGGATTCCACGAGCTTAATTTGTTTTTAATGCGCATTTTTGAGCGATAGTATTTTTAGGTTTGTTTTAATTTTGTTGTGATCGGTTTTTGTTTGCCTCTTTAGGGTTGCAATTATTTTGACTATTAAGATACAATTTTTAAAATGAAGAAGGATAAAGGCAAAGGAGTTTTTCAAATACAATACAGTTCAATAAATTGTGACAAAAAAGTTTCCTGTTCCGCAGTCGAAAAGGAGTCAACGAAAGTGGGTCTAGCGGTCAACGAAGGCAAGACGAAGTATATGCTATCTAGGCTCCCAAGTTACAGCGGACTGCTATACTTTTGAAGTGGTCAAGGAATTCACGTACCGCCGTTAACACCGAAAATTACATCAGTCTGGAGATAAAGCAAAGAACCACACTTGCCAATAGGTGTTATTATGGTCTCAGTAAGCAGATGTGTAGCAGAGACCTCTCTCGACCAACAAAACTAACACTCTACAAGACACTCAAATTACCTATGCTCTTATATGGGTTGCGTCACTGACAGATGCATCTGCTCTTGGGGTGTTCGACAGAAAAATTCTTCGTAAAGTCCTAGGTCCCGTTCGTTTTGAGGACAACTTTCGCATACGGATGAACTACGAACTGTATATAGATGTTTTCCAGCGCATCACAATACAACGTCTGCGCCGGCCCGGGCATGGATAACAATGCTCCAGCGAAAAAGGTATTCAAAGCGAAAGCCGACAAAGGAAGACGAAGGGAACGACCACGACTCCGATTGAAAGATCAAGTAGAGGAGAACCTATCCTCCCTTGGGATTTCTAATTGGAGAAGGCGCGCGTAAAATTATTTTTTACAGCAAAAAAATCACTATAAAACTCATTTGTAAACTAAAGTAGTGTGAATCCAGCATAAAACGCTCTGCAAACTTCAGCACGCTCGAAAAACGCTAGCGTCTGCAACGCGATTATTGCAAGCATATTTTATTATTAACCTATACATTGTGATAAAAAAGTTTCCGAAATTTCTAAACAAAATACAAAATAGTTAATCTTCTTCATTATTGTTTTGTCTCCTTCAATATATGCCCCTTCTGAAGCATGCCAACGCTTCTTCCAATCTTCGAAACAATTTTATAGGCGTTAGCCGGGATGGCGTTTAGCTCTTTCGTCGCATTCTGTTTTATGGCCGGTATTGAGTCAAAACGGAATCCCCGGAGTGACAATTTTAGTTTTGGAAAGAGGAAAGAGTCACACGGGGCCAGATCTGGACTGTACGGTGTCTGGTTGATGGTATTTATCGAGTGTTTTGCCTTGAATGCGTTCACCATCGTGGCGCGATGAGACGGCGCGTTATTGTCGTGCAAAATTCACGAATTGTCTGCCCACAATCTCGACCTAATACGACGGACCCGTTTTCGCAACCGCCTCAAAAGATTGACAGTTTGTCCCTTTGGAACGCCTCTGGAACGTATTCATGATGCACCACACCACGAATATCGAAGAATATTGAATTCCGAAAACTTTTTTATCTCAATGTATACTTCAACTTTAACAAATATCAACCTAAAAATTCAATTTCAAAGTTTTTTTGGTTTAGACAACCCTTTTTTGCTGCTCATCATTATTCAACCGATATTGCCTGATAAACTTTTGTAATAAGGAAAAACGCAACAAGCCCCCTTTTTGTTTTAAAGAAAGTACAAAAACAAAAACAACAAAATAAAATACGAGGTAAAATCAATAATTAAAAATAAAGTGCCGGAAAACAAAGCGCGCTATAAATAAAATTATGCACAAGGTGGTTTCTGCCATATGTACTACATAAACTTACACACAACCACAGCTAGCCACTTGAGCACACATATATGTATATACATTTAGTACATAAACGGCTTATATATTTGTGTGTGTGCTTATTTTTCTCATAAATAAATCAAGCGCTAATGAACAAAAAAAATCTAACTGCCGCTCAACGAGGAGCGGCTAAAAACGCGCCGTCGCAATGACGCTCATCATCGTCACTCAAGTGGCTCGTCACAATGGTGTTGTGTGCGTGTGCATCTGTGTGTATCTTTTCGCTGGTGTGTATCTGTGTGTATGACGTGCGCTGGCTGTGACGACAGCGCGTCGTCGTCGCCGTTTTAAGCAGCGGAAAATCCCAATTAGAATTTGTCAAACAGCTTCAAAAAACCGCAGCAAAAACGCTCTAGCGTCTGACACGCGATTATTGGAAGCATATTTTTTAGAGCACCCACCGATAGGGTTCAAGGATATTGTAGATTTATATCTAAGAGAACCAAGAAAGTGTGGGATACTATAAATTTGGTATAAACAAATAAATCAGTGCCTTTAACAATGTTTCTAGATCTGTAGGTATAACTTCTAGATATGAAAGACCAGAAGAGCTCACGAAAATTTAAGAGCCAAATTTAAAATTATAAAAAACGACGCATAAAGAACAATAATATGTATCGAAATGATGATATATAGGGAAAGATAGTATCGAAAATTTATGGTCAAAAATTCTGTAAAACTACGCACAAAAATTAATAATATGTATCGAATAGACGATATTTCGAGAAATATGGTATCGAAAATTAGGGCAAAAATTTAAAAATTCTGATAAACTACTCACAAAGAACAATATGTATCGGATTGACGATATATCGGGAAAGATAGTATCGAACAATTTATGGTCAAAAACTTAAAATTTCTGAAAAACTACTCACAAAGAATAATATGTATTGAATTGACGATATTTAGGGAAAGATAGTATCGAAAATTTATGATCATAAATTTAAAAATTCTGATTAACTACTCACACAAAACAATAATATGTATCGAATTGACGATATTTAGGGAAAGATAGTATCTAATAATTCAGGATCAAGTTCGAAATATTCGCTACTCGTATCATTCGGGATATTCTTTTTTAGGCCCATTACAGTAAGTTTCACTGAATATTTAAGCAGAAAAATAAATTTTTTCAAAATGTTATACAAAATATAATGGTTCAAATAAAAATAAATTTTTAAATTGGGTTGCTATCTGATAATACGTATTATCAGCTTCTATTTAAATAACTAACAAAGTTGTTTGCTGATTATAAAAATATATGCAAATAAATATACTATTTTAAAAACACACGTGCCACGTAACCCTGAGATTTTGTAAAATGTGGCAGCAGAATTAAAAATTAATTCTTTCGACCGAATTTCGTTTTTTTAAAACAGTCTTTTTATTTTTTTTTATCATAATCTTATCAGTGTTTTTCAAGTGGTGAGATATGTTCTTTAAATTTATAAATATTAAAGCCAAAATGTATAATACACATGACAAAATTTTAATAGAATTTTAAGTAACACCACGCCAAAAACTTTAAATGACTTTTTGATTAAATAACTTTCAGAATTAACTTAATAAATAAAATTTGGCATCGCTATCTCAAGGACTCAATTTGTTTAAGGAAGTCTCTGTTAATTCCAGACACCGCCGTTCAGATTCGGCTACAAACTGAGGGATTATAGTTTATATTTTCTTCGAAAAGTTAATAATCGAGATTCCCATGACCTTTCTAGGGGCGACTTACTTAACAGTCAGGGAATTATTATTATTATAAAATTTGACTAATAAGACTGGCAAATTGACAGGAATTTATGATTTTGTAATAAAAATCAAAACTCTTTTTCAATTTTTGTAACGTAACGCCATGCGCAGTTCCGCTTATATCTTTTAATCGATTTAAACGGCTGTTGTTATATTTTATTCTAAATGTAATGCCTCTTAACAATTACGTAAGCAAACATATAAAATGTTGCTTCTCTGGCATATTTTGGCGTACAAAAGTAACGTCACGCCAAAATGGTATTGCTCATATGTTAGAATAAAACCACAATTTACATTTTATTTTAGACTAATCCAATTAGCGAAATTTACGATTTTGTAATAAAAATCAAAACTCTTTTTCAATTTTGTAACGTAACGCCATACGTAGTTTTGCTTGTATCTTTTAATCGATTTGAACGGTTGCTGTCATATTTTGTATAGAAGAATTAAAGAAATTTAGCTTCTTTTTCATATTTTGTCACACAAACGTAACGTCACTCCAAATTGGAAATTTTTATATGTTAGAATAAAAGTACACTAGCAATTTTCTTTTAGACTAGGCCAATTTGCAGAAATTAAGGATTATGTAATCCAAATCAAAACCAATTTTAAATTTTTGTAACGTAACGCCATACGGTGTTTTGCTTGTGTCTTTTAATCGATTTAAACAGTTGCCATATTTTGTACTAAATATAATGCCTCTTAACAACTACGTAAGTAAAGAAGAGTTAAAGAACTGTTGCTACTTTTTCATGTTTTGTCGTACAAACGTAAAGTCACGCCAAAATGGAAATGCTCATATGTGAGAATAAAATATGAAAAATACGTAACTGTGTCCAACAATTACGTGAGTGTAGAAGAATTGAAGAAATTTGGCTTGTCATATTTTGTCGTTCAAACGTAACGTCACGCAAAAATGGAAATGCTCATGTGTTAGAATAAAATACGAAAAATGCGTAATTGTGTCTCTTAACAATTACGTGAGTATAGAAGAATTGAAGAAATTTGGCATTTTCATATTTTGTCGTTCAAACGTAACGTCACGCCAAAATAAAAATGCTCATATGTTAGAATAAAATATGAAAAATACGTATTTGTGTCTCTTAGCAATTACATAAGTATAGAAGAAGGGAACAAACTTTGTTTTTCATATTTTGCCGCACAAAGGTAACGTCACGCCAAAATGCAAATGCTCAAATGTTAGAATGAAAACACATTTTACATATTCTTTTACCAACATATTAAGTTTCAGTGGAAACTGGCTTATATTTTTTTTAGTCATTATTTTGTAAATTTAGTTATTGTCTAATAAAGACAGATTGTAAAGAAAATATTTTATAAAAAAAACAAATTTATTTTGATGCCAAGGTGCATAAGCCCTTTTCCCACGCCCACACTACACTTTCGCCTAATCCCACCTCATCTTTCCAAACCAGCAGCAGATTTTATCTTTATAAGACGCTTGGGCATCATCCACACAAAACTTTTCTATATTATATTATTGATTTTTAAAACACACCTTTTGAGGCAAAAGTTTTTAAGCCTATTCAAACTGCAAGTGCGTGTGCGCCAACATTTATGCCCCAAAAGTATATACCATATATATCTATATTTATATACATACATCCATTTATATGTTATGTATATTTTATGAATGACTCATTTGCATTGGCAGTAAACTCGTAATTCAATTATAAACATGCCAGCGACGAAGCCATATAAATATATTTCTCAAAAATTCTTTACTAACAAAATTTACGTTCATTTTTTTCTTAAGAAATTATTATATAACACGCACATAATAAATATAAAAAAAAACACAACAAAAATCACGCACAGCCTTAAAGAAAAAAAAAGAAAAAATTATCAACTGTTGATAAATAAAATTAGTGATAAGAGCGACAACTTATCAGCAGCACTGTACAGTAGAGCCAACAATAACAACACCACACAGAAACAACAAATACAAACCCTCTACGACGACAACAACAACAAAAACAAAAGTGACGCCAATATTTTGCGTCTCGTTTGGAATTACAATTGATTGTTGCTTCTATTTTTAAACGCAAAATACAAATTCATTAGAACGAGAACCAGAGCCAGAAGCAGCCCCGCAAGCAATTGGACTTCAATAATGCATAACAATCACAAAAAAAAAAACAATATATATATATTATGCCATAAAAGACATAACGAATATTAAATGCTCTTTGATTGTTGATAAAAAGAATTGCATCAATCGAAATATGTCTTTCTTAAGAGAGCTTATGAGCTATGCCTCTTAATTAAGTTCTATTAGTTCTTTTAGTTTTGCTACAGAATTTTTATCAAAAGATCTGGTTCTTCTAGTTCTACTTCCATCTGATTATGGCCTTTCGGAATTGAACTTTTAGACAATATCTCGTATTAAAAGTACTTCGAATCATTTTGTTATTTAGTTTTCCCAACAAATTTTTATAAAAAAAAAAACAGGTTTTGCTAGTTCCAGTTCTTTTCGATTATGACCTTTCTGACTTGAACTTTTAGATAATATCTCTTATTAAAAGTATTTTGAATCATTTTGTTATTTAGTTTTACAACAGATTTTTATCAAATGACCTGGTTCTTCGAGTTTTGCTTTCTGTCGATTGTGGGCTTTCTGAACTTTTAGAAAATATCTCTTATTTAAAGAAATTTAGTTTTTTTTTAGTTTTCTTATACGATTTATCCGAAGACCGACTTTCTAATGTGAACAGATGAACAATATTTTTTTCTTCCAGTTTTCCCCATCGGTTTTTATTGAATATAAAATGCTCTTTGATTGTTTATAAAAGAATTGCATTTATCAAAAGTTGTCTTTTTTAAGTGAACTTATGAGCTCTGTCTCTTATTCTCCTACAAATTTTTATCAAAAGACCTGGTTCTTCTAGTTTTGCTTTCTTTCGATTATGGGCTTTCAGAACTTTAGACCAAATCTCTTATTTAAAGTATTTAGGTTTTTTAATTTTCCTATACGATTTTTCCGAAGACTTCTTCTTATGTGAACAGATGAACAATTTTTTTCTTTACTGCTATTGGATCTTCCATCGTCTTTTTCCTATCGGTTTTTATTCAAAAACGAATATAAAATGATCTTTGATTGTAGCTAAAAAAAATTGTCTTTCTAAAGTGAACTTATGAGTTTTTTTTGGTCTTTTAGTTCTCCTAGATTTCTATCAAACAACCTGGCTCTTCTAGTTCAAGTTCCTTTCGATTATTAGCTTTCTAAATTGAACTTTTAGACAATATTTCTTATTTAAAGTACTTCGGTTCATTTAGTTTTCCTTTACGCTTTTATCGGAAGACCGACTTTCTTAAGTGAACAGATGAACAATATTTGTTTTTAAGTTTATTGGTTCTTCCAGTTTTCCTATCCGTTTTTATCCAAAGACGGGCTTTTTGAAGTGAACTTATAAACTATATCTCTTCGTAAGTTTTTTTGTTCTTTTAATTCTCCTCCAGTTTGTTATCCAAAGAACTAAGTTCTTTTGTGAGCTTAGAATACTGTTTCTTCTGATTTAAGTTCTTTTGGTTTTTTAAGTTTTTTTATATTTTTTTGTTCCAAAGACTAGTTCAGAATGCAAGCTTTTTCTATAATCAAATTTTTGTGGTTTTTATTTATATGTTGGCAACAGAATAGTTAGTTCCAAAGACCGTATTTGTATGAAATGAACTCATGAACTATATTCCTTATTAAAGTTTCTTCGGTTTTTCTAGTTTAACTCTGGGTTTTTGCCAACCAACCGGGTACTGATTTTGATTGCAGAATGATTAGTTCCATAGACAGACTTCCTAAAGTTATTTCTCATATCTTAAAGTTCTTTAAGTTTTGGAATATTTATTTTTTTTCGCAGTTCGTGCTACTGAGCTCCTTCGATTTATCTAGTTTTATGTAGTTCTTAAAAAATAAATTGCAGTCATTCATTCCATTCCGCAAAAGTAACTTCCATATGCCGATCTTTTTATCTAAATTAAGGTGTTGAGGTTCTAGACCGTCTTAAGTTCTTTTGGTTCATTAAGTTCCGATAGGTTTCATAAAATAAAACTTGGTAATTTAAACAAATAAAAGACACAAGTTGTAGCTTAACTAGGTAAGGAAACAAAATGAACTAGTTCAAAGAGAAGTTCGAAAGAAAAAAAATCTTAAAAGAGTTAAAGGGAACTCGTTCCCTCATTAAAGGGAACTTAAAAAATATTTCGAGGAAACTAAACGACAAAAATCTTAAGAGAGTAGTTGCCACGTTAATGGAAACCTAAAATATATTTTGAGGGAACTAAACGTAAAGTGCGTATCATATGCGTAAAGCTTTGTATTGTTTAAGCAGTTCCGAGAGGCATAGAAAGTAAAAGAGCCAGTAATTCCGAAGTGATAAAAAAAAAAAAAAAAAAATTACATGAATAAAATTGGTCTGATTTTCCCAACTTGTTGAATCCAAAAGTTTTTCCGATAGAGTGGTCTGATGAATGGGTGCATATGTCTGGCCTCTAAGCTGTATAAACCCAGACTAAACTAATTACAAAGAAATCGAAAAGCGTCATCAAAAAATTGACGGCTTTATTATAAAAAATTGTTACTGCAGTTATTGCGCCCAATATGCGGTTAAACGATATGAATCATTGAATGACAGCTGTTTCTAAATTTAATTCCTGGAAATATTTTATTAGGAAAGCTAGATTCGACTTTTATAAGCAATTATTGACACGCGTGCAAAATAGTGTTGATTAGAGATCTGATACAAAGTACTAAAATAGATGATTAAAAGAGTTTTAATCGATTTCAATTCTAATTTATTCGTCAGTAAATAAATTCGTATAATTTAAAATAACTAACTAAATTCTGTAAATTTTATTAGCTAGTTAGTGAATAAAACTGACTTAAAACCCATTTTTATATGCCAAATTGGTTCCAGTTAATTGCCTAAACTACATTCTCTACGTGCTTTTTGGAACGTAGATAAAGTGCACAAGCAATTTAATATACATAAGATGTTTTTTATAAAAATAATTTCAGAGCTAACAATTTAATAGATTAAAGCGCCAAAGATTAATTCGGAACATTTTTTTTTTTGCAATTCAGCAAGTTACTATCAATTCAGAAATAACTAGTTCATTGGCGGTTTTAATGTATTTCAATAGTTCATTAGTAGCTTCAAGTTTATCTGTAAGTCAATTTTAAATATTCATAAACTATTACAATAAAAAATAATTACTAACGTATGTTAGAACTGAAAGTAAAAGCGACATTGAAGCTATTCGCGATCTTGGCAGAGTATTTTAAAATTTTTAAATCCACTCAAATTACTCAATGAAAAAAGAGCATTTAAATATATAATGTGAAGTATTTGAAACATTATAAAAATGCGCATTGTTTTCTGTTTTTACTGAAAATGTTATTTAATTAAAATGTTTTGTCACATTACGCATATCAATTTCAATGGCATATCCATTTGTGTAAGAGGCGTCAAAAAACACACGTAAAACGCGTTGAAAACGCACGCTAAACAGCATTCTAGTTTTTTTTTTTTTTTTATTTATTCTCATACTAAAGATTTATTATACATTAAACAAATATGTACATATATATTTATAGAGTGCATATATATATACAAATATATATATAAATGTTACTGCAGATGCCGGGCTATCAGCGCTCTTTAGAGTTTAGAAAAGGCAACAAGCAAAATGATAAGCAAAGACACTCACTCATTCACTCACACACATACACAGCCATTAACATGTGGCATTGTTGTTGTTGTTATTATTCTAGCCATTGACGTGCCGCTGCAATGCAGAGAGGCAGCGAAAACACAACAACAACAAGCAAGCAGCGTACTTAACAAACAACAAAACACAAAACAACAAAAACAACAAGTGAACATGTTGGCTAGATAAGAGCACGTTGATTAGCAGCAGCAGAGGCAGAGCAAAGAAAAAAGCAAAATTACAGAGACAAAGCAAACAAACAATAGCGAGTCAAAATGAACGAGTGCAAGCCGTTTTGACGAGAGCGCTTGAGCTGGCGCCGGCTTAAGCGCCCAAAGAGTGTGTGCAAACGAAAGAGCAGCAGCAGAGCTCTAAGCTACGAGATAGTGTTGCCAACTTTGAAGGAAAATAAAATGGTAGTATACTAGAGTGCATATGCAAATAAGTTGGATATTTTTATATTTTCGAATAACAAGTAAAGGGTGTTTTTTTAGAGTTACACAAGTTTAAATTAAAACAAAGAATTATATTTGTAGTACCAATACCAATGAAGAGGGATTTATTGCAGATGATTTTATGACATTAATTAGGCCTATTCTAGATTTCGACTCGTTTTGAAAAGTCATAACGAGGGCATTCAGACAATTGGTGTTCTAGATTTCGACTAAGTTCGAATCGACTCCGAATCGTTTTTAATTTCATTTCGAGTGCTATCGATAACCATTTGTATAAAACAGCTGGCCAGCTATCGATAAGTTCACTTGTAGAGTTACCACAAGTTTTTGTCGGAATCGAAATCTTAGAACATGCCTGAATGTTTAAATCTATAACACGAATTTGAACAAACAGTTACATTCTGACCATCATCGTTTTTGAACCAATGACTCCTTCAGGCCTGTACATGTGAGTTTCGACAAAAGCTTGTGAATTATCCTCACTCAAAATGCGAAAATTTTACGAAAAATAGGCTTTATCGGCGAACAAAATTTTTGAAATTTAAATAAGTTTGACGAACGGAACCTTTATTTTGTTAAAAAATTTCAACAATTTGCAAGCGTTGCTCTGTTAGTCTATCTATAATGAATTGCCAAACAAGAATTCGACGAAAAGATACTATCAAGTGTAAATGGGTTGTCAGATAGAAAAGTGTTGCCAACCCAAAAGTTGCAAACAATTTAGTTTGATTTTTTTAATATATAGACTCTCAGACTCATGCAAATTAGTATCTGAATAAATAACTTTCCTTAATAAGTCTTAATAAATATAATCCTCCAGTTATTTCTAATATTAAACTTCTCCCTAAAGGCAGTCCGTGATTTTCTATAAATCATGTTTTCGAAAACTGTAACTTGCGAACGGCTTTACCAATCAGTTCAAAATTTTATTAATTTGTTCCATATTTTTGAGGCTAAGTTTTGGCCATATATATGGGTTTCAACGTAGTGGCTACTTAAGACCCCTTCAGCCCGTTGGCTTTCTCAGAAATGTAATAATATGAAAAGTGGCGCATTTTGCCCCACCCTCCCTTATATATATTTTTTTAAATACGGGGTTCTAAACGGAAGATCGGCGGCTCCTGCAAAAAGGTGCGGAAATTTAGTCTTAAAAAGTTGGGTAGTAGCAGAATATAGACTAGTTTCCCCAAAAGAAATGTTCTTCTTTTATTGTGCGACAAGTTCTACGGCATTTTAGGGATCATTCTTAATCATCCCCACCGCCTTGAGCGTATCGTAGTTTATTGACGCATTTAGTTTGGCAGTATTTTCCTCTGATTGATGGAAATTGGGTTACTTAAAAAAAATTCGGTACAAGAAATGAGTAAATAATTTAAGAAGGCACTGTAACAGTATACTTGATACCTATATACAAAGTAATCGAACGGCTTTTAGAGTTTCCTTTGACGTTTTCATATATTTATATTTTATGTATCAGACTAGTTTACAAATCGAAGGGTCATCGAATGAACCTTTCTAAAAAGTGTTTTTAGGGTAATTTCGGGTTAGAAACACGAAAATGGCAACCCTTTTTTTGCTTAAGCATCGTTTTCGAGATATTTGCGAAAACAATGTTTTTAGGCTCTAGTTTTAGTTTTTCCTCATTATCTCTTGAATACAATTTTGTATCGACATGAAAGACGATTAGATCAAAAGGTATTGATGTGCTCTTACCAGTGATATATACAGATTAAGTAAATATTATCGACGTTACAGGCAACCAAAATCCAAAAAAGGTTTAATTTTTTACCATTTTTCAAGATTATGCATTTATATGGTTGGCTGGAAACCACCCTATGTAGACCTATTGACGAAATGGCACATAGAGCATTGGAATGGAACCCTCAGGGCAAAAGGAACCGCGGACGTCCAAAAAGTACATGGCGGAGATCAATTAGGAGAGAGACGAAAAAATCTATCAGCGAACTTCGAGCAATAGCGAAATCGGACAAGAACTGTAGATGTTATGGAACCATTGGCAGAAAATGCTAAAATTCCAATATTCACTAAATCACACTGCACTTTTGGTCGAAAATTCTGACGTTCTCGATACTGACTTTCACAAGTATTTTATGCAAAGATTTTAAATGCCTTTTTTTAAATTTATTTAAAAAAAAAATGGATCTTGAATAAACAATTATTTGGCAATTAAACACGGCAAATTTAATTGTTTTAAACAAAAACGATATAAATAATGGGCGCATTCACCAGGAAATAATGTTTGCTCCCCGATCAAAGTTCACTAATCATGGGATCAGCGATCTGTCAGCTGTAAACAAAGTGAATTTGGCAATTTGTTACAAAGCATCAAAACAGAAGATGGGAGATATTTATATTTTAAGAATTAAGATGCTATGATTTATGTTTTACGCTGAAACTTTTATAAATATTTTTCACAATGTTTTCAAAGTATCATCTTTTATCACCCAAAACTGCGTTTGCACTCATTCCAATTATTATTCACATACTTTTTTTTAATAAACAATTTATTACACATTACAAATAATTTAAAGTGAATTTATTTTAAAAGCTGTGTGCGTACAACAAATAATTCAAAGCAGCTGCGATAACAAATGTATCGAATTATTTTTAGTCGGAAAGAGAACTCAACAGGAGGGATTCACGCTTTGGCCTGTTGACTTTTTCCTCAACTCAACACAAAGCGTGAATACCTCAAACATAAGAAAAAAACAAAAAAGAGAGTTGGCAACTCTGTTAAGCTACGGCAGATAACGAGTGCAGTCTTAATATGCAATATGGATGGAATTATGGTTATAACAACAACAACAACAAAAACATCAACGATGACAGCGTCATTTGGGTCTGCCTGCGTGTGTGTGTGTGTGTCCGAGTATCTGTGTGTGTATCTGTCTATGTATCTATAGTGGGCGCCTCAATGGCCGATTGACCTTTGCATGTTAGATTAACATTGAACATGTATTGAGGTGTATCTATGTGGGGGGGTGGCTTAGTTAGCAAGCAGCTTTAATTAGTTTAGTCATTGTTGCAGCACACACACACACACCAACACACACACTCAAGCAACAAGCCGCCGCACACGTGCAAAAGCTAAAAGCTATGCAAATGTGATGGCGATGGCGCTGCTAGCTTTAGAGGTCAAATGCTATCAACTATTTGTAACAACCATGGTACGCCCAGCCAATTGTCTATATGTAGATACTTTTGTATCTATGAGTGTGTGCGTTGAAAAATTGTCGGTAATTTGCTTTCTAGTGTTTTCTTCCTGCATCTAGTCAACCTTTTGACTCGTTAGCGAGCGTACCGCCTGCCCCTACCATCCCACCACCCATCGCTGCACTACTTTTAAGCTCGTTTCCTTCCTTCCGGTTGTGGGCCGATTCAGATTGATGGTTAGGTGGGTTGCTCTGTGTTCTTGGCCCGCGCTAGAAACGACATTGAAAAACATCACGTGCGTTGTGGCTAAGGCGGCAGAAGAGACGGCTGGCTGGCTGGCTGTGCTCTATACGACGACGATACTTGGATCGTTTGTCATTTTTTTTTATAGTGCGTCTGTAATTTTTTCGTATTTCTGTGGAGGTCATTTGTTTCTATGCAATTTAAGTGCTTTTATTTTGTTATTTTTCATGGTTTCTATTTATCTTTAAATCATGTAGGTGTTGATAGCATTTGTCAATTGAAGGTTGAAGGCATGAGAATGAGATACTCTATACAAAGTAATAGCTTACATACAAACGACACGCACGAACAGCTGTGCCTTACACAGTTGGTGGAAAAGCAATGACACGTAGCACAATAGTGAGCAAAAGTATTTTGACAAAACTTAATGCAGCACTTGGAGCATTAAAAATACTCTGCCAAGAAGTCTACTACTACTATTGTTACGAATTCTGGACTCCTAAGTGTAGCATAGAGCCTCTCTCGGGGATTGCCACCTTGTCGTGGTGAGGGGACTTATTAGGGGCGATGAATCCAATAGCGATGCCGAAGGTAGCTTAGCTATCGATAGGGCCACCTATGTCGGTAAGGTCGAGGAAGAGTCCTGAAGCTAGGAGCAGTCCACAACAAACCCTGATGCCTTTTTAGCAGCCAAATTGCCATCAGGTAAGCGTCTGTTTCCCCATATCAGGGGCGGCTTGTAACTAAAGAATCTTTGAACCCATCACTCAATTGATTCTCATACAAGATGTCAAAATACCATGTAACAAAACAATAATGGAAACATGTCTCCAAGTGGTACCCAACAATTATTGCCAAATTTCTCTGCTACGGCAGCCAGCTCAGAGGATTTGGAGGTGCAAATTTCACGTTATAATGACAACACGGTGAATGTAACCCGCGAAGTGTTTTAAAAAAGTCCAACCCTAGAGAAGACATTTCCCTTCATCATTTTCCTAGCAGCGACTAATGACGGAAGTTTTAAATAACATTCGTTACGAAGAAAGTTTTGTTGTAGGAGTAAAAAAAAAATATAAAAAAAATTGGCACCTGTGCGTTAATAAATACATCCAAGCTGGTACCATAATATTTGGCAACGTGTTTACATTTATGGCTACAGATACTTGGGTATGAATCGATGGAATAACAAAACAAGAACAAATATTTACGCATATTATGCTGATCACACGTTTAGTTCAGATGACAGATTGATTGGCAATCATTTGATACAACACGACAAGCTACATGTCACAACATCAAGATGATTAGCAATCTTTGAAGGAATATGAAGGTAGGTAGGTGAAGTGGTTGTCTTCCGACACAACTAGGCCTACTAGTGATACCGCTACGATGGGCTATTCACAACTCTTCCCCACTTAAAGAGGTCCGCTATATGAGATGAGCCAGCCATCGGTCAGCCTGAATAAACCTTAAGCGGCTAGTTTGACTCCGTTTGGAGAGCTGAGATAATTCATCAAGAAAGTGTGACTTTAGGAATCTTTTCCTGCCTAACCCTGGACAGTGACAGAAAAAGTGTTCCACTGTCTCCAGCTATTTTGCATCTACCCCTCTCTAGGGTGCACAGAAGTCCGTTCATGGCGTCGTTCCAAAGACAGGGTGACAAGGACTCCACCTTGCGGTGTTTCCCTACTTACGTATCTTTCGATACTGGAAGTGCCAAAAGAGGTTTCAATTAGGCTAGCCGTGATTTCAACCTGAATTCCTTTAGAGTGTCTGTGATGGTCTTAGGTATTTAGTTAGATAGAAGTGGTCTTCCGATACACCTAGGCCTGCGAAAGGCCCGTTGTGATTCGTCTTGAGTTAGTCCTTACTCTCCTGTATTCTCTTTGAACCCACCTGTCAATTTAATAAACGAATTAATCTTATTTATTCTGATTCCCGCGAATTCAGTAATATTCCCAATAGTTTCGAAGCCCAGTGTGTTCAGTCTCCTCCTTCATAGTGCCATGCACAGTAGGTCCTCCACTGTTTCCTCTTCCTCTACCTCCTGACAGCTTCTACAGTAGTCAAAATACTACACGGCAAGTCTATGGGCGTAACTAACTAAAAACCTGCGCCAGTAGAAGTATGCGAGCATAAGTGGCGATGGAGATCCAACCAGAACCTCGCTCGACAGGCACTTCGTTGGAACTCTCAGGAAAGAGGCCGTCGCGTTGGCCCGCCAGCAAAATCATGGAGAAGATCTATTGACCATGAACGACAATCCGCCAGCTACTCATGGAATGATATCTGCCGTGAATCCCGAAATAGAGTTCGTTACAAGAGGATGGTCGAGGCCCTATGCTCCTCTGGGAGTCGAGGATGACAGAAGAAGAATCTATTGGGGTGCCTACCAATAAGACAATGTCCAGTAAGAGTCCCTTATCGTAGCACTTATGTCTAAAGTTAAAAGTAGCTTGTTCCTATTCAAGCTCTATTACGGCCAAGTTTTCCTACCAATAAGACAGGTTCCAGTTTGCTCGCATATAGATGGAGGTTTACATTTTTAATGATACTTCTATCTATTGATATTTTACAAGGTGGTAGTGGCATAGGTATCAACACCTTATCCGGCTGAAGTGGTACGAAGGTAAAAATAATGAATATTATTCTGAATTAGTACGCTCGTGAATATTTCAAAAGAAAACATAACCATCAAAATTACTTTAAAATAATACCAGACCATTTGTAAAAGTTCATTCATTGGTTTTTATAAATGCATTTTAGCCATTCAGTGATTTTTAAAATTGATTAGCTATTAAAATACTTTTTCTCAAGGTTTTTAGTTTCCCTCACCTGCTAACAGCCCATCTATTTGTCAATAAATTCAATAAATTTTTGTCTTTACGATCATTAAATATTTTGTTTTTTCATTTTAGAATATTTTTATTTTCTAAACTAAAACGTGAAAATCAGTATTGCTATTTTTTCAAAAGTTCTGAACCAACTTGCCCTCACCTGCAAACAACCCATCTATTTATCAATAAATTCAATAAATTTTTGTCTTTACGATAATATTTTGTATTTTATTAAAAATATTTTTATTTTCTAAACGAAAACATAAAAATCAGTATTGCTCTTTTTTTTAAAGTTCTGAACCAACTTGCCATGATTAATTTAATTTTACTATCAAGCTGGACACGATTGTCCGAATGTTAGACCGTTCTCAAAGATGGCCTCCTAAAATCTAATCTAATATATAGTACTTAATATTTTGCTTCAGTGCCTTTGAAAGCTTCGTGTTTTCTTGAAACATTTTTATATATTTTTCTTTTTTATATTTTTAGATTACAAACCTATGCTATAAATTAAATTTTTCAAGCGCTAGCAATTGGTAAACCCTCCTCTTGACTGAATCATTTGGCCCCACAAGAATCTAATCTTTAATTACTAATCGCACACACAATAGTTATTTGCTTATAAATAAATATTTACGTGCCTATAAAACCAGACAAACAAATAGTTATTTATATTCTATGAAAAACCCAACAATTAATTTTACTTGTCAACATACTTTTAGCTCGCATTGTACGCTATAAAATAAATTTGAATGCAAAACAACAACAAAATGCAACTAACCCGCTAACTCTCCACGCTGCTTAGTTAGGCGCTCGCTCGCTCAGCTCTCTCCCTCTCTTATTACTGCGACCTCATGCGTTGTTTGACGTCTTTGTGGGGGAGCAGTGCTTGTCAAACTGTTGAGCAGCTGTTGATCTGGCGTTGTTTTTGTTATTGGTTTTGGTTTTTCCAACAGACAGTTTTATGTTTACTTTATTTTTTGCACTTTTATTTCTTTATTTACTTTTAATTTTTGTTGCAATGCACTAAAAAATAAGATTTTTTTTTACATTATTATTACAATTTTTTTTCACTATTTGCAACTTTTCTCTTGCGTTATAATTTAATAACAACAATTTCGAAACGTCGATTATTTAACGCCAACGCGCTCGCGCTTTCTATTTTTTTACACAATACACAAAAATAATAATAATAATAATAATAGCAACAACAACAACAAAAACTGCGTATAAAAGCAACATTTAAACATGTTTGGCTGCCGTGCTTTATTTATCTATTTTTTATTAAATTTTATTTCTTTATAATTTTTTACTTTTGTTTTGTGTTTTTGTGTCTTTGGCCACAATTAAAGCTCAACTAGAGTTGATGATTTCGAGTGAATTTCGTCGAATGAGAAATGTTTTAATTTGTTATATCCGTTTCGTTTCGTTTCGCTTTGTGCGTAAATTTCTATGCATGTGTGTGTGTGTGTGTGTTTAGAGAGTGTTTTTATGTAAGTGTGTGTGTGTGTGCTCTTGCAGTTCTAACTGCACATGGAATTTGATTTATTTTACAGCACTGAGCCGTCAATTAGAAGCGGTTGCATTTTAAAGTTAAAGT
The DNA here is from genome assembly GCA_037043745.1 of Chymomyza amoena. NCBI lineage: Eukaryota > Metazoa > Arthropoda > Insecta > Diptera > Drosophilidae > Chymomyza > Chymomyza amoena. Next base: position 146,137 of record JBAMAX010003169.1, read on the forward strand.
AAAATTTTCGACATAAATAAAATAGTGTATAAAGTTAAAATAAAAAGTACATTTTTGGGCAAGATATTCCAGTCTGGAATACTAGTAGACAATCTACTAATACGCAAAGAACTAGTAATATTCTGTATCAAATGGACTAGTTTTGAATTAGTTTCGCAGCGACTCGTTGCACACCAGAAGAGAAACAACTTGTATTATTCTAGTAAGGAAGCAACTTGTTACATTCTAATATGAAAGCTACTAGTTTTGTGCAATATGCTAACGAACCAGTTTGCAACCAGTTGAACATCATACACAAAAATTCTGGTTGCATCTTATGACAAGCCCATGTTAAACGTACTAGTTGGGCTGTATGCAATTGAACTAGGTTTGGGACACACAGTTTCATCTTAGGGGTGGTTGCCAACCAGTTCGCAAATTTAAGTCAAACAAGGGTCATTTGCAGGAAGTGTTGCTTTTTGCAATTCATTCATTCGGAGAGAAAAAAATGCAGCTCAAGCGCGTCGAATGATTGTAGAATCTTATGGTGAAAGTGGTCTTAGTGAAAGAACGTGTCGAGAATGGTTTCAAAAGTTTAAAAATGGCAAATATGACGTGCAAGACAAGGATCATCCCGGACCCGTGTATTTGGTGGGACTAGCTCGGCTTAGTGCACTATGAACTCTTGCATCCAGGCGAAACCATTACAGGAGCCCTGTATCGGACGCAACTAATACGCCTGAGTCGAGTGTTGAAGGAAAAACGTCCGCACTACTCGGAAAGACACGATAAAGTCATACTTCTACATGACAAAGCTCCTCCACATGTTTCCAAGGTAGTGAAAGCATGCCTGGAAACTTTGAAATGGGACGTCCTACCCCACCCGCCGACTCTCCTGACATCACCTTATCTGATTTTTACTTATTTCAATTGATGGTACATGACCTGGCCGAACAGCACTTTTGTTCTTTCGAAGAAGTCAAAAATTAAATCGATTCGTGGATTGCTTCAAAAGAACAATTTTTCTGACGAGGAATTCAGAAACTGCCAAAAAGATAGGAAAAAGTTGTGGCTAACAATGGAAATTATTTTGAAGAATGAGTATGTAACGAGTTTTTTACAATAAAGCCTCAAATCATGAGAAAATACGGCGTTTTCTATTTGTACACCGAATAGCATAAACGGGAAGTACAGACAAAAGCATAAATATTCTATTAGAATATTACGATTTATAATTAATTATTATAATTTATTCCAGCTTTTACATTGTTAATTTTTCTGTATTTGCTAGTAAAAGTAAATTTGGTAAATTTTGTTTGTCTAATCTTTAAAGAAAACATTGACAGCAAATGCAATTGTGTGTAGAGGGATTAAGAACTTCTAAAGAATACAAAATAAATATTGAATCTATTAAAAAAACAGCTGTTTCTAGTTTGTCAAAAAACCCATTTAAACCATTACACATGGCTCTAAAAACAGATTAACAGCCAAGTTTTTATAGCTATATCGACATAAAAAGTATCTATGATAGTAAAGAAGAATTATAAGTTCATCCTACACAGAAGCGCCACTATTTTGAGTGCATACATTTGAAAAAAGGAAAAGAGATTTACTTTCATAAAAGAGTTTTTATAATAATTAAGTTTTTAATATGGTGGAAGAATTGCATAGCTGGGGGGGAAAAAAAACTTATGCTGCTATAAAAAATTTTAATTCCTAATAAAAAAAATTTAAGTTTTATATATAAACTAGAGCTGGGATCGATCTTCAACTTTCGAGAATCAATCTATCGACCGATTCCCACCAAAAAATCAATTTAATCGATTAATCTGACTAAAATGTTAGCTGCTAACAAGCTAAAACCGCAGAAAATTATAGAAAAAGAAATTTATATGAAAAGAAGAATATTTATGTAAAATTCACTTTAATTTATTTCCATTATTTAAAATAATGAAAAAGAAAATTCAAAACTTGATAAAAGAAAATATAAAAATTAAATCATCATTTATTTACTTTTTTTTTTAGATCTTTTGTCAATTTAAAAAAAAAAAAAAAACCTTAAAAGTGCCTTTTGGTGATACTCAAAATTAATAATGTATTGGAAATATGGATAATTTGACCCCAAAAAACCAAAAATAAAGTGGAAATAAATGAAAGGTCCAAGTCGATTTTTGAATATTTAAATAAAAAACCTTTTTTTAAAAAGTTGATGACTCGAAATTCATATTGGTTCCGTAGTTTAAAATGCTTAAAATGACTCGAAGAATCAAAATCGGTCAGAGCCCCAAACCGTTTTTTTGTATTTCATAAAATGCATACGACATAATGTGCATTAAAGTTCGATCCTGAATAAACAAGAATCGATTTTATTGTCAGAAAAAAAGAATCGATTAAATCGAATCGATACCCAGCTCTAATATAAACCTATACAAATTTTCAGAAACTAACAATCCCTCAGTTTAGTCTAGGTCACGAACTATGAAATACATTGTTTTAACTAATTTAAGCACATAATTTACTTTAAGCAAAGTAAGTACTAGACTAGACATTAAAAATTGATTACGAAAAATTTCCACTCCCTGTACTTTATATTTCTTTTAAGTCCCTCTGTACGCAGTGTTTATTTATAGAGTCAATGAAAACACTCTAAAAGTAATTTATTTTATTAGCATTTTTAAGAATCTTGAATAATGCTGACTGTCTTTTTTTTTGTTTCTTTGGTCTTCTATAAAAACTGTAATCTTTGTCATAATAGATAGCGAATATGGTTTGTTATCTTTGCTGAATTCTTAATTTCTTATTGTACTATTGTAGTAGGGGTTTCTTTTGGTTAGCTTATATTTTCATAAAATGAATAAAAGATACACAAATGTGTTAGAAAACTAGTTTATGGCGTTTGGCCTCAATATCAGCCCAGTTCTCAGGGAAATTCGTTACACATATGAAACTGAATTTTGGGATTGTCTTATAAATGCTGAAAAATCTTATTTCCTGCCGTTTATGGCGCATAATGAGGCACAAGTTGAGTGCAAAGGTTCTTGCTTTTTCAGTGTTTAATCTGGTTTTGCTGTTGCAACTTAAGCGAGAAACTTTCGCCACATTATGAAATTAAAGCCGGGGCGCCCCCAACTGACACCAAGTATCTGAGTATCTGCTAGATACATATGTATGTAGTATATAGTTTAAAGTTTTATATATGTATTGCAGTGTAGACTGATGAATGCTCGTCTTTTTACAGTTTTTGCAGGTCAAAAGAGGTCTAAAAAGACCAAATACACACAAAGATAGAGCTATATAGAGAGACACACCAAAAAAGACGGGCAAAAAGAGAGGAAAATAGTCATAAATAACTCGAAAAACCAGTTTTTTATGTTGCCGGTGTACACAAAAGCAACAACTACAACAACAATAAACAAAATGTGCAAGAAGTGCGCCGATAAATGGTCTGTGTGTGAGTGAGTGAGCAAAACTAAGAATAAAAATACTTAAAAAACTTGTTAAAGTTGTGCACAGAGAAATAAAGCACAAAGGCAATGGCAAAAGCGAACGCAGTCAAAGGCACAACGGAAAAGCCAGTCAGACAGCTGACTCAAACCAAAAGATACACACCACAGTATCTGTATCTGTGAGATAGTGTTTGTTTGTATCTGTGTAACAGACGAGTTACAAAAATTACTCGCTAACGGCAAGATTTTCCAGGTGAGCAACGAGCAAAACGGTAGCCAAAAAGATAGCATGAAAAACACTCCAAGGCACTTGAAGATAAAACACTTTAATTTATGGATTTTATATAGAAAATTAATGAAAAAATTTAATTCAGTCGAATAAGAAAATATTTCAGTAATCCATTTTTGATTTTAAAAGTATTTCTTAATTATTAATATTATATTTTTTCCTTTTTTATTACTCCTCGAGGAAGCTTAGAGCTTCTATAAGAACTTCCCAACGCACTCTATTTGTTTTTATTATTATATTTTCTTAAGCTTAAACAGTCGAGTTGATTGCCCTCAACGTAGACTGTCTTGGAAGAAACACATTCTGCCAAAACGGCCGTAAATCAACTTATAAACGAAACAAATACACTACCAGACTGTTTGTGAGGTCTTTTAAAAAATCACAAAAAAAGCGGCGTCTCGTCTCTTCAAAGCCATAAAATCTCATTAACTATGAGGTCATAAGCTATTTAACTGCGGAGCACTGCAAACAATTTAATTAATGAAATACTACAGCTTAAAAAAATTAGCCAAAAACAGCTCAGCAAAAAGTTGTTTAGCTGCAGGGAACTTTTTGTTCCAACTGAGGTACAACCGGATGTGAAGATGAAATCTGCAAAACGTTGTCCGAACAATGTTAAATGGTCAGGTATTACCTACTTCTTTAACCATAATTTAATTATTTAGAACCAAAAATTTATAATATAACTTATGTCAATCCCTAAATAGAGCTGTTTTATTCAAGTATCGCGGAGTGTAACCATAATTTACTTATTTAGAACCAAAAATTAAAAATGTTTGTAACCAACTAATTCATTTCCATCACAAAAAACTGCCGCCTTATTCAATTGCCGCGGAGTATAACTCAAAGCAAAGACAGTTTCATATTTCATTAATAATTTTAGTGCCTAAGTAACTAATTTCATACCCCTAAAATAAAGCTGCTTTATTCAAGCGTCGCGTAGTGTAAGCATAATTTACTTATTTAGAAACAAAAATTTATAATTTTAGTGCCTAAGTAACTTATTTCAATCACTTAATAAAGCTGTTTTATTCAAGTGTCGCGGAGTGTATCCATAATTTACTAATTTAGAAACAAAAATTAACAATTTTTGTAACCAACTAACTCATTTCCATCACAAAAAAAAAACTCCGCCTTATTCAACTGTCCCGAAGTGTAACTCAAAAGACAATTTCACAAACGTCACAAACACACTACACAGTTTGACAGTCACTGCCTGCGTCAGTTTGACAGCAGCTGCACAACACTCGTTGCTCGACTTCATTAAGTGGGCGGCGTAAAGCAAAAAAAGAAGCTCAATCAATATAATTAAATGCACAATTATTAATTAAATGCGCTTTGTGTTTAAAACACACATTTTTACACACATACACAACAATGCACAAATAATTATAGTTTATTTTTACAAACGGCCAAATCAATTTGTTGTACACACAAACATGGAAGTTCTCTCTCGGGCATTAAACACAAGTTTTATTAATAAATACGTCACAACGTTCAAATAATTAACACGCACACCTACACAGCTATACACAATTTATTTATATATATATACTATATATATATCACACACACACCCGCAACACGCCGCACGTTTCTATGCGTTGCAAAAAATCAAACTTTTTTTTTGTATTTATTTCAATTTTAATATTAAAACGGCAACGAGAGCTCCGCTCATTCAACGGCAACACGTTAATGACAACTGCTACGGCAAACGATCGAAAATGAATTGATCGCTTACTCACTCTTCGTATGCCATTTTTTGTGCTCTCAAAATTTTGTGAGTGTTTTGTTTCCACTTGCCTGCTCACAGATGCAGCCCATATGGCCGCACTCTTCGCACTTATGCTTTTCCTGCTCGCTATGCTATGATGGTAAAATACTAGTGCAAAAATTTCAAGTTTTCACTCACAAAGATACTGCTCAATTGCTCATTTACTCTCACGTTTGCGAGTGTTTCTTAACTTTGCAGTAACATTACAGTGCATAGAAAAAGTTTTCATATGTCAATAAGTATTTGTTGTAGTTACAAAATTAATTTTTAATCTTTTTCTAGCAGATTATTTGATTTGAATTAAATTAAATTTCCTTGTCAATTTTTTAAAAGCATATTATTAAAAAAATAAGAAAACAATTGTGGTTTAAGGGTTTTAAATTTACATTCCTCCTGACGGTACACCTAAAATATCAAATTTTAACTTTGAAAATATTCCTATCTCAGCTGAAAAGATTTGTACATCTAACTCTGTACATTTTTTTATTGGCAAGATTGAAGGTGAGGCGCCAAATGCAGCCAAAATATAAAAATATACCGGTAAAAATTAAATTACATTGAAAATAGTTAGACAAAAAATAAATTAGGTTGAATTGAATTAATCTAAAGATACAAGCAATAGTAATAACCATTGTAAATTTTTATATTGTTACTAGCTATATTTTAGTATTCAACTAATTAAGTATTATTAAGCTTATTTATCGATGTGTAAGTTAAGGAATATCGTCATCGATATTTTCTATTGGGATATTTGAATTAATCCGACAGCCGGAAACAAATAAATTCCCTTTCCGATTCTGTAAGGCACAGCAACAAGTCTGTTTTTTAGCCGATATCTCCATTCCGGCCTGGCCCTAGGATTTGCGGGAACATAAGCAAAACAAATATTATAAAAATGAAGCAAACTATTAAGACTTGTTTTGTACTTTGCGGAAATATTTTCATTACTTTAATCGTCTCAAACGTAGTAATTCCAAGTCTTCTCAGGTATTTAAGTTCATCGTAAAGCCAATAAGGCGGAAAGCCATACCCTTTTATACTTTTAATGAGAATCCTTTCTTAAAGTACTTTAAAAAATAGTACGGAATTAAATATTAACCCCCTCAAGATCTTACATATAGGACACCCCGTTTATGATCGATCATACACGCCCATTTTCAGTAAAATTCGCAAGTTAAACTTTTTTCGGCTTAGACGAGACCGGGCAAGCATGCTGATAAGCTTTTTTTTAATATTTGTGATGTCGAAGGAAATAATTGCAAAAATTCTAAATTTTGATATTTTAGAAATGGAAAACTGCGTTGAAAAGTTAGCTTATAAAATACACATTATTTAAACAATACACAAGTTTTATAAATGGAATGTTTTTGAGGAATAAATGTTTTAAAATATCGTAATATTATTTTTAAGGGACTTATTGTAAAAATTCTAAATTTTGGTATTTTAGAAATGGAAAACTGCTTTGAATGATGACCTTACAAAATATAAATTTTTAAACGAAATACAAGATTTATGGAATGGAATGTTTTTGAGGAGATAAATGTTTTCAAATATCGTAATAATTATTTTCAAAGGTTTTAAATAATGTAATTGAGTTTTATTTCAATATTGAAAATTGATGTCCTATTTTTAGGATCTTGGAGAAATATTTGTTTTGAAGTATACAAATCTTTTATTTAACCGACTTTTAAAAAAAATATGCAACAAAAAATAGCTTTTACTGAGGGCTCTAACGCATGAGCATATCTGGGGTGGACTACGCATTGTTTTTATGCATTGTTTGCATTGTTGTTATATTGTATAGCAAATGTGAACATGTTAAACCTATTTTTTTTATAAAATTTAAGGATTCTACAAGCTACAAAGGTAGTAAAACTTGGGACCTTTTGGTGGTTTCTAACTTTTTTTCTACTAATTAATGTTTTAAGCAGTTTTTTTCATTTAATTTATAAAGCTTTTGGTGTAATTAAAGCATTTTTCTCAAATTTTCTTAGTTTAAAATCTTGCCCTACCGTGTCCTTTTGCATGTTCTGCCCGAACTGGCGGTTTTATTTATAGAATTAGTTTCATTTTGTCTCATAATTTGTTACTAAAGAATTTATCTAGGCATTTTGCAAAATCGAATTTGGTATTCCGCCGAAAAATCGTCATTATATTTTGTGACTATTTCATTACGAACAAATTGACCGAATTCAGGTATTTTGCTGATTATAAAAAATTCAAAGGGCAAGAAAATTGGTTATCTTTAAAAATAAATAAAAACTTTTTAAGTTGCCACAACTTGTTTTTACCTTACGGGAATCAAATGAATTGCAATTAATCGCAATGTCAAAATACTTTTCTTCCCCTAAAAACTCATCTCACATTAAAAAGAACATATTAAAAATATTCAAATCGTTATTAGTGCATTTTTTTGCTCGCTTAAAGCTAATAATAGAATCTTTCTCTCAAAAGTAAAATGGATATTATTACTTCTCTCAGTTTTTACTTATAAGCGAAAATACTTTTCGCACAATTTTGTCAAAATACTTTTGGCCACTATTGTAAGTAATCAGCAGAATTATATTTAAGGGTAACATAATATAAATAGGCAATAAATAAAATTTGTTTAATTTAACGATTGTCTTATAAATTAGAGAATTTAATTAAGTCATTAAAATCGCGCTGTACCAAAACTTTTTTGATTCACTGTGAGAGCTATTGTCTTAATTTTAAGAATAAACCAGTTGCTTGTTTATCATAATTATACAGTAAAAAATAGGTTAATAATAGCGGCAATGTTTACCAACAGTGTTTTCAGCTTAAATAATAAGGTAGTCATTAATTAAACAACTCGTTTATTAAAAGATGTTGAGGGTGTAAAAACAATATATGTAATTATCTTTAAAAAAATCTTTGTTGTGTAAAGAAATGACACAAAATAGGCTCAGGCACGTGTTTTAAGCTCTTTTGGCAACATTTATTGGTTAAGATAGTCAATAAAAAATCAGGCCGCTTAATTTAAATAAAACTGATAAAACAATTTTCTGTAACTTTGCAGAAACAAGATTTATTGCTAATTACTGTGATAAAAAAAAAATCAAATTAGTCTTAAATAAAATATGAATTATTAGCGCCGCTACGAATAAATTTATAAATGATTAATTGTAAAGTTAAATTACCTACCGGCAAACAAAATTGACTAAGACTACGCTGACTCAAACAAACGAGAGAACATGAGCGAGCAATGATTGAGCGCTTGCCAAAAACAACGAGCAAGTGAGTGAGGTGAGCTGTGAGTGTTTGTGTGAGTGACTATTCTGAGCTATTTCAACTACTCAACAAGGGATACAAATCTGTGATACAAAAAAAAAACACTTGTGTGAGCGTGTGAAAATGAAAATGCGGCAAAAGAGCATTTTGTGTGTGTGTTACTACACACATGTGTGTAATTATTATTTATTGTTGTTGTGTTATGTTAAGTGTGTGCATGCCACAGGGGAGAGTGCGCTGCAATGGCAATGAAAGAGACGACAATGGACAGACAAAACAGATAAAGACTGGCAAGACTCAAGGAGCGCTAAAGCAGCGACAGATAGCTCTCCTCTGACAGAGTGTTAAAGTGTGAGCGAGCGACATGTTGATAATAATTAAGAACAAGTGAGTGAGCGAGTATGAGTAACAAAAAATAAAAAAAACTATAACAAACTCGTTACACAAACAAAACGCACCTGTCAAACATAAGCGCACTCACTCACACACACACATGCAAACAAGATCTGACTGTTATTTAACAGATTTATTACACATGCGCATGTTTAGTGTGACCAGACGGTGCAAAATCAATGTTTGATGACTCATACACAAAAGGGCTACTTAATAATTAATGAATTGGTTGTTTTTTCAGTCAGTAGCGCAGATAACTGTTAAGAGAGGGAGCTGCATATATGATAATTAAGTCTTGAGCATATGTATATATTTCTCCGAAAGTTCTAATCTAGCTTCTCAAAACTATCGGTCTTGTGACATAGGAAGATAATCCAAAGAAAAAGCTTTAGTAAGCTGTACACATTTTAGCGAAATTTATGGAAGATTTTGAGATTAAAATTTTGAAATCGAATTATGCTTATTTTTACAGACAGTAGAGCAGATAAGTTTATGTAATAAAATAAAACATATTTCTCCGGAAGTTCTAATCTAGACTCCTCGAAATTATCGGCAAATAGAAAATAATCCAAAAAATTTGTTTTTACTCAGCTGTATACATTTTAGACGAATTCATCCACGATTTGGGGATTAAAATGAAAAGGGAATTTTCGGAATTTTGTAGCTCTAAATCATAGATTTTTTTTTAGCTTGGGTGAGTTAGAGGTGTTTCGTATATAATATAATAAAACATATTTCTCCGGAACTTCGATTAGAAAAATTCGAAATTATCGGAAAAATAATCCCAAGGAATTTGTTTTATCTCAGCTGTATACATACATGTACATTTTAGACAAATTTATGCTCGAATTTGGAGCTTAAAATTTTGAAATTAAATTTTCGGAATTTTGCAACTCTCAATCATAGTTTTTTAGGCTTTTATAGGTAGTGGTATATTTTCTTGTGATGTTTTGCAAAGTCTAACCAAGCCATCAGTCGTAAGCAGTTCTTTTGGTTGAGGAACATAAAGCAATGGACCGGTATGCAACATGTGGGTCAACTCTTGGAAGCAGCTAGAGACCGTGAATTATTTTCAAATATGGTTAAAAATTTGTCCTGAAAATACTTAATATTATTTATATTTTTATATTCTTATTTTTATGTTTATACTTTTTTCTTGTATAATCGCTAACATTCGAAAACGAATTGCAAATAAATAATAAGAACCAAGCGATTTTGTGCGATGGAGTCAATGCTGGTTTCGACTTCATTTTTTTCGAAGTTAGTCGGTTACAGCCAGACAAAATTTGTTGCTCCCGATAGATAACCTCAAATCGGCCTTAATTTTTGTTGCATGCCCTCCAAATTTCCTTTTTTCTGCCAGATAATGTCCCGATCCACGTCTCAAAGGTCAGTCGTGATTGGTTCTAGAGCAGAGAGTACTAAATATATAGAGACGAAGTTTCTCTCTTGAGTGTAACCTTCCAAAAGATTACGCGTCAGATTGGGGTGGGAAACACAATGTTTGAATATGTTTTTACACCAAGCGTTCCCGTCCCAGCGCATAATCTTTCAAAGGGGGAAACTACATTTTTTAGTAACTTCGCTTTCTTTCTGATCTAATGCAACCTCATTGAACCCCATTGTCCCGTCCCATCTACGCTGGCGGACGCAAAATATGGTGCAGGACATTTACCGAAGAATGGGCTCAAGTCCCACTTTTCGATTTTTGGAAGGAGGCTCTTTCGATGGCAGCCCGAATTCTTGAAGTTATAAATAAGTCGGGAGCCTGGACTTACCTTAGTGTTTGTCCCCTATTTTTTTAAAAAACATTTACTTTTTGATCCTTTTTAGAAAGTGTTCTTAATTGAATTTTGCAGTATTGAATTTTTTTTAGCCTTATTTGAAGTTTCAAGCTTTTTTTCTATTCATTTTTAGGATACGTTTTTAGTTCATTCGGAATAAATTAACGCTAAAAATATTATTTGAATCAAAAATCCATTTTAAACAACTTAAAACTTAATATTTTTAAACAAAAAAAGGTGTTCTAAATTGAATTTCGGGAAGTGTAGGTGGAATATTTTCTTGTTCTTAATCTTCAACAAAATCAAAATTATCGCTTAAGGTTAACTGAGATTGATATGCTTTGCATTTAGGAAAAAACTTACATCCAAAAAATTTCTTTACCCAGAACTTGAAAATATTTTTTCAAAGTGTATTTTTATTTTATTTTAACGAAATATACAAGAAAATTTTTGTGTAAAATAAAGCAAGTGTTATAACAAAAAGTTAAGTTCAACTATTATGAGGATCTGACACGGTTATCATTCTTATTATTTTTTCAAAGTTTTAGAACCTAACACTGCTCTTATTTTTTTCTTAATGTGTTAGAAAATTTGAAATAAAAGAATTATTTTTCCAATTTTTAAACATAATCGAATATTGATAACAATTCCGTGTGATAAACTTCGATGAGGCAGATCTTAGGGACTTTGCTCCTTAGCAAGTCCAATTCTAGAGATTAGTCTTAAGCTTAACGTGTTAGAAGATTTGAAATTTAAGAATTAATTTGAATTATTTTTCCAATTTTTCAACATTATCGAATATTGATAATAATTCCGTGGAATAAACTTCAATGAGTCAAATCTTAGGGACTTAGCTCCTTAGCGAGTCCAATTCTAAAGAATAATCTAAGTCGCATCAAGATGCTAAGACCGTCCTAGAGATGGATTTCTTCTGGCAAGTAAGGTAGTGTTGGTAGGATTACCTCTTAATTTCTCAGAACCTAAAGGAGCTACATCCTATATGAAGGTCATATTCCCAAGGTGCTTCCTGGGCCTACAGTGTCTCTAAGACAAACAATAAATATCCTAAGGGAATTATTGTAAGATTTCTCGAATCAATTTTGATTATAGAAACCGAGGAGATTTTTGGACTGTCTTAATTCATAACAGTATCCCTAAGGCACACAATAAAAATCCTAAGGGAATTCTTGTGAGATTTCTTAAATCAATTCTGATCATAGCAACCAAAAAGATTTTTGGACTGTCTCAAGTCTTAGCGTGTGTCGCTGGGAAGCGCCCAATTAAATACCATAAATAGAATCATCCACCACAAAAAAAAATTGTTTTTCAATATTATTGCAGAGTTCTATTGTCATACGGTACAGTTTGAATTCCTCAAAAGACAAAAAGTAAAGATTTCATAAAATTATAATTTAGGGAACGTTTTTAAAGTTTCTATGTCTTTGCTTTAACATACATATAATAATTCCCTGTTTGGAGAACAGACCAGAACGGCGGTGTCTTTAATTAATAGAGACTTTCAACATATACCACTTCGAAATTTGATAAAAAATTTACAAAGGGCTTATGTGCGATATTAATGTATGCCCCCCATGTAAAGTGAATAAATATCCAGCTTTTTAAAATTATTATTTTCTATATTCCTTACTTTCCAAATTTCATCAAATTTGGTCTCCCAATCCCCTTTGCTACGCCACTGCCTCAAGCACTTGTAATTAATAACTATTTAGCATAAAATATTAATGTGACCAGCTGCAAAGCTGTTCTATTAACAGCGCATTAACAGTCAACAACATTAGCCCCAAAATCTGCGTGTCTGAGGCGGCAGACACCCCGCCTGTGCATGTCCGCCGCCCCTCTCTCCATCCATCCATTTGCTGATAAAAACCAAGTCATGGTAATGAGTAATTGTGGCACTCAACAGCATTTTTGGAGCGACAACAAAAGCAACAACAACAACAGCACAAACAGTAGACAGAGATACAGATACAGAGATACACAGATACAGATGCAGACATTTAAACTTAAACGGCCCTAAATGCGCGCTTCTGTATCTGTGTGTGTTTGTGTGCGTGCTACTTTTAGATAATTACTGTAGCTACACACATATTTATCTAGCATGCTTTTAGATACATACTAAGACACAGACAACGCAGCAGAGTTGCAACAAAATTCACATAGATACTCGCATACATACATATGAATATGAAAATTCATGTTAAAAATAATTTTACACGCCACTTGCGCCACATAACAATAAAAAAAAACAAAATAGAAACCCCGGCGACAACTTTAGATTGTTGCCAACCAAAACAACAAAGGCAACAAAATTATATACTTACAAGATACATATGTACTACAATACATAAACAATTTGTACATATGCAGCATGTAACATAAAACAAACTTTTTGTGTTACTTTTATTATTTAATAGGGGTAAGGGGTGCACTCTACTCTGCTGCTTTATGAGTTCACTGTTTGTCATAAAACTATGTACTATGTACTATATACTATATAGACTATGTACTATATACTATATAGACTATGTATAACCTAAATTTTTGCTAACCCAACAGCGCACAGTGGGCGAAATTGGAAAATAATGGGAGTAATAATTTAAAGTTTCATTGTCTGAATGATGATAAAATTTAAGATTTTCTTAATTGCCACTTTCGATGGGGATATTTTTTATTTCGATTTTTTGTATAGATGTTTTGAAAGTTAAGATATTACGAGGCAGTTTTCATCTTTTCGCTAAAGTGAAGTTTGACTGTATTATTAAAAGATACGTTTGCCATTTGCATTATTATCTATCTATCATCTATCTATCATCTATCTATCATCTATCTATCATCTATCTATCATCTATCCTATCATCTATCCTATCATCTATCCTATCATCTATCCTATCATCTATCCTATCATCTATCCTATCATCTATCCTATCATCTATCCTATCATCTATCCTATCATCTATCCTATCATCTATCCTATCATCTATCCTATCATCTATCCTATCATCTATCCTATCATCTATCCTATCATCTATCCTATCATCTATCCTATCATCTATCCTATCATCTATCCTATCATCTATCCTATCATCTATCCTATCATCTATCCTATCATCTATCCTATCATCTATCCTATCATCTATCCTATCATCTATCCTATCATCTATCCTATCATCTATCCTATCATCTATCCTATCATCTATCCTATCATCTATCCTATCATCTATCCTATCATCTATCTCTATCATCTATCCTATCATCTATCCTATCATCTATCCTATCATCTATCCTATCATCTATCCTATCATCTATCCTATCATCTATCTATCATCTATCCACAGTAGCGGACAAAGAAATCCGGACACCTGATTTGCATTTGTATATGCGAACTTTGAAGCGTCGTGAGTGCCGCATAAATGTTTCGATCGACTTAAAAATTTTATGTTATAATCGTGTGTTATTTAGCTTTAAATTAGTGATCAGTTTTTGATCTCTAAGCTTTCTGGGAAGTTGAAAAAAATTTAATAGTGAGCAATGTCTCATGACTGATTTGTAATAAGGAGCCATATTGGCTCTACGTTCAGAAATCTTAGCCCTCCGTGTGTTCATTAAATCTTCGATTGGTAAATTTCTTAACAATTAGGACAAATCCGGCAGCCTAAAGAGAAACCCTGGCACAGGGAGGAAGAATGACGACTAACAAGGAAAATAATGCGTTTAAGCATGGAAAGTCGGTTTAAAGCCGCTGAAAACATAAGGAACGAATTTGTCCAGTCTGGAAGAGTCAAAATTAGCACAAGGACTCTGCCAAGACGCCTAGTGGAGGAAGCACTCATATGCTCGCCGGCATTAAAAATGCGTTAAAAATAGGCTACAATAGGCTTAAAACCCACGTATTGTCAACCTTGGACATGTAAAATCAGATTTGGAGAAATGTCATGATTCATTCATGATGAATACCAAACATGAACCTTTTAGTTTCTTAGATGGGATAGATCTATTTATCATCTATCTACCACTAGAGAGCTTTGCTGATTCTTTGTCTTTTTATTACCTTTATGAAAGAATAAAAAAATCCATATTAAGAAGTATAACCATAGCTATTTAGAATGATTAGTGACAAAATTGATTATATTCCCGAAACTTTGGTTTCAATGGTTTGGGTAATCTTAATGTAAGGTCGAGGTGAAAGCAATACAGTCAACAGTATTTGAATAATGTTGTAGAATTCTTGAAAAAATAAAGTCAAAAAAGGTATCCATTGTAGATTTAGGTTTTTTCGAACCATGTTAATCAAATAAGCAATGAAACGTTATATTTTTCTTAGAGAAAAGAGAACTTTTGGGGAAATTCTTCGATATTTGAGGTGTGGTGCTTCATGAATACGTTCCAGAGCGATAAACGACTGTTTTAAAGGGTTTGCTTGAACGGGTCCGTCGTATTCGGCCGGAATTGTGGGCAGACAATTCGTGAATTTTTCACGACGATAACGCGCCATCTTATCGAGCCACGATTGTGAACGCTTTTAAAGCAAAACACTCGATAAATACCAGTCTTTTTACAAGTTCTGCTTCTGAATTCGATAGTCATTCCATTTTCAAGTTCAGACTAATTTTTAAAATTATTTTGTTGTAAGCCCCAATTGTAATTTTCATTTTCAAATATGTCAGACCAAGTTTACCTTATAAATTTTTCATGAGTAATAACTTAACTAAATGAATATTTATTAGGTTTAACCCAAAAAAAAAACCGCCTATCACTTAGCCCACTGTGCAACTGTGGCAACGCGAAAAAAAAACAAAAGTTACAACAAAAAACGAGCTTAAATGAAATGTAACTGTAACAGGCCACGGCGTTGCCACCTGCCCGACCGACAGACCACAAAACTAAAGAGAAGCCAAGTTGCGTGTGGCAAGCCAAGGCAGCACCAAACCAAAGGCACACCAAGGCGACACACACAAAAGTAGCTTCAATAAGACACAGATACAGTCACACACACAAACACACAGACACACCGTGTAAAACGTCACAGAAGAAGAAGAAAAGCGCCAACTAGCCAGAACCAAGCAGCTGGCATATAAAAACAAGGACAAATTGCGGATTTAGCAAAAAGAATGTGAATGTAAAAAGTATACAAAAAGTAATAAAAAAAAGCAAAGCACATCATATCCAGCAGTTAGCCAGTCCGTCCGTCCGTCAGTCCATCAGTCAGGCCACTAGAAAACATGACGTCATTAAGTTGGCGGCGGCAGCTGCCAATGTCTTTGTGTGTGGGTGTTGCACGCATTTTGTTCAAAGTATTCCCACAATACAGTGCAACTTTGAAGAAGTGAACAAAAGTACTTGAAAAAATATGAAGTGCTGCTTAATGAGCTATGAAAAAAGGTGGCAACGCTGCAAGATTTGTTTGAAATGCCTGCAAGCTTGGCAACGTCAGCTGAGAAAATCTTAAGAGGCATTTTTGACTCTGTTTGGAGAACTGAGATAATTCATCAAGAAAGTGTGACTTTAGGAAACGGAATCTTTTCCTTCCTAGTCCTGGACAGTGATAGAAAAAGTGTTCCACTGTCTCCAGCCATTATGCATCCACCCCTCCCTAGGGTGCGTAGAAGTCCGTTCATGGCGTCGTTCCTAAAAAAGGGGGAGAGGACTCCACCTTGCGGTGTCCGTGATTCCACCCTGAATTCAGTCAGCGTGTCTGTGATGGTCTTAGGTAGGCAGGTAGGTAGTTAGAAGTGGTTGTCTTCCGACATACCTAGGCCTACGACTACGAAAAGCCCGCTGTGATGCCACTTGAGTTTCTCCTTACTCTCCTGTATCCTCTTTGAACCAACCTGTCGATTTAATAAACAAATTAATCTTATTTATTCTGATTCCTGCGAATTCAGTAATATTCCAAATATTATCGGAATTAGTGCATTCAGTCTTCTCCTGCATAGTGCCATGCGTCCACATTGGAGGTCTTCCACTGTTTCCTCCTCCTCTACCTCCAGACAGCTTCTACAGTAGTCAAAATACGGCACGCCCATTCTATTGGCTGGCGTGCCTACCAATAAGACAATGCCCACGATATCTCGGTGACCTGGTACCCGAAGCAAATTCATGGTGAAGAATTTAGTAGCATCTCGTAAAACTTCGTAACATTCCATCACTGTTTCGGATTTGAGCCTAACTGACTGTGGCGCTTCTTTAAGGCAGCCTGACTGTCAGAACAGATTTGAATTTCCCTTTCGGTTAAAACACGATTCTTATGACTTCTGCTTGAAACCATTACAACAATTCCGAATAGACACCCCCTCTTATCCGTCCGTAAAAACTGTAATCTTGCTATAGCAGTCTGTTATACCATTGCCCCAATCTTCATAAGTTGGGAAACTCACACCGAACGGTTTCTCCAAGTATAACTCCATTGATTTAGAAAAATCAGTGGTTCTGGAAATTTTCGGAAATTGGCGCAGAATAGTCGAGTTTCCTCTAGAGCTTATGGCTAGATCCGAAGATTCTCTTAGCCATAAGGCCGATTTCACTGCAATTTGCTTACTATATAGATCTATCGATCTGGGGGGTCGTTCTAAAGACGCTGCTGATACCCAAGCTAGCCGCTCTCTGAATGGAGCTCATGGATTTCAATGCACTATTTTTGTTGAGCGCCGGCCACCATACCATAACTCCGTGAGTTAGGATTGGCCTTGCTATCGCTGTGTAAATCCAATGAACAACATTGGGTTTTAGAGTTTTTATAGAGTATAGGGCTATCACCGCTTTTCTTACTCTATCTACAACATTTAGGTTTCAAAGCAGCTTCCTGTCTAAAATCAGTCCTAGGTAACGTACTTTTTCGATGGATTTTAAAGTGATTCTATTTACGCTCGGAGTTCCTACATTCGGTAGTTTATGTTTTCTTGTGAACATAGTAAGTTCCGTTTTGCTGTCATTAACACCTGGCCTACATGATTTGGACCACCGATCAACTTCATTCAGTAGTCTTTGCATGATTTCGCAGAGGGTGTTCGGAAATTTCCCTCATAGGCGACAACTTTATGTTTACTCTCTTCTAGATTCCGCAAGAGCTTGTTCATCGCTACAAGAGAGGAGGTAGGACCACTCCATGAGTGGGTGCGCACCTCGAATCTCCCATCGTTGAATTACGACTCTGCTAGCAGCATGCGTTCGATAAGATTCACAGAATTTAGAAATGCAAAATTCTGTCAACGCATTCATAATCGCCTTGGCTGGATATTATTAAGCGCCCTCCATATCTAGAAGCGTTATTAAGTTACATTTCTTGTGTTCTAGTGATTTTCGACTATATCGACAGTCTACTGTACTGTACATTAAAAAGAGAGCGAGAAAAAAAAGGCGCAAGATTTTTACGATTAACACAATAGTAGGTGAACATAAAACTCACTACTCAACCTCATCATGATGATAATGTTGTCATTGATGATGATGATCATCATGATGAAGCACAGAGAGTATGGGAGAATGTGTTGCTAGTGTTGCCAATAGCATTGTGCGTTGAGTTGCCAACCAAAAACACAAAATTTGTTGCCAAGTATCTATATTGGCAGTTAATGGCAATAAAAAACAACGAACCAAACGAGCCATGTGCGTCGTTTGTGTGTCTGTGTGTGTATCTGTGTTTATCTGTGGCAAGCAAAAGAAATTAAATAAAGTGTGCATAAAAACGGAAATCAATTGTTGATAAGTGAGTGCCGCGGCTGCTGTTCCTGTTGTAAACTTTAGTTTGGGGGCTGCCAACTGCACTTAACAACTGCCAAAACGGCTGCCAAGTGACAGAAGGTCAGCGGGTGTAGCCCAAGTTGGCAGCAGCGGCACGTGAGCAACGCCGCCATCTTGTGCTTTTGTGTAAGCCACTAAACTAAACTGCTGGCGAAAGTAAAAATAAAAATAAAATATAAAGCAGGCAGATTGGGTCTATGTACCAAACCAAACCAAACACAACAAAGGAAAAAAGAAAACCCAATAGTGTGAAAATTTCATCTAATTAAATTAGATGCCAGTCATGCTTGAACTTAGAGCTCGGCCAAAGCGTAGGCCAAAGGAGACCTCTCCACAAGGGAGGCGACGGCTGCTCAGCTCACTCAGCAAATTTGAAAAGCCGCCTGGCCTGTCAAACAAATCGATGAAGATTTAAAAAGAAAAAACTAAGTTAAGCGGGGGCAGGCGCAACGCAGTGATTCATGGATGGATGAATGCGAGGGCGGTCATAGTAGTATTTCGCTAGCAGATATCAAAATAGTTTCATATCAAATTTGAAATTGGACTTTGAAAAGAGCTGGAAAAAATTTTAAAATTTGGGTCTAAAAATTCTTGGAATACAAGGTTTATTTTTATTACTTTAAAAAATCCTTATTTCAATTATTGATAATACATAGAAAGCTCACAAATTAGAGCCTAATGATTCCAAGGGTAGTTCTAATTTTCGAAATATTCTAAGCAAAAATCGGTTAATTTTATTAAAACATTTTTATTTCACCTGAAGCATTTACTCTTTGATGTAGTAGCCGGAATTTTATAGGGTGTAAAAGTGAATTTTGGACTCAATCCACTAGAAGATCACTTTTTACGTTTTCTCAATAGACAAAGTTTGTTATGGGAATAAACATTTTTTAAATGGAATCTGTAAGATATTTTCAATCAGATTTTGGCCAGAGATTGTCGCCGGCCACTCCATAAATGCAATATTTTTAGCCCCAAAGTATGAATTTAGAGATTTTGCTCCGCGGTTTAAAGCCCTAAAAGGCTAAAATATCCTATTCGGCAGGTTTATCTTTTGGATATGGAATCGAATCGTAGCTGATGTAATTTTATATATCCCTGTGCATAAACGTGACCAGATACATCACACCTAGGATCCTTTTACATAACGTTAATATCAGACGATTCGTTCTGAACGTAAGTTACCTTATGTCTTGCAATTCCTGTGAAATATTATCAAATTCATCCAAATTATTCGTTTTCCATCCAATTCAGTGTTTCGATCACTTTTTATAAATAACTAGCCGGCCTCCGCTGCGCTCCGGCACGCTCGCTTCGCTCGCTCGTCTAGATCTGGAATCTTTCCGATTGGACAACATCGTACGATTGATCGATGAGTGGATTAATTTCATCATAAAATTTTCAACCACTCGCCATCTTTACATTTTAATTTTCTTCTCGGCATTGTAAGCAGTATCTGATATTAATGTTTTAGTGCACTAATAATGTTAACCTATAATGGCGACAGGATGTCTTTTTTTTTATTTTTTCACGTTCACTCAACAAACCACAGATTGAAAAATATTGCGTAACGCGCCGTCCGCGAAAGCCGCGAATTTTGTAATATTTTTACATAGCCTATTCTCGTCCTAGGAGGCTTCTGAACATTTTAAAAAAAGTCCCATTAAAATCGGACAAAGGGTTTGGCGTCCAACCTCATACAAACAGACATACACTTTTTTTTATATATAAGATTTGAGCAATTGTATAATGTGGTAAATGATGAATCTTGGCATACCAATGATATAAGATGGTTTCCGGCCTATGGGACCGTATATTACAATTCGGACCACCTCACTTTTTTACACTACATGCGGTTTAGTAACAATAAGAATAGATTCCGATCTAGTATTTTTGAAAATTATCATGTAATAAGTAAGCAACTACCGGATGGCTCATTTAGATCATCCTCCAATTTTAGGAAACGCATCCCTGCCTTTGTTTATTGAGTAGATTTCTAGATTTTTAAAAAAGTTTCCGATGTCATATTGAAATAACAAAAATTTGTACCACTTTTAACCCAGATAATAGGATTCTTTTAATCCTTTCCTGCTTTTTTCAATATCCGCAAGCATTTTTGACTATTGGTATATCCTTATCACAAAATAATTGTCCTTTTTTAATTTTAAATGATTGCTTTTGTATTTGTTAACAACTCTTGAAACTTTTCTAGCAGCATTAAATGCCAAGGTTGTCATTCAGAGTTAATCAACCTTATAGACCTAGTGGTACTCGTATAGCAAATAAGTCTCCATGCACATATACTTATTCGCTATGAAAAGCAAAAAGGACCTAATCTAACGATACCTATATGAGCAAAAACAAGGAAGATTGTTTTAAGAAAAATTGATATAAACGGTGTCTCCAAAAATCTGCATACTCAAAATTAATGTTCCGTTGCATAAGTGAGATATATAAAAAAAAATCCATGAGGTATATATCATGGCAGATTTAAATAGTTAAAGACCACTCAATACTCTTTTCTACTTAATAAAAAAAATTATACGTTTCTACTCTCTTTTATGCAAAACCTTTTAGGCAGCCCTCGTTACATTGGACAAGCTGATTAACTCTGAATGACAACCTTGACATTTAATGCTGCTGCTGCCCACTTACTGCAACTTTCACAACCTTGCCACAGCCTTTGGCATAAACTTGACATTGATCCTAGCTGTGGCTGCGTTTATGTGTGAATGGCAAAACTGCAGCACCCCCAACAGCAGCTGCACAGCCTTGCCAACTATTTGAACTTTATTGATCAACTTTGGCAACTCAATCGCCGCCCAGTCAGTACTTTGTCTGCTCATAATTTAATTATTAAATTTTTAATCGCAGCTTTAAAGTGATTTAACCTTCAATCACAACTGTTTAAAACACACACACACACACATATCGATATGGTTGCTGTGTAATTAAGCGCTAAAAATAATAAAATAAAAAATAAATGCGTAAAACGAGTAGCAACAAAAAAAAAAACTTGCAGTTTAAAGTGAGGTTATTGAGCTCCTCTCCCAAGTCCGCGATGTGCGCCGTTTTGACCTCAATTACAAGTTGGTTCTGTCTGTGTGTGAGTGTGTATCTGTGTGACTGTGTCTGTTTGCATGTGTATTAGTTGATGTTGATTTTGTGGACTGCATTTTGGAGCACAAGAGACAAACAAAATGAACCATGCCAGTTGGCAGCAATTAATTAATTAAAATGTAATTTATGTTTTCAGGCGACATTATTTGTTTTTCGAAAATTAAAAACAATTATGAAATATCATCATAGTCAAACAACAACAAACACTATAATAATATGCGTACGTGTCAATATAACAAAATTACAAAGATACATAATGGGCCGTTTACCATTTTGGGTCGGAGACTGTTGGAAAAAAACCGACTATTATATGCCCTATCATTCTCAGTTATTGAGTTTTTTCCCTTGAACTTTAAACGTTTTTGACGCAGAGTTTGATAGTTTTACAACTTCAGAAAAAATCTCTGACATTGACAAGATTCCTCAGAAAGAATTTTTAAGTTTAAGGCCAAGAGTTTCAGGGCTACTGAAACGTTTAGAGATTCAAGAAAACTCTCTGACATGGAAAAGAATCCCAAGAAAGGACTTTTATGTTTAAGTTCAAGAGTTTCTAGGCTATTGAAGCTTCAGGAAATCAGTCAGATTCAGGGAAAACTCTCTGACATGGAAAAGATTTCGGAGAAGGCATTTTTATGTTTTAAGTCCAAAAGCTTCTAGGCTATCTATAAGACCTACGAGAGGCATCCCACAATGAGGAGTAATTTCGCCACTTTTGTGGAACTTGGTTCTTATCGACCTTATCCTCATACTTGAGCATAAAGGATAGACAGGATGTAGGGTGACGGCTTATGCAGGCGACGTGGTTCTCATGTTAACGGGTAAATTTCTGCCCACTGTCAATGAGCTACTGGAGTCCACTTTTGGCATCACCCTTAGATGGGCACAGCAGAACGGTCTTGGGGTTAATCCTCAGAAGACACAACTGGTATTGTTCACTATGAAATATAAGATCATTGAGTTCACCCCACCGTCGAAGTATCTAGGCTGATCTATAAAAGCTCAAGAGGGGCACCGCAACCAGGAGGTGCAATTTCGCCACTTTTATGGAACTTGGTCCTTAACGACTCGTCGTCTCATACTTGAGCAGACAGGATGTAGTGTGACAGCTTATGCAGATGCCGTGGTTCCCATGGTAACGGGTAATTTCCTGCTCACTGTCAGTGAGTTATTGGAGTCCGCTCTTGGCGTCACCCTTAGACTGGCCGCAGCAGAATGGTCTTGGGGTTAATCCATAGAAGACACAACTGGTGTTGTTCACTAAGAAATATAAGACCTTTGAGTTCATTCCACCGTCTATTGATGGATCGGAACTCAAAAGACCTATGAAGGCGAAGTATCTAGGTGTTGTTCTGGACTCCAAGCTCTCGTGGTACAGAAACTCGGAATGAAAGTGAATAGAATGAGCGTAAGGCGCTTACTACACCTGTAAAAAGACGTTTGAAGCTTTAATTTCGCCTCCCCGACTGGTGTATCGTTTTTCAAGCTGAGATATACGCAGTCTGGCAAGCGAGCTAGACACCTTGGCACCTTGGACGAAAGTCTAAGGAACATTGTAATTCTTGTCGATAGTCAGGCTGTAATTAAAGCTTTGGCATCGCATACCATAAGAGAGTAAACTGATCCGACGCTAGCGCTCAACCGCATCCATCACCACTCAATAACCCTCTGCTGGGTTCCGGGTCATTCCGGTGTCCCCGGTATACGCGGCGGCGGACGATTGCGCCAGGATTCCAACGACTTAGCGCTGTCAGCTATCCTTGCGGTTACGGACATAAAAAGACCTTATCAGAACGTCGTATCGCAAATCAGAGAGACGGATAGAGCTCTGACTGAAAGAGAATGGGATATGGTGTCTGGCTGTCGCATCTACGCGAGCACTCTGGTCAAGATATGATCCAAAGCGAACATCTGAGCTCCTGCGCTTGCCTAAATACAGGTCTAGGATGGTGGTAGACGTTGTAACGGGGAACTGCACCATAGGTAATATGGATGAGAGGATTGCACGTTCCACATCACGATTTCTGCCGCAGCTGCTGAGATGAGGAGGAGACAGCAAGCATTGTTAGAATATGAACCCAGTTTCTGGGTAAACCATTCTTTGAGGATTTGGCTAGTCTAGCCTATGCTGCTTTCGTCGAATCCTCAAAATAGTTGTGCAACATGAGAGACTTAGGCGATTAGGGATGTCCTACAGTTTTCTCCTCCATAATCCCTCCCTTTCTTCAATGCCTTTCCTCCCCTTCATTTCATTTCAACCTCATGGTCTCTGGGAGATCTCAGTCACTATCTGAGCTGCCTATACAGCCTAACCTAACCAAACCTTAGGAGGTGAAGCTGAAAAATTATTTTGATAGAGAAATATTCAACGTCAGTCTCAAAAAATAATAGACTAGGTCTATTCTAGGCAAAAAAAAAAACTTAAAACGACAAGGCTGAAATCTTCAACTAGACAGGATGTGGAGCAAATGGGTGAGATTAAGCTAAGATTTGGTTTCCCAAACTTTTTTGATCCCCCGTATCTCAGTTTTCCTACAAACAGAAGCTTAGAACCCTATCAACTCGACTTTTGATCAGAACTCTCATTAATGTATTTATTCGTATATGCTTTCTTCTCCCTGTTTAAACTTTATATACTCTTTTTCTGGATGAGTAACGCGTTTATGGGGGGGAAAAAAAATCCCAAAAGAAAAACCAGTTGCTGATAATTAAGTTCTCGCTCTTGTAACGCACTGAGACAAGCACAAAGCAACAGCGACAATTATGACAGGGGAGACTCCCAGCAGCGGGAGGGAGTGCGGGAGAGAGTGTAGAAAGACAAAGCATAGAGAGACAGCGACAGCAGCAACATCCATCTTCAAGGCGCCTGCTTTTTTTTCTCTCTCTTATTTTGTTCTTTTTGTCGTTCATTAAAAATTACTGGAATTGTTCTTGAACTCAACTTTTGCTGTCGCACATTTCCTTGGCACAAGAAAAAAAAACAGATAAAACAACAACACAGAAGAGCTTGGAAAATTTGTTGTACAAAAAAGAAAAAACCAATGAAATAAAATAAACCAGACTTGACCAACTTGTTAGCGCTTCTTCTAATAAGTCGTGGCAGATGTTGTTGATGAAAGAAAGCTGAATAATATGGAATTAAAACGACTCAAACAAATAGAGCGAAGAGAAGTTTAATAATCTCTCAAAGTTTTTAGTGCTTTCAAAAAGTTTTTCGCTTTTGATATATTCTTGGAAAAGTAGCGCTTAAAATGCAAAGTATTCTATTTTGTGAATAAATAATAAGCAATAGAGAGATGTACAGTGGACTCTCAACAAAAAGTACGCATGGAATAATTGAAAGAAAGTTAAGGAACTATAAATGTTTCCAGGAGTCAAATCAGATTGAAATTTAAACCAATAGGTTATTAAAAACTGAACTGAGATGACTCCATTCCCAATGGAAGCTTTTGATCCATCTGTGAAAAAGATAACATCAATAGGTCCTGGATTGTCAATCAAGCATTCAAACCTTCTCGGAATACAGGTAATGAAGATTATTCTAGTGCCTGAAAAGCTAAACAGCGATAGGGGATAACGAAAGCGTCACTGGAGACTGTCCAGAGTTTGTTATATATGGAGAATAAAATTAAGGATACAGTAAAAGTATTAGATCACAGAACAGTCCCGAGTTGTAAGGCTGGATCACCAGCAATGAATACATCAGTCAGGAAATTTTATATATTCGCCAAATCATCTGTGATATATTTTTTATAAATCAAAAAAAACGGATTTTATATTTAAAAAAAAGAATTCGTTGTTTGTCCAAACAAAATACTGGAATATATGCAGGCCATTGGACTTTTGGGAGAGCTCTGAGTCGTAAGGGAGTACAATAGATCCGCTTGGGTCGCAGTATGTAAGGGTTCAGCTCAGCCAAGATAAGACTAGGAACTACTTTAGTTATAGCCACGGATTGAGTTTTTAACAGAAGACAAAGCAGCCGATTCGAAGGGTTCAACGAAAGACTAGAAACTATTTTCATCTTAGATGAAGATTGGTTTTAGTCAGAGACTATGATTCAACTCAGACAAAGAAAGACTAGAAACTCCTTTCCTCGTAGCCGAGTATTGAATTGAAGACTAGGCAGACGTCTCTAGAGTTCAACAAAGTGAAGGAATCAATTGGAACTACTTTCTGCTTGGATGTAAATTTTCGTTTTTGCAGAAAGACTACGTAGACCTATCTCAGGTTTTGACCTAGTGTGGATTGGTTTTTGGTAACAGGTTACGCAATCTTAGGGCTCAAGAAGCAAATACTAGCAACTTGGTTGTGAATATGTGGTTGCAGGAAGACTATGCTCCCGTAACATAGGTTTCGACTTAGTGAATTAGAGACTAACAACTTTTCTACTAAGATTGTTTTTGATAAGAATTTTCGTATCAGGATTTAACCCAATGAAAGAGAGTTACTATTCCCATCTTGAGTGGGTATTTTTTTTTGAAAGAACTACAGAGATATCTCTTTGGTTGAACGACGGAATACCATTATTTGCACTAAATCAAAATAGTATTACTTTAATTGCGCGTACACCTCGAAGTTGGACGAAGGTGCTGCGCCGTTTGACCTTTTCCAATCTCACTGTTTGTATATTAAGGAACATATATTTAATCCCTCAGTAGGATAATTTATTGTAACACTTCAAACAAGGGACGGCTTAAATAGGCCGTTTAGGGAGACATTCATAGTGAACCTTCAAATGTAGTACAATTACCAGATTGACCCTTAAAGTCACCACCAAGTCAAACAGTGTTCCTTCTCAATATGTAGTAATTAACATGAAATGTATTTTGAGAAAACAGTCTTCGATATTGATCATCTCCTTCGCTTGAGTGGATGCAACGAAGCAAAGCAAAGAACATAGCATCTAAGAACAAGCGGGAAGGCCAAAACCATCTGCTTCTTATCTTACTGAGAAGTTCTCTCAACCCCTCACAGAACCATAGTGACGCAGATTAACTATCATGCATTTTATGTTAGAAACTCCACAAACTTTTTTGCCACATACGTATTATTATTTTTATTCCTGTTAGATTTTCAGAGCTCGCATAGGCATTATTTGGGAGCTTGGTTGTTGGCTCAACGGAGACTGCCTGTTTAGATAATTTTTTTAAATAATAAAATAAAGGTCTGTTCATGAAAGAGGTCGCTAGAGCAACATCTGTCCAGCTGGTTGGTATTGATAGATAATGTTATTGACAACATTCGATCTAGAAACTCATGACTCTTCAGTATGAAAGTAACAAAAATTATCATGGAAAAGCCGTACCAACCTATATAGTTAGGGAAGAGGCGTACCACGCCCTCCTACCGCAAATGCGAAAACTCGATTTTACGGTTCCAACCAATCCCTGAAAGTTTCATCAACTAAGTATTTTTTTAAAGCTGACGCTGTCTGCCTTCGTGAGCCTTCGTTTACTGTACTATTAGGAAATTCCACTCACTCATTTATTTTCATAGCAATTTATGGAATTTTCTTTGCCTCATTTAACAAGGGTCTTTTACACGGTTTTTCCAGGAACGTATCCAATGTACAAAAAGCAGAATTAGGAATTAGATGCATTTAAAATCACCACTTTGGCCACCTGCAAGTTTTTCTTGTGCAGCTTAAGACTTAGCACAACGTCTGGTCGAAGGCATCTTAGGGTCCTTTTCAACCATTTTAAAGTTTAATCATGAAAACGTGGACAGTGCTCCCCTTTTATCTAATTTTAATTCAATAATCGCGCTCAATGCCTTAGCTATAATCAGAATCTTCATGACCGCACGACCTGTACTCTGCAGGCGATATTTGCATTTTGACGCACAAATACGATGACATGGCAGGAAAACTCGAATCAATATCGACACTGGCTCCTAAAATGGGACTAAGCATGAATGTCTCTAAAACTAAGGCCATGCGCATAAACACAGGCAATACCCGTCCTTTTCTTCTAAAATCAACACCAATTGAAGACATCGTGCAATTTTGCTACATAAGATATATCATCTCGACCTTTGGCAGCTGTGTTGGAGACATCGAAAACAGGATCAAGAAATCGCAGCAAACCTTTGCACAACTCAAAAAAGTATGGAACCCCTCATCTTTATCACGCGGCACCAAACTGAGAAACTTTAATTCCAATGTAGTATCTGTCCTACAATACGGGTTCGCACCCTGGAACCTGGAATGCAGCTTCGAGGTTGCTGCAGCGAATGCAAGCCTTTATCATACTAAAAATACGATGGCCAGAAACCATATCAAATGAAAGGCTGTGGGCTCTATCAAACAAAGTCCCATTAAGACAAATATTTCGAAAATGGAACTGGATAGGTCATACGTTACGAAAAGACCCGCAAGACATCACAAGGCAGTCCATCGAATGGAACCCCCAAGGATCACGCAACAGGAGGCGTCCAGTCCACACATGGAGAAGGCAGTTAGAGAAAAAAGTTGAAGCGAGTGAGACGAATTGGAGTGATTTTAAGAGGATGTCATCGGATAGATATAGATTTAAGGATTTTGTGGCAGACCTATGCTTCAAAAAAAAAACAAAGGAATAAATATATATATATAGCCTATACGGTTACCCCGACCTAATTACATTCCTTGAAATAGACCGAATACGATGGGCTAGCCACATAAATAGAACGAACGAAAGCTAAACTCCCAAACGAGTAATGCCTGGACAGTGTATAGGTAGCCGAAGAAGAGGTCGACCAAAGTTGAGATGGTTGGATGGGCTCAATCAAGATGCTGAGGATTTAGGACTGAGATGTTGGAGTGCACAAGCCCGAGATCGCGACGAATGAAGGCGAAAACTGGCTGGCCACATAATTAGAGCAAATGATAGCTATCTTTCTAAACGAATAATGCTTAGACTGTGGACAGTGCGGTCTACCAAAGTTGAGAAGGTTGGATGGGGTCGATCAAGATGCGGAGGATTTTGGTATGAGATGTTGGAGAACACGAGCCTGAGATCGCGACGAATGAAGGCGAAAACTACAACAGGCAAAGACCCGACCAGGGTTGTCTCGCCAATGATGATGATGACCGCACTCCAAGTCATCGAAAGCAATTTTCACAAAATGTTAAGATTTTTCACTTGGCCAGTGGGCCATAATGAAACGAAAAATATATTACTAGAATGCGCATTTGCTAGCTGAAGAAAATTGCACAAAAACAAGTAAAATTTACACAAATTACAACGCTCGTCATTTTGACTACTTTTTTTTTAAAGCAAAAGTTTTATCAAGGTCTTTATAGCCACCAAAGCTATACGCAAGACCAATAGATTCAATCAAAATGTTAGAGAAAATTTAGTTTTGACAAGTGCTTCAGGGTTCAAGGCTAAGTTCTCTAACCCGACAAAGTTTCCTAAAACTTAATTTGACTGTTCAACTAGTCACACACATTGATTCCACTTGCTCTCTTGGGAAAACTTGTAAAGAAAATAAAACCCACCTGTTGGAACGAAACAAAGTTTGTTACAATTTGTAAAAGTTGGCCATAAAAAAAATGTGTTAGATACCAAAAATAAATAAAATGTAGCCATTGTAAAAAAAAAATCCCATTAGCAAATACAAAAAAAAAAAAAAAAAATGGTATATAATAAAAGCAAACATAATTCTAAATGCATCATAAAAAAAACCAACACGAAAGAAAACCCAAAACCCAAATGCATACAAAAAGCACAAAATACAAAAACAAAATAAAATAAAAAACTATAAACAAACACGCGCTCAACTAAAATCAACAACAACAGCAACCTAGAAATGTCAAT
Source organism: Chymomyza amoena (assembly GCA_037043745.1). Lineage (NCBI taxonomy): Eukaryota > Metazoa > Arthropoda > Insecta > Diptera > Drosophilidae > Chymomyza > Chymomyza amoena. The sequence goes on from JBAMAX010003169.1 coordinate 175,731, forward strand.
ACACGGACACAAGGTAACAGCAGCAACAACAACAACAGCAGCAACAATAACAACAACCACTTGGCTGCCAAGGCGCAACGGTTTTCCGTTGACGTCGACGTCGAGAGCGCACACAGGAGGCCGACCGATAACTACACTCTCTATATAAAATATTTATGTGCATGTGTGTTTAGATGTGCGTGTGTGTGTTTGTATGCATTTAACTTTCCGCTTCCTTACACAGCAAGCAACAATAAAAAGTTACAAGCGCAAGCGAGATAGACTCACTTATAGCCTTTATAGATTGAAAACCCATTTCATTCACCCTTTCAATTTTTTTTCTTTGCCAAAGAAGAGGCAGAAAAAGGAAGGCAAACAGCTGCCAAGAAATCGCATTATGTATCAAAAAAAAGAAGAGCAAAAAAAAAAAAGCTATGCTGATAAAACGGCAGCGGCAGCAACAAAATTCAAATAAAATAAAATTTAAATAGAAATTCTATTTGCTAAAAATAAAATCTTCGATGAAACAAAAAAGCGCTCAAGTATTGTTCAAGTTGTTGTATCCTCGTTTTTGTTGTTGTACCAAAAGTAAATACTTTTGTACATAAGTAAAAATAAAAGAAAATATTCAAAGCATGTCTGCTACATACACACACACACATGTAAGTAAAGTAACAAATGTTCTTATCTGCTATAAATAGAGCTTACAGGTGGGTCGGTCTGCAGAACTTGTTGATACCCAAAATCAGGGCTGCAAACTCTTAAAAAATTTCTTGTAACCTTCGGTTCACAGCTTAGCGCTTGCAAGGGCAAAGTTCACTCCAACCGTTTATTAAATCAAAAACTCCTTATCATTTGGCATAGAATAAGGTAACGCCAAAAAAAAAACCTTCAAAGACTCTTGTAAAACAGCTACAGAATGCTAGCAGATTGCCAATTGGGTCTGCAGAACTTGTTGAGACCCATAATCAGGGCTGCCAACTCTCAAAATTTCTTGTAACCTTCGACTTAGAACTTACAAAGGGCAAATTTTTGTTTAGTCTCAAAGCAATAAAGTTCAGTATATAAAATCAAAGAATCCTTATCATTTGGCATTTGGAATTAGGTACTGCCAAAAAAAAGACTCATCCAAGGACGTTTTCAAAACAGCTAAAAGGCCAAGTTTTTGTTTAGTTCAAAGCAATAAAGTTCACTACAGCCAAAGAATCCTTATCATTTGGCATAGAGTAAGGCAACACCAAAAAAAACCATCCAAGGACGCTACAGAATGCTAGCAAATAAATTGGGGTATAGCCAATAACATCATATCAAAAATTTTGAAATTTACTTGAGCCAGAAAATATTTCCTATTTGGCATACCTTTAATAAAGAAGCGCCAAGTAAAATCCAAGGTATCTTAAAAAATGCATACGGAAAATAGAGTACGATGTTCCCAAAAGAGAACAGAACAATAGTTTTGTGCTTGAGAACACTTTTTAAGGCCCAAGGACTCTCTTTACTAAAAACTAAATAATCCAAAAAATGTTGCCATTTGCATGGAATAAGAAAGCACCAATTAGCAAGAGGCCCTATGCTCCATTGGGAGATACTGGAAATGATCATGTTGAAGTAACATATATATAGAATCCTTTGAAAAATTGCTAATAAGAGAAAAATTAGTCCAAAGCGATAAATGATTTGGTACCTTAAATGTAAAAATTGTTGAGAAAACAAATTATTTGGAAAAAAATGCAACCAAATAGTCCTTAAGAAATCTTTAAGAAAAAATTCACGCTAAAGAATTAGTATTGTAAAAGTATTTGTGAGAAAAAAAAAGGTTGGTTTAATTCAAAAGTTCTCAGCCCCTAAAGGGCCAACAAATTTGCTTTATGAAAATGAAATAGGAAAAATTTAATTACAGAATTATTCTGGGGTGTCACAGAAAATAATTTCTTTACAATTTCGATTCTTGCTACCACAGACATAATTTGTAACAGTTTTCAAATCTTGTATCTATATATCTTCTACTATCTACAGTAGTAAAAATTTCTTGAGAGGTAATAGGAATGGCATTTCCAAAGACTAAATTAAGATTATATTTCACCTAGGGACAGAATTTGATGAAAGTAATCTATTTCCGAAATCAATTCACAAAAATATGATTTCAGTAAAATAGAAGAGAAACAACGACAATTGCCACAGAAAACCGTTTCTTTAAAATTTCGATTCTTGGTGCCACAGACATAATTTGTTATAGTTTTCAAATTTTTGACCAAATTGTTTATTCTATAATTTATTCAACACATTTGGAAAGGTTCTTTAATTTCCGATTTATCTGTATCTTTATGTTTTGATAAATATAAGGTTTTAATTAATGGTTCTTCACTAATATCTTTTGTAAACATGGCATTTAGTGTCAACGTGCAAAATCTTTTCAAACTACAGAGTTGCCACAAAGTTGCTGTACTAAATAATAACAATTTTGAGTAGTTAATTGACCACATTAATAGATGTTTTTCGTGTTAAATAAAATTTACAAAAATGCTTTCTTGGCATTTTGAAAATAATTTTATCTTTGCGTGCAAATTTTTTATATGTAACCAAATAATTTTGCCATTCACAACGCTGATGACAGTTCTTGAGCCCCAGGGTTGTCACACAGACACATTTATTGGGCGGGAGTATTATTCAAATATGATTCATATTCATTTTGTTGAAATAGAAAGTAAATAGTTGAAAACATGCCCAAAATTATCTCTTAATGTAATAAAGAATTGACTTTCTTGGATCACTTTTAAAAAACTTTTATTTAAATAAGTGTGAAAATTAATTGTAGAAATTTTGCCATTCTAGCGAAAGCGTAAACATTCGGAATTTTTATGCGAAAAATTAAATCTTTGAGATTTCTGTAGGTGCCGGATTTTTTTAAGATTTGTTATCAAGCCGTCGCCAAAATCTTTAAGATTTCTGTGGCACCACCGATTTTGTGTTTTTTTTGATTTAATTTAATAAATGAATTATGATTTTTCTTTTTAAATATTTAATAACTTAAGAGCATTCAGCTTTAAAACTTTCCCATATAAAAAGATGCAAAGTGGCTGTATTGAAAATTGATCTGGTTCATAATTCAAGCACTTTTTTATGTAAATGTATTTAAATTAAACATCATAAGTATCTATTACCTAGAGATGAGTAAATCATAGAGCAGGACTTACAAAATTTAATTGGAAATTTATGGGAGATTAGGAAAATGTGGAGATAGGTCAAGACAACAGCAAGTAGGACATGATTCTTCCATAATTGTACGCCTTTTTTAGCTTCAAAAGAAGCTGTTGGGGGAAATAAATTGCATTTTTGGATATGTTCACAAATTTTGAACAAAAGGCCGTCACAGTATATGTAAATTTATTGAATAATGAAGGAAATTTATCGGAAATAAAAAGGGAAATTATCGACAAAAAATTTGGCTTTCGTATTACGCTAAACCGAATCCGGGTAAAATTTTTCTCTTTGGATTTCTCGATTTCAGGAGCACCGCTGAATATTTTTATACAATAAGTTCCTATTCAGCTGGTTTTGGTTTAGTGGAAATGGTAGCACCAAACATTCGGTTTCAAAACGAATCCGAATAAATTTTTCTGGTGCGGATTCCGGAGCACGGCAGAATGTGGAATTTAATAAAATATTGTTCATTTATTGTATTTAAAAAAAATTTACGAATCAAAATACTTGAAGAAGCCTGGAACAGCCGATACACTTGATTTTCAAAAATAACAAATAGAGATAACATTTTACTATCCATTTGGTTTTGCAATAAAAGCAGTTCCAATAATTATTGGATTATTAATTATTATCTCCTATTATAATAGGAGAAGCGATTCTTTTTTTTTCGCTTAAATATTTGAGTTTTCAAGACTAAAAGAAGGGTTGCATTAAAAAAATGTGTGTTCCAAACAGGATGGTCAAGTCCGTCGAGAGTAGTGAAAGGAGGGGATTTCTCCGGGCCCAGTGTTTTCTCAGGGGTTTGGTGTAATTACTGTCGTAATAAAATGGTTCCAGGTAAAGAATCAATAGTGGGGCCGGTACACTTGCCCACAAAGCCACTGAGAAAACTCTGGGCCCGGGGGAATTCCCTACTCTCGACGGGCCTGACAATCTTGATTGGTAGAGCCCGGCTATTCTCTCTACGGCCCTGATGGTGTTGTGTCAAAATAATTTAGGCTGCTTTGCCTAAATTTTGATTCAAAATACTTTGAAAAATCTATGAATGTGCCTTACATAGGTTTTGGCCATAAATTAGTCGTTTAGCCGAAACGGTTTATATTAATAAAAAAAACCCCCTTGGAGATTATAATCTTACGTGCCCAGTTAGGCAATAATTTATATAGAAATTATGTCAGCTATGAAAAATTTGCCAAGAGATTTAGCTCAGGACCAGTTTTCCATAAAAGTTGTAATTGTAAAACAATATTTTATGTCAAAAATATGAATTTCAAAAAACTTCGAATAATTCGATTGATTGACTTACCTGGCTTGCCGTTCGCGTCTCTGCATTTTTCTTTTGTTTTGATTTTTAACACTTTTCGTGGAATTTTGACTTAAAGCAATTTATATTGAATTTTGATAGTTTTTTTTTGGCTATTGTAGATAAGATTGAATTGCTGCACAAATCGTAGGAAGCTGTTGACGTTGACTTTGACGTTTTGGTTTATTGTTAAGTGTATTTTTTATACTTTTATTTTTTAATAATGCTTTCTAAGCGAATGAATTTTGTGGTGTGCGTGTGACGTCACACGCGCACTTAAACGCGTTTATGCATATCGCGCATGCGTCCAGGTGCAGTCGAAAAAAGAAAAACTTAACGAGCAACGAGTGAGTGGAGCGCGCAACTCGCTCTGCCTTCCGCGGGGGCTTCTTCACGCTCTCTGGAGCTGGAACTGTTAGCTTATTGAGGTTTTTAGTTTTGTTGGTGTTTTGTCAGCCTTGCGAAGGCTTAACATTAAAAGAACAATTTGAGCAGCATTTTCCGAGTTAATTTTTTGTTGTGTTTTGCAAATGTTTTGAAAATAAAAGAAAAACACTAAAGTTGTGTGTTGTTAAACGTTGAAATGTTTTGTCGTAAGTGCAAGCAAGCTTAAAAGGAAAAACACAAAAAAAGCAGTTAAGGGCTTTATATTTTTGGCTAAACAATTTTAACAAATACACTTTTGCACATTTTGTAAGCCATACAATATAATTGCCTTATTTATGTCACAACAAAAAGTTTTGGCTTGACGCAGACGTTTTGGAAGTTCAGAGTGTTTTAGTTTTAGTTTTTTTTGGCGTTGTTTATCACGACGACGACGACGACGGCGACAAAATTTGTTTTGTAAAGTTTGTTAATGAAATTTAACCGGTCAGCTTTTGGATATATTATGTCTACGCGCCGCGCGTGATAACTAATTATTATATATTTGTTTGGTTTTTATGGTCGTGTTGTTATTATTGTTAAGCTGAGCTACGCTAATTGCACTTTGTGACCCAATGCACTGGTTGGCTGTTGCATTTGTTGCTGCTGTCAGTTTGCTAGGCTGTAAATAAACAAAAGTTATAAAATAAATATTAGTACATGTTAATTTTTAATGTAAATACAACAAATTGTATAGTTATAACTTTTAGTGGCTGCAGTATTTTATTTGGTATATGTAAGCGTTTTGCGCCAATATGGTCACACTAGCGCGGAGAGCGCATTTGCTCATTGATTTTCATGCTGCTGCTGCTGTTTGCTTTGTGCAATATGCAAAAACTTGACAAACTCTGACAAATAAGAAAACTTTGGCCTAATATTTAAGTAACTCCTTAAGCAGCACATTTTTTTTTAAGACCCCAAAGCAGTCGAAACCTGCCTAACAATACAGAAAAAAAAATTAGGGCAATTAGTGCGTATACACTTTGAAAATGTAAAGAAAAAAAATATAGCTCATGGTTTCACAGTCAAAGCAATAACAATTCATTGTAGCGGAAGGCCAAAAGAAATTTTTTGTGTGTATATAAAGAACGTGATTTTTTATTTTCAGCAATTTTCACGTTTTATTTAATAACTTTTATGTTTTGAGCAAACAAAAATAAAAGCTGCACTGTCAATGACGACGACGGCGGCGGCGGCAGCACTCAAAAACACACACACACTATACAGGGTGTAAAATTTTTTGCCCCAAACTGGCTCTTTAGCTTATTAAATCTTTTGATATATGTACACTTTTTTTTTTAATCAAGTCATTTGTTTATATTTAAAGCAATCAAGTCATGACAGCGCATTTGTAATTTACCTTTTAGACATTTTTGCACGCATTTTCACTACGCCTCATTTTTTCTTGCACACGCACACACACTCGTTCATACACGCACACAACACACACACACGCGCGTACACAGTTACACATTAGCCGATTTTCGCAATTGCTAAACTTTTGCATTTAACTATATACGGCTTTGTTGTATTACATGATTTTTCGTTTTGTAAACTATTTAATACATTAATTTTTAAATATTTAAAGGTTTTTTATTTGCAAATAATTCGTTCTGCAAGCTAAATGAGCGCACGCAAGAGAGCACGAGAAAAATGGTGCGATTTTCTTCCCTGCCTTGCACACTCACGAACAGACTGACGAAGTGCTGAGAGTGACCAGAGCGTGCCAGTTACAACTGACAACGTAACTGCTGGCACAACATGCCTAATATACCAACAAATACTAGCCAATGCGTTTTTAAAATACTTTATAATAAAATTATTTTTTTTTACATAATAAATTGCCTATAAGAAACAACTAAATAAATGCATTGCAGCTAAAAACAAACAACTCTTGCTGTAATATAAGAAAAATTATAAACTTTTACTATATACCCTCCACATAACAAAACATCAACTAAATTAGCCGGCATTTTCTGCAACTAACAAGCGCAACAAATATTTACCACATACCTGCTTTGCTGCTTAAATTAATAGGCTCACTGCTTGCACTTGTTTTGTTTTGTCAACAACTTTACTAGCTTTTATTCTAGCCTTTTAAACATAATTAAAGCAACATATGTACATACATATGTCTGCTACTTATGCATACACACGCACATACAATTACACATGCACTTATGCCTTAAAAGGCGCTGGTTTATTATTTATGTAATTTAACAAACAACCAATGTTTTTAGCTGCGTTTTTTTTTAGCATATACACTAGTTTTTAACAAAACTTACGGCCAATTTCATGCGTTTTTAACACGATTTGTTGACCAGGTCGCGGGTGACCTAAAATCTACGCCTAAAACACAGCGGCGTACTGTTTAGAGTGACCATAATTTATGAAATAATAAAATAAACCACTCCCAATAAAGTACTACATTTTGCCTAACGCGTTGAAAAAGCGCACTTTCAACACGTGCATGTTTTGTTGCGAACGCTTTGACTTGATTTAAATTGTGATAAACATTGAAGATGTTTAAAAATAAAGTGCACAAGGGCACATTTGTAAGTTTTAATTTATAAATTATATGTTTAACAATTTTAATAAGCGCGTCACTTTTTGCTATAGTCCTCAATGGCAAACAACGCAAAATCTCAGGCTGTGCCGCAGCAACAAGATTCGGAAAGCGAGGAGCACAGTGATTACGAGGAAGCTAGCGGAGATAGTGGCTTTAAGGACATACCAAGCACAAAAAAAGAACAAGCAATGCCACAAAAACGCAAAGTGTACACAGACAAAGCACAGACTCATAAGAAAAAGTCTAAAAAATCTGAGGAAATTGTTAAACCACCAACTTTGGAGGAAATGAAGGAATTACGCGATACTCTCAACTTATTTCACTCCAACTTGCTTAAATTGCAAGTCAAGGAAATGCTGCAGGAGTTACAATTGAAAACAAAGTACAGCAGCTATATTGAGAGCTGGCTGGAGTTATTTACGACATTTGTGCAGGAACTAGACGATGCAACATTGGAGCAAAATAGTCGTTTCGAAGTGCCACTAAATTTAAGTGGCTTGCAGCTCAAGAAGCCTTTAAACTTCAGTTTTCTTAAACCAACCACGCCACCGCAATTAGTAGGTGCCGCCTTGACCAAAACTTTGCTTGGTCCACAACTAGTAGTCGATGTAGCCGTGGAAATGCCCGCAGCCTGCTTTCATAAGGACGACTACCTTAATTTAATGTACGACCAAAAACGTGCCTTATATTTATGTCATTTGACGCAACAAATGCGCACTTCGCGGGCTTATGAAACAGACGATTTCGCCTACAACTATCATGCCAACAATCCTTTAAAGCCGGTGCTGCAGCTAACTCCTGCCGGAAAAATGGGCCAAAAACTGCAGCTGCGCTTGTACATAACAGCACCACAAGTATTTAAGCTTAGTCGTTTTGTGCCTTGGAACAACAATTTACGACCAAACATCTTTGGCGATGAGTGGAATCAGGAACTAGTTGCACCTGCCACTCAGCATTACAACGCCAATGTGCTGTTTGATCTAACAATGGCGCCGAATCAGGCGCTATTAAACAAAGTTTTTGAAGGCAGACGCAATTTTCAAGAAGGCTTGTTGCTTTTGAAAGTTTGGCTGCGCCAACGTCAACTAGATGTTGGCTATACAGGATTCGGAGCACATATACTGGCCTCGTATATAGTGTATTTGAATCAACAGCGTGTGCTGCATCAGTCCAGCAGTAGCTATCAAGTAGCTCGTACTGTATGGAATCAGTTGGCCAATAGCGATTGGACCCTAGGCATTTCGCTGGCACCGGTGCAAACACCAGAATTGGCAACTCTAACAGCCTATTATGATGTTTGCTTTATGGATGTTACTGGATATTACAATTTGGCAGCCAATGTGCCGCTTGCTGTTTACCAAAGAGTCTGCGCTGAAGCTAAGTTGGCTGTGGATTTGCTAAATGACATGAAGATTAACAGCTTCCCGCTACTGTTTATGCAAAAGTGTCCATTGTATAGCCGCATGGATAACATACTCAAGTAAGTCGCAGTATTCGCTAATAATTTAATGGACTTACTATAGCTTTGTTCTTTTAAAGAATCGCTAAGCCTTCAAGTGTAGATCAGTTGCTCCAACTGCACGTTCAGCCACATGTCCGGTACGACTATGCCAATTATGCCTACCCACAGCTGCTTAAACTTTTAACAGAGTGAGTAAAACTTAAACATTGCATCATGGTCAACTATTTACAACTTATAACACCCTTAGATTGCTTAACAAAGGCCTTTCCAAACGTGTAAAATCTATTCTACCTCTGGAATCCGCCACAGAAAGCTGGTCAGTGGATGCTAAAGCACCGACAATTGGCCGTTCACTGCATTTGGGCATCATTCTCGATCCCGAGCATGCCTACGAAGTATTGGACAAGGGACCTGAAGCTATTGCACACGAAGCTGAAGACTTTCGCAAGTTTTGGGGTGATAAGGCCAATCTACGCCGTTTTCAGGATGGCAGCATAACTGAGGCTGTGGTCTGGGGCGCTTCTACAGATGCGCCCAGCAAGAAACGTCTAGTGGTGCGGCAAATTGTGCTACATCTATTGGAACATCATTTACAGCTGGAGCCCGCTGATGTTCACTACATTGGCGCTGAGCTGGACGTGGTCTACTCATTGACGCCCGCTTTTAAAATAAACAGAGTGCAAACAAAGCTGCATTTAGAGCAAGATACCGACGCTGAAGTGCTGGCCTCCCATGTAATACACTGCTACGATGAGCTGGCACGCCAGCTACATGGTTTGGTTGAGCTGCCGTTGGAAATTGTATCCATTTCCGGCACATCGCCTGTGTTTCGCTATTGTGAGCCCCAACCCGTGTTGCCACAGGCTCGTCTTATCGAAGACAAGCTCTATGCCATGCAAGTACAACGTGTTGTCATACAGCTAGGTCAAAGCGGCAAGTGGCCCAATGAACTTGGTGCTTTGCGTGCGCTGAAGACTGCTTTTTATATTAAAATTGGAGATCTGCTGCAGTCAAAACATCGCATGCATACAAAGCTTACCTATGGCGGACTGTTAGTGCTCAAACGTGGTTATTGCTTTCAATTGGAGTTGGCACACAACAAGGAGTTGGCTTTGCTGAAAAAGGAAGTAACAGAACGTAATATTACACGATATGTGGATAGTCCAAAAAGCAGAGAACTAGAGCGTGCGCACTATATATTGCCCAAAGTAAGTGGCGCTTTGCATGCTCTGGCTCAGACACACAATGCCTTTGGACCCACTGTGCTCATAGCCAAGCGTTGGTTAGGCTCGCAGCTGTTAGACGATGGTCTCTGGCCAAATATGGCCACAGAATTGTTAGTGGCACATCTGTTTCTGGAGCATCATGCGCCAAATCAGACGGCTAGCCCGCAGACTGGCTTTTTCCGCCTGCTGCAGTTGCTGGCGCAAAGCGACTGGAACGGCGAGCTGTTTCTGCTCAACTTTAATAACAGCTGGGATGGTAAGTTTGCTGTTTTTATGTTGTTTACTTCCTTTTTATTACACTCCCTTGATCTTTTGCAGAAACTCAAATCACAAACTTGGAGCAAAGCTTTAGAAGCACACGCGGGGATTATCCTCCATTATGCCTAGCTACGGCTTATGACAAACAGCATGCAGGTCAACTGTGGACCACTGCAGCCTGTCCCAATGTTCAGGTCTTGGCTCGTGTTACCTTGCTGGCACGCCATGCACTACAATGCATTGAATCCAATCTGCTATCCGATAGTCTCTCCTTTTTAAATAGATCGCAGCTTTTCAGAGCTCCCAATGAAGGCTACGATTTGATCATACAACTGAAGCCGGATTTGGTCAGCAATACGCTGTGCTATGACTTTGGTTCACCATTTGTTCAGTTGAGTACGCCCAATTTCCGTTTGCCCTTGGCTGGCAGTGATCAACTGGCGCATATTGTGCGACAACTCAGGGTAAGTTTAGTCCAGTCCAGGCATTTATAAAACTTTTTTAATTCCTGTTTTATTTTTAGTCGGCCTATTCGGACTTTGCTGCTTTTTTCTATAATCCATTTGGCGGTAAGGAGCTGGCTATTATATGGAAGCCAGAAGAAGTCTTTGCGCCTAAACCGTTCAAAGTAAACGAAGTGCAGGCTTGTACACCCTGCGCCGGCGGCAAGGTGCAGGTGCTTAAGGAAACACTGCTGGCTGATTTTAAGTTTCTACTTAAGGATTACTATTTGCGCTTTTGCACGTTAGATGAGCTAAAGCGCGAGTTGCGTCAACCAGTCAAGCGTTATTTTAATAAGAAGCAGGCGGAACCCTCTTCGGACACGCCTACAAAACATGTACATAATAATTTGAAAGCACCAAAAAGTGAAGAGACTGAAAGGTCGGAGTCAGAAACGAAAAAGCAGAAAAGCTCAGCTTTGCTGAAGAAGAAACAGCAAAGCAATTCCTCCACAACAAAGCAGATCAACTTGACAGCTGCTGAAAAGAAGAATAAGAAGCACGGCACATTGACAGCGGCTAAAAATGGCGCAAGGAAGCGCTTATTAACGGGCAAAAAATTAAAATCCTTAGGTTAACTTAAATACGCTTTTAGTACAGACAGCTTTTACGTGTAAATATAAAAATTTTTAAAAATAGGGTTATCTTTCATGCCAGTTATTCTTCCATTGGTTGCCAATCCCGGGGTTGCGTCCTATCACGCTGTAACTCCTCCGACTCGCTCGTTTCGTAAAAGTTATACGGTTCAGTTATAGTATTTTGCTGTTGAAAGTGCACTCTACGGCGTTCTGGTCTTCTAAATAAATCAGTGCAGGGTTCCGGTTGCCGTGCCTCTAAAACCTTCAGTGGCTCGCGCTGTGTGTCTGATGTTTGGCAGGCGTTGCAACGTGTATCAGGACAATGTTGATTGCATTTATTAGTATGCTGGCAAAGGTCGGTAGTCGAGGTGGCAGCGCTGTACTTTAATGGAAACTGTGGAAGGGATTAGCCAACTTTTGTTAAAGTCAACAACTCTATTTGCTTACCGGTGCAGAGGTCTGTCGTTTTTTGGACCAGCTCACTTGCTGGGAGACGTTGGCCACTGTACGTGGGTGTTCCTCATTGCTTTGATCCTCGGAACGTTGGCCTTTGCCCACTTGATAGTTTAGCAAATCCTGCAACGTGCATATGTGGGGCGTAGCAGGTGCCACATAAGTTGGGAATGGGGAACATGGCTGATTATTGGCTGAAAGGCGATTATAGGTCAGCAAGCGTATATCCTCAGTGCGTCGTACATCTTGCTGTGTCAATAAGAACAACTCATTGCCTACTATTACGGGTACTAACAAGAAATTGGAGTATTAGTTTAAGAGGAACCAAAGGGATGCAACTTTTGTTTATGGAACTTATGGACTGGCGAAGATTACTTACTTTGAACAGCAGGCGCGGCTTCTTCGTACACTTGCAGAACCCTTTTTGTCGATGAATGTGCTGCCATCTTGTTAAAAAGAAAGTCTGAATTTTGGAATTTAATTAGCGGACAGAAAATTTAGTTAAAAATAAATAAAATAAAAAATATTGAAACTAAAATTTGGATAAACTGATGTGGAAATTTTTAGTTATTGTATATTTCAAATAGAGTGTAGTTCCAGTTTAAACATTGGAAAATGATGCCAAACTAAAACCCTTTACAGTCAGGCATAAATAAAATTATTTATATTTATAGTATCCGGAACATGAGACTTACCTTAAGGTAAAGATTATTCCCAAACTTAGCAAGTATTGACAAGTAAGATGTCACACATTCTTATGCAGTAATTACCCTTTTTTATTGGATATTGAAACTTTTTTTTTTATAATTAAAGAATAAAGATTAAAAAAGACACATCAAACAAAAGTCTATGTTTAGGAAATCAATCTGCTAAAATTTGTGAAAGTTGCTAAAACAACTTCCTTAAACTTGCCCACATAACATCGTAAGTTACTAAACATCCATCAAGTCTAAACAGAGCTATCCTTATATAACTAGTAAATAGATTAAGACCATTCTTATGCCAACTAGGTGGGCAACGTCTCCACCTTGGTGTTGAGCGTGCTAATACTAGTCGCAACATCCTTTTCCTTGTTTCCAAATTCTGGGTACAGTTTGGCTATCTGGCCTAAAGGTGTGCAAATACGACCACTGAAATCCATGCGCTTGGAAGACTGACTGCGTTCCGCTGAGGATATTATGTCCAGCAGTGAGCTGAAATCAAAAAACATAAGTTTCGCAATAGAAAATTTCTTAGTTAATATCACGCACCGTTGACCGGAGCTCGACATGCGGCGCTTGCTGGCCTTGAGCATGCTACTCGAATTTGCTGTACTACTGGGCTCCAGTCGCTCCGGTGAGAGCGGCGATTCTGTGTACGAGCGCAAATGTGCTCCAGTTCCATCCGTTTTAGTGGCCACATCGCCATAGACTGTGCGCAAGCTTTGCAGACTTTCAAGTAGATTCTTGTGGTGTGCTGTCTGCCCATTGATATGTATAAGCATTTCCAATTCTCTATAGAAGAGACGATACTGATCCTTGACCTTGTTGCCCTTTAAACTGTAATTTATAAACAATTAAGTTTTAAATGAAAATAAGATTATGTTACTATGTTACCGCGCTCCATTTGTATGCGTAAATGGCAGCATATCTCCTCTTGAGGCATTAGTGTACAGCTCATAGATATGTTGCTGGCAACGCACCTCATCTGCCTTTTCCATGTCCGCCTTTACGATAAGATGCAAGAAGTGTGGCAGCCAGCTTAGCTGCCTTTGTAAATTATACAATATGCTGGTTCCCGCTGTCAATGGAAAATAGCTCAGACGTCGAGAAAGTCGTTCGCGCTCCGAGCGCATATTATCCGGTGGTGTGGCTTTTGCCTTGAGCGGCACTAAGCGTGCCAGCTTCATGTGATGCGCTAGTTCTGCAACACGATAGTCTGGTACGCGTCCGCCTGGTCCATCGCTAATGGAGGGCGCCTCGTCCATGCAGGTTCGTGAGACTTGAAGGGAATGCACAAAGATTTCACCGCCACGAGCAGAAAGCATATGGCTGGTTGTTTTGCCGCCAGATTTACGCGGCATTTCCAACAATACGCTACGACCGTTGAGTAGAAAGTTTATTAAACACGAACTAGGACGCGAAGTGACATCAACCGGCGTAACTGGAAACTGACCCAGACAGGGTTGCAAATCGGAAGCACCACAGCCACGCGGCGTGCACCATTTAAGGGTCACTGTCTCATAGTTGGCGCCCTCCTTAATGCTCGTTGGCAGCGTTACATCCCGTCCGCATACAAGAGTGTGTGCAGCGCGTGCATGTAAGATCTCCACATCATAGTTTGCACTGGAGTTGGCATTCTGTTCTTCCTTCATGGGTATGTTTGTTACTGTGGTGCTGGCCAGATTGTAGTGACCCATAATAAGATGTGTTAGCTTGCTGGATATATCCGGCGCACTGACTGTATGTATTTCGACAGATAACAAAGGTGATATATCCAACAGACTACGATTCGTGACCAATGTTTCCACGCCCAACGGCACAATATTCAATATAACCAAATGACAGTGATCGATTTGTAGACCTTTTTTTGACTGTGGCGCAGTTAAAGCATTCTGCTGCATGAGCACTGTATTAAAGATGTCTTCGAGACTTTTCATGCTGGTATTATCACGCGCCGAAGTTATGCATATGACGCGACCCTCGTTAGAAATATGCTGTGCGCAATTCTGAGCTATGGCCTTTATTTGCTCTTCGGTGGGCTCAGCAAGAGCTTCAATGGCAGCGCGCAGGCCATGTATAACCGAGTAGTCCGATGATTGGGATATAGTGCGTGCTGGTACGCCCACCATAACCATAGCATTCAGTACATGCGACATGTTTTGTGTGCTGGCGCTCCATGTGTTTACGATGTGAGCAGCCGAGTCGCTAACAATAAAGCGCACGTGTTTAAGGCTGGGATACAGATCCCAAACAATGCGACAATACTCAATGGAAGACTCTACAGCACACGTCCATAGGCTTTTGCTAAATTTTGTGCCGCTGCTGCTGTTGGCAGCGGCAGCAGCTGCATCAGGTGCTGATGTGGTTTTGCCTTTAAGATAATCCAACGATATGTAATGCTCGCTGGATATGCTAAAATAACGCGTGTGGTCTAACACAAATATGGTCTTTTGGTTGCGTTCAAACATGGTTAAAACGAAGCACACACAAAGGGAATCGTTGTCCAAACAATATAAGTTGGCTCAAAATCAATTGCAAATGTTGTTTACAAACGCTGCTTCTGCACAAAATGCCATTCACAACCAACGCGAACAGCCGGTTTGTTCAGTATGTTGCCATCTGGCAGCACCGAAATGTCAAATGGAATCACGTTGTTGCGAACAAGCTGATTGGAGCTGAAAATTTAAGACTAGCATTAAAAAACATCATTTTGGAAAAGAATTAAATTAAATTGTAGTCTATATAGACACAGAGTTTAGGTAACACATTAGCATAATGTCATGGTTATTAGGCAGAAATCGTCCGCAGCAGCCTCCGGCGGAGTCAGGTGGAGATCCGGATGGCAAAACCGCCGGCGAGGTCACTGGTGATGCACAGCTTACTAAGGCTGAGCGCAAGGCGATGGAGGCATATCGCTTCGATTCATCAGCCTTGGAGCGCGCTGCAGAGGCTGCCAAAACATTAGAGCGTTCAAGTAAGTCGTTTATTTCATCAGCCCATGCGTGCATTGCATAATCATGCGGCATTTGCTTGTGTATGTGTGTGTATTTATGTAAGTATATGATTATTATAGAACATGCGCGCGAAGCACTGGAACTGTCCAAAATGCAGGAGAACACGCGAGGACAGGAATACCAAGCCAAGGTGAAGGAGTATGAGGCACACATAGAACAGGCTAAGGTTGAACAAAAACGCATTGATCATGAAGAGCGACGTAAGACGCTGATAGAGGAAACGAAACAAAATCAACAACGTGCCCAATACCAAGATCAATTGTCCCGAAAACGCTATGAGGATCAATTGGTGCAACAGCAGCGCATGAATGAAGAGAATCTGCGTAAGCAGGAGGAAAGTGTGGCGCGGCAAGAGGCTACGCGGCGTCAGACTATTGAGTATGAGCTTGAAGCCAAGGAGAAGAATCGCTTAAAACTGTTAGAACATGAGCTGCGTGCTAAGGCGAAAATCGATCGTGAAAATCGTGACTTAAATCTGGAGCAGATACGCCTCAAAGCGCAAGAGCATCGCGTAACCGTATTGGAGGGCATAAAGTGAGTTTTGCGCAAACTGCACAATGAAGCACTTATAAATAACAAATACCTTTCTCTTTAACACAGAACTGCCGGTTCGGTCATTGGTGCTGGCGCCGAAGCCATGCTTACCGACTGGGATAAGGTTCTAACGGCTGCCGGCGGTTTGTCACTTCTGGCCTTAGGTGTGTACACTGCCAAAGGTGCTACCGGCGTTGTTTCGCGTTATGTAGAAGCGCGTATTGGCAAACCTACGCTGGTCGGTGAAACCTCACGTTTTGCTTTCCTTGATGCACTCAAGCATCCCATAAATTTCATTAAACGCTTACGTTCTAAACCTGCGGATGCACTGCAAGGCGTTGTATTAAATCCTAAACTAGAGGAACGTCTGCGTGATATAGCAATCGCTACCAAAAATACGCGCGTCAATCGTGGACTTTATCGCAATGTGCTGATGCATGGACCACCTGGCACTGGTAAAACTATGTTTGCCAAAAAGTTAGCCGAGCATTCCGGCATGGATTTTGCTATTATGACTGGCGGTGATGTGGCACCCATGGGCAGGGACGGCGTAACTGCTATACATAAAGTGTTCGATTGGTCACATACCTCGCGGCGTGGTCTGTTGCTTTTTGTGGATGAGGCCGACGCTTTCTTGCGTAAACGTTCGTCGGAACGCATATCTGAAGATCTGCGTGCAGCATTAAATGCCTTTTTATATAGAACTTCTGAACAAAATTCAAAGTTTATGTTGGTGCTAGCTTCAAATACTCCTGAACAGTTTGACTATGCCATTAATGATCGACTCGATGAAATGGTTGAATTTACACTGCCTGGCTTAGAGGAGCGTGAGCGTTTGCTGCGTTTGTACTTTGATAAGTATGTGCTGCAGCCGGCGGCTTCAGGAGCAAGGTGGGTTTTTAGTATTTATATTAAAACGAAAGTAGTTACTGATTTTTTAAATTGTGTCCAACAGACGTTTTAAGCTGGAAACATTTGAGTATGGCGAAACGTGTTCAAAGATGGCCAAACTGTGCGAGGGCATGTCTGGACGTGAAATATCTAAATTGGGTGTGGCCTGGCAGGCAGCTGTTTATGCCTCCGAAGATGGTGTTCTAACTGAAAAGATGGTACTCGACAGATGTTACGATGCGGCGCAGCAACACAAACAGAAGGTAAACATGTTAATTATTGCTTTTAATCTTAATTAACCTAATTAATATTGTTTTGTTACTTTTTTCTTTACAGATGGCTTGGTTATCAGAACATGAACGTTCTGATCATAAATCTATAACGGGGGCACAGCCGCCTTTAAATGTTGCTAGTAATAAGATGTTGTGAAAAGCTTCAAACCGAATTGGTTTAGTTTTTAAATGAACTTTAAGTGTAGCGCAAACAAGGCTTTTACTTGGCATTTGGAGTATGTACATAAATACATAGATTGCCAATATGTAACAACTTACTGCCTGTACGTACAATTAAATTTAACTTACTGTATATATTGTATGTATATAATTTGAGTTGATAAGAAAAATATTATGGTTGCATTTTTTAAAAAATATGACAAGTTTAAGCTTTGTAATTCCTTTTAAGTATAAAACTAGTAAGGCCAGCATTAAGAGAGATTTATATTAAACTTCTCGCTGGTATTGCCAGGACTTCCTTAACTATTTGGCAAATGTTTTTATTATAATACATTAAAATATATTTGTTTGAAATAAAATATATTGTTTTTATTGTGGAAAAATGTGTTTAGAAAAAGCATATTTTTATATAATACTTGTGAGCCCGGCAGACGTCGCCCTGCCCACACTTTTTGAATACTCTTAAAGTGTATAAACATCGTAAGATCCTCTAGTTAGCTTATCTAGACAATCATAAGATTTTTGGGTAAATTGACTTTCGTGACTCTCTAAAAAGCCGTATGGACTAACTTAAGTATTATAAGAGAGCTCGCATCTCGAATTAATTCATGCCCCATAGACAACCCCTTTGCGACTACGCTTCTGTCTGCACATAATGTCCAATACCCGGTGTTGAACAATTTTGTACTATGCTATATTCAGGATATTCACAAAAATGCGTATATCTGTGTGTATGCCAATACACACAAACACATCGCAATAGGCTTAAAACCTCCGTATTGACAACCTCTAACACGCGCAAAAATCAGATTTGAAATTCATCGACGCGTTCATGAGAACACCCGTAACACGTAAAACATAATTTTTTTTATATATATAGAAGATAAATATATGTTTATATCTGTTTCTTCACCTATAAAAGTCTATATATCAAGCTTAAAATGCTTCACCTCTTCTGTTTTTTTACTTCTTGATCGATATCTTATGAAAATTTAACATTTTTATTTTTCATTAAATTCCTTTGGGTCTTTTTTTTCCAATATTGTTACATAATTATACCTACCTACATATGTCTATGAATCGATAACAAAACTACGATAATCTTAAGCGCTTTCGATGTTCTCGTTTCCACATTAATACATTCTTTGTGGAAGTTCCTTAACAAAGCCAAAGATAAGATGAACACAAATTTAAACAACTCTTCTCCAGCGTTCTTGCTGCAGCCCATTCTTTCATTAAATAAAACAAGTGCTACCAGATTACTTAAAAAAAAAGCTCTATATGTATTTATTTACCATCTTGAATATTTACAATGTCTTTCTCATCTCAATTATTGAAAATATGGCGTGTTTACAAATATACTGCAAGATTTGCTATAGATGACAGTTGGGCACAACACAAGCTTTAAAATCATCATCGTTTGATCATCTGCGCTAATCGTTTATCGATAACGCTAAGAGGTGGGCAGCATTCATGCTGCTTCTTCATTTTTACGCAATCCAAATAGCTTGAGTGTGACCACCCCCACAAATGTAAACTTTAATAACAACACTTGTGTCTGGGACAGTGGCGCAGTTGTCCGCGCAACGCAAAGTACAAATTAGTTTAAGTAAAATTTTGTTTTTAATTTGTAATGTTAACATGTCTGCCCCAAATGCTGAGTTGTCTATGGACAATCAGGTGTTTAATTGTCGCGCTTGTTTACAAAAGATTGACGAGAGCGGAACTCATCTTTACGATACAGTTCAGTATAATGATCTAAAAGTGGAAGTATGGGTTATACTGCAGCTGGTGACCAGAACTGAGGTAAAGTAATGGTAAAGTTTTTAAAACACATATTTTTTAAACATTTGCATTTGCAGTGTGCTTGGAACGATGCAAATTTACCAGTGCACCTATGCAGCCCCTGCTTGCGTCGCTTATTCGATGCGTATGATTTCATCCGCTTAATGAATAATTCGCAAAACATTTTGCGAACAATGTACAACGCAACGACTATTATTGTGGAGTTACCGGAAATGCAGTCCCAAGATGTTGTATTGCAGCCCGAGACTGAAACAATAATACACGAGCCGAATGAGCCCACTGCAAGCAAAGACAGCCAAATAGAGCCAAGTTTATTAGAAGAATGTCAACAAATTGAATTTGTAGACGATGGTTCACAAATAGTTGAAGAATGCATTGTGGAAGAAGACCAGAACATAAAACTTGAAGATGACGCTGAAGAATGCATTGTGGAAGAAGACCATACAGTAAAACTTGAAGCTGATGCTGCACAAGCAGCGCAAAATTCACTAATTGGATCTCGCCTGTATCGTTCTCAAAGCTATACATTCAAATGTAACATATGCTCACGGATGTTTGCCAAAGAGGACTCATTGCAACGCCACTTAACACTGGCGCATAGTCAACCAGCAGATTTGGCCGCCAAGGAGTTGGCTAGCGATAATATCCAAAATGAAGCGCTTACTTGCAAACATTGCCCGCGTATATTTAAACGCGTGGATACTCTACGCCGCCACATGCAAGCTTTTCATCCTGACAATCCAACGACGCTCAATGTGCCGCCCAAGCGCAAAATTAAGCTTCACGAGTGTCCTCATTGTGGCGAGAGTTTTTCTAGTTCCAGCCTTAAAATACACATACGTCGACATACTCATGACCTTCCATACAAATGCAACGAATGTGATAAGGCTTTTCCACGTCGCCAGGATTTAAATTTGCACCAGCGCACGCACACAGGTGAGCGTCCCAGTGTTTGCCAAATTTGTAACAAATCGTTCATATCAGAGAATAAGTTGGCGCGCCATATGCGTCTACACACTGGACAGCGTCCACATGCCTGTCAAGATTGTGGCAAAAGTTTCGTGCAGTCAAATGATCTGAAGATACATATGCGGCGCCATACCGGAGAACGGCCATACAAGTGCGGCGTGTGCGGTGATAGCTTTGTTTGTGGTGCATTGCTCAATATGCATCGTAACAAAAAAGGCCACAAGGAGGAGCTGGTTGTCGATGATCCCTTTGAGAATAGTCGCATACATAAGCGGCGTGCAGAGCAAATCGAACGCGTGCGCCTACAGAATAATAATATGGAGCAGCAGCAACCAGAGGCTGATAAGACTGATAAGGTAAACCGTGTAAAACCTTATAAATGCGGAGTCTGCGGTGAGAGTTTTTCATGTGGTGCCAGTCTAACCGTTCACCGCAATAAACAAGCTCACTATGAGACTGCTAAGGAGCCAATGGGCGAACCCCAAGAGACTCATAAGCAACCAGAAGCTGTTGAAAACTAGTCTGATTTCTAATCATAAGATTTATTTTTGTTTTTTTTGTACTACAAATGTACCTGTATTATATGCATTTCAACTGGAATTGAAAATGCATTAATTTTTTATTTTTTTTTAACAATTTGTAAAGCTTAAACATAATAAAAAGCCTTTTTTTGTTTGAAAAGTTGTTCTTAAGGATCATAGTCAAACAAATAATAAATGGTTTTTCAATAAGAGCGCTACAAAAGTTTTTTTAAATTAAACAAAAACAATTTTGGATATCAATGAAATTCTTTATTTCTGTGAAAGTACATTCCATGCCATTACGTATGGAACTCGATTTCTTTTGCATGGCCACCATGGGCATGCTTGCAGAAGTCCAGACGCTGTACCCAATTGTGGACGGTCTTCGAGCATAAATCGGCCGATACTGCTGGAATTTCACGTTCGATAGTCGTACGAAGTTCATCAATCGTCGCTGGCTTGTTGACATAGACCATAGACTTGACGTAGCCCCACAGGAAATAGTCTAACTGGGCCATTTCGTGAGATAACCAAACTTGGTTCCAATAAATCGATTGTGACATTCGCTGCGTGGCTTGTGCCGCCGTCCTTCTGAAACCACATATTGTCCAAGTCCATATCATCAAATTCGGGACAAAAATATTCGGTTATCATTGAGCGGTAGCGATTCCCATTCACAGTAACGTGCCGGTCTTGATCATCACGGAAGAAGTACGGCCCAATGACGCCGCCGGCCCATAACCGCACCTAAATGTAATTTTTTCGGGATGCAATGGTAACTCATGGAGAACGTGTGGATTGCTGCCTGACCAATAACGCATATTTTGCTTATTGGCAAAGCCATTCATGAGCCTCATCGCTGAAGATGATTTTTCAAAGAAAATCCGGATCATTTTCAAGTTGTTACTCAGCTCAATTCACGAACATACGACACTTCTGGTGGTTATCAAGCAGCTTCAGTTCTTGCGTCAATTTGATCTTTTAAGGATGTAGGCCAAGATCTTTTCGCAAAATTCGCCACATCCATCGCCATTGAGAACGACGTGTGAGAAACTGATTTGGGTCTTCCTCAATAGATGCGCTAGCGGCAGCAATATTCTCGACACTACGGGCACTTTTTCTTCTCACTGGCACGGGAACATTTTGTACTGTGCCTGTGGATTCCAATTTTTCCACTAGGGGCTCAATTGTTGATCTGGCAGGACAATAATGACGACCATAAATTGGACGTAGCGCTGTTAAAGTTGAGACCACTGACTCCGAATTTTGGTAGTAAATTTGAATACTTAACCTTACTGAAGAGAAATTTCAAGAGAGCGGAAAA
Organism: Chymomyza amoena; assembly: GCA_037043745.1. Taxonomy (NCBI): domain Eukaryota; kingdom Metazoa; phylum Arthropoda; class Insecta; order Diptera; family Drosophilidae; genus Chymomyza; species Chymomyza amoena. The sequence goes on from JBAMAX010003169.1 coordinate 197,895, forward strand.
AAATATGGCGTCGTTTGCCGTCCCTATCGGTCTACTCATGGTATAATAATAAGGTAGCATAGATCTCTCTTAGGCAGAGAGCCAGGGGCCTTATTTTTCAGTGTTGATGCGACTGTCTATGAGGTAGGTTGTGTCGGCTGTCGCTGCGCGTGATTTTTTTGTTTTATGTGTGTATGCAAACGCAAGAGTTGTTGTTGTATGTATAGTGGCTATACAACAGCAACGAATATTGCATGTTTTATTATTTATTATATCTTTAATACAAAAACAACAATCGTTTTCATAAATTCACTTCGTCTTTCATATAGTTTCAGCCTATGCATTTGTTTTGTTCAAATACAAGCATGCATACATATACATATAAACGAGTGCCAGTGTGTATGCGTCAGCTTGTGTGCTGCTTCTCTCTCGCATGTTTTTGCTCTCACAAAATTTATGGCACCGAGAGAGAAATCTATGCTACCTTATTATTATACCATGGGTCTACTTTTGTAGCGTCCCTATTGAAAAACCCGATAGTATTATTTTATTCTTTGAATCAAAACATTGTTTCGAGATTAGGGATTATGACGCAGTAAAGATATCTCTGTTGCAGAAAAATCTTGAAGACGGTCAGGTTCAGCTTCTTACCGCTGCTTTATTACGAGAAGTGCCGATTATCAAGAATATCTATGGCTTCGAAACTTTTTAGGCACCATTTGTCATAAACCATCCGCGCTTCCGACACAAGATTAAAGATATTTTAGTTTTTATTTTTCTTTATTACTGATATAATAGCTGTAAGTTTTGCAAAAAGGCTTTGCATATATATTTTTCCTAATAAATAATTAAAAACTAAAGCTAAATAAAATGTTATAAATAAAATCTATACAGTTAACGTTAATCAAAAAAAGATTAAGAAGAAAAGATGGCAAAGTTGCTTTAATGGCGCTTGCGTTGCGTGGAAGAAGACGATGTATGTGTGCCGCGCGACGTGGAACGCGAGCGTGTACGATGTCTATGTCGATCTAGATCTTTGCCATAGCTGCTGCTGTGACGCGATGAGTGACGATAGCCAGCATTATCTGAACCATTGGAGTCGTAGCGCTGTCGCCGCCGTCTCTCATTCTCATAGCGATCACGCTCGCGCTCCCTGTCCCTGTCGCTACGATGCCTTTCGTACTTATATCGGCTATGACTATCACGACGGGAACGACTTGGCTCATCGCGACGTCGACTGCTGCTGCTTTGGCTTGTCCTGCTCGATCTGTGGCTTCTACTGCGTTTCTTAGTATCAGCGCTACTTTTGCTGGAGCTGCCGCTGCTGCTATCAGAGGAACTAGTTGTGCTGGAGCTGCTTTGACTGTCGCTGCTGCTGCTCCTCGAGCTGGACCGTTTGCGTCGCTGACTGCTCTTTGACTTTTTGTCCGACTTGTTCGCTTTGGTTAGAGCCTTTTCGGCGGCACTTAGCATGGTTGCTACAGAATCGGGCATTTGCAGTAAAGCGGTGGCCGGATTAGGCACCGGCTGTGGCTTTTGTGGTATGGCATTTGTTTGTAATGCAGCCTGTTGTTGTTGCTGCTGTTGTTGTTGCAGCTGATTGACATAGCTGGTGGTTTGAGCTTTGCCATCCTTATTATCGCTAAAGCGCGTGGTACGCTCTTTGCGATTCAGACGTTTGCCTACAACACAACCAGAGGGAACATTAAAATCACTTCATCATTTAGTTTCAAGACAACTCACCATTAAAGGACTGCAGCTTGCTATCCGCAGCTTGCGCTGGTTTTGTTGTTTCAGCGTAATCTCGTTCTCGCTTCTGTTCGGCTTTGTGACTTGGTGGCTCAGGATTTGTCATTTGACGACGCTTTATATTGAGCTCTGCCTGCTGCTGCTCCTGCTCTAATTTACGATAATGCTGCAGTGTTTGCTCGTCACGCTCTTCCTGCTGCGCCACGCGGCTTTCAATATCATCAATAACCTTTTCAAAGGCTCGCTTACTTCTGCGTATGCGCGTCTGCAAATGCATGAAGGGATTAGCAGTGTATAACTAGCCATAAGGAACTTTACATACCTTCAATTCATCCACACTGAGCTCGTTAGTTCTATCAGCATCCTTGCCGCCTGATTCATTCGAGCTATCACGCTGTGCATCTGCATTCTCGTTATCCTCATCTTCACTCTCGCTGGAAGAATCGCCATAGGCAGCTAAACCTACAATTCAGATCAATCAAGTGCTAATTGTTGCAGCCAGTAAGATGTTTGAGATTAAGCGCTGATGCATTTATTTTTTTGAAAGTGAAGTTAATAGGAAAAAGCCGCAGTAGCTTAGAGAGGAATAGTTTGCGTTAAGAAAAAACGGAACCAAAAAGTTTGGCCCATTGCAATGCGCTCAAATTAGTTTAGCACTGTCTGAAACAGTGTAGAAATTCAGCTGGGGGGATCATTTTAGTTTACATGTAACCACCCAGCTTAGATAAATAGGCTTACACGGAGGTTGGTTTCTTTTCATATATATTTTTGTGATTTGATTAAGCAAAACTCAGACTACCCGTAAATAAAAGACTACCTATGTACAAGAACTTAAAACAAAATTGAAAGGTTTTACTTACCCAGGTTGCCGGTAATGGAGGACAAGGCGCTTTTGCGAATCACTTGGGCTGATGACGCTTTTGATTTACATACACATATATATATATATTACGATTATAGTAAAAATTTATCAAGTGATTGATTGGATGTTTGAAATATAAGCAGAGACGTAGTGATCTTAAGAAAAAAAAATATTTCACAACCAAACTTTTAAAAAGCTCAACCAAGGAGCACATATTAGGCTTGGTATGCACAGTCCGACTTCTTAAGTTCTAATAAATCGTAAGCAAGTAAGTGCCTTGTTTACGCCTAACTAAATTTACTCACACATTGTACATTGTAGCTGTAAGAGAAGGCAATTTTGTATAACTTAGTTGGCTAAAACTTAAAGTACCTTTAGCGCGTTGCGCTTTTATAGTTTCGTGTGCCACTGCGGCAATCTCTTCGTTAGTCGTCTCCAAGAGAATTTCAGTTAATGTGCGACGCACAGCGAGCATCTAAATTTTATGAATGGAATTTAAATTTTATGCAGATATACAGTATGATTTTGATGCCTACCAAATCAGCAAGTTTTTCTTCGTAGTTTTTACCACTTATTGTTGCATTGTTATCCTTGCTATTTATTACAGCGGCAACTGATGTAGAAACTTTACTGTTTTCCGCATCATTATCATCATCATCACTATTTTTATAGTCCTCCTCATCATCTTTATCATAATCATCAATGTCCCTTCTGGTTTTACTCAATAAAGCGTTACCTAATATATGATGATGACCCGTTTGTAAGTGTTCATCAGCAGCGGCAGTTGAATCTTCGCTGTCGCTTGCCTGAATTTCAAGTTTAAGTTAATGCTTGAAGTTTGTGTGCTACTTTTACGGTGCATATTTTTGTTTGTTTGTGTGCATTTGAGCAACCAATTAAGAGTTTTTTTATTTTTTTTAACTTTTTTTTCACTTGAGTAATGAGTTAAAAGTATGCGATGCACAAATGCAGCCAGATGCACTACTACTTACCGCATTCGAGATGTTCAAGAGATTAACAGGTGAAGTTAGTGTTTTGCTTGATACTTGCTTAACATTGAATTGTTCTGGGTGTTGACGTTGCTGCAGTGTGTCCGTTGATGTGGGTGACGTCGTCTGTTGGCGTTCTAGTTGCCTTTGTTTTTCGCGTTCCATCTTTTCCAAGCCCTCTCTGCAAATGGTATTAGTCATACGCTATTCTGTAAACACTATTCAATTAATTTCTCACCTAATCCAAGCTGGCAACATTTTACGTTTGTTTGCATCAATAGTATTGGACGCCGTACAAGCAACATTGTTGCTATTGTTTTGTAGTTGCTGCTGTTGGGGCTCATTTGGATTGCTCACATTTATCTTGAGAAGTGATGGTATATGTGCTGTAGGATTGGCCTGCAACGGTGCCATAATAGGCGCAGGCGGTGCTACGTTGGCATTAACGCGTGCTGGCCACATGTTCCATTGTTGATTACCAGCTGCAGTAAATTCTAGTAAATAAACAATGCATAAGCCATATATAACTACTTACAATTGTCTGTTGACTTTTGACCATCAGCAATAGCCAACCATTGCGATTGCGTAACAGTTGGTGCTGGTGGCGGCGTTTCAGCGTCATGCACACGCTCGATTTCTTCATCCATGTCCATATCTGCTTCGCCCTTCTCTTCAAAGTGTGTTTTTGTCTGCTTTAAATCTTGCTGATATTGTGGTACATTATTTATAATCGGAGGGGGCGGCGCTGCAATTGGCATGTTCATGCTAAAATTAGCCAAATGGTGTGCTGGTGCACCAGCATCACGCATGTGTATCCATTGCTGCGCCAATTGCGCCCAATCAATGCCGCCTTGCATGTTGAAAGGCATTCCGGGTGTTCCAAGTGCAGCAGCAGGCGCTGCGGCAACGTTGCTGGCCGCACCAGGTAAAAAATGTGCAGGCTGGCGCACAAATTGATTGTGTTTGTTAAAGCCGAGTTCGGCATTTGCATTACCAGTGGGAAACATTAATAACAATTAAATTTTCACTTTTTCTTAAGTTTTAAAATAGTCTGCACAAATTTTTCGGTATGAAAAAGTTAGGCAAACGCCATTTTTCTTGTTCTACAAATTTTGACATTCACGTCGAAAAATAGGCCATTCACAAAGTAGCTTTTGCTTGTTCTTTCTAATTAACAACACTGTCAAATTGGCGCGAAGTTGACATTCAGAGTTCACATTTACATGCGGCGCTTCGCAATTTGAACAAACGGCATTTAATTTTCACGAAATTCTTCAAAGTTAATTTTTCTTATTTAATAAGTGTTTTAGTTTTATTATTTTAATTGTGCAACTGTGCAAACATGTCCCACAAGCCTGCAAATATTTTGCGTGCTCAAGAAAATGCCTTACAGAAACCGCTTGCATATAATGCAACTGCACCAGGACTACAGAAAAAAAATTTTTTAATAACAAAAAAGGTAAGCTACAAATAAACTGACTTTTATGGTTTAATAAATAAATTAAAAGTGCACTGTAAACACGCAGCCAAACAGCGAAAATGTAGCGCCAAGTGGCAGTAAGAGCACTGCAAATCTTGAATATGCAACAACAAAAAGCACTGTAGGTGCACATCAGTTCAATAGAGTTCCAAGTGGTTTAACACATACGACTAGCAGAACAGCTGGAATTGTACCTAAAAAACCACTACCGCAGCTACCCCCTGGTAAAATTGCTGTTCCAAAACCGCGTATGCCTGTCCAAGGTGCGCTTGCGCAGAAGCCTCCAATAAAAATTCCAACAATAAATAATACCAATGAGAGCAATCATGGTGTGTCTACTGCTACCACCAGCAAAGTGGCTGCAGTTGCTGCAGCTCCTTCTTGCTGCACTACTAATATGGAAAAAGTTAAAACTGGTAAATTTATCTTTAGTTATCTCAAAAGATTATAAATTTTATTTTGTACTTTATAGATGTGGCTGCTGTTCCCACAAATGCCCATAACATTCCACATGTCAAAGCCAAGACTGGTAGGTCACTTGTTTCCTATGTATTCATCTAAATTTAAAGCCATCTTCCACTCAGAAACAACCAATAATACGAACCATACTGTCGATAAGACTGACGCCGGCGCTGCTGTTGCTGCTTCTTCCAGCACTGCAGCCAAAAGCACTGACATAGGCCAAGCCAAGACTGGTAATAATAACATTAATGAAAACAATATAACTCCAAACAATTTAATGTCAAATTTTCCCTCTCTTACTAGAAACAACAAAAGAACAAAAGCCTAAAAAGATTTGGGAACTAAATAATTTTGATATTGGCCGTTTGCTGGGTCGCGGTAAATATGGCAATGTTTATCTAGCGCGTGAAAAGGAATCACAATTTGTAGTAGCCTTAAAAGTGCTTTTTAAGCGTCAAATTGCCGAATCAAATGTAGAGCATCAGGTGCGTCGCGAAATTGAGATACAATCGCATTTGCGTCATCCGCACGTTTTGCGCTTATATGCCTATTTCCATGATGAGTCGCGTATTTATTTGATATTGGAGTATGCGCCGCAAGGCACGCTTTTCAATGCCATGCAAAAACAGCCTTTAAAACGTTTTACGGAACCTCAATCGGCCATCTATATTAAATCACTATCATCGGCCCTAGTTTACTTACATGAACGAGAGATAATACATCGTGATATTAAACCCGAAAATCTGCTGCTAGGTCACAATGGTGTTCTTAAGATAGCCGATTTTGGCTGGTCAGTGCACGAACCCAACTCCATGCGCATGACTTTATGTGGCACTGTGGACTACTTGCCACCGGAAATGGTGCAGGGCAAGCCACACACCAAAAATGTAGACCTTTGGAGTCTGGGCGTGCTGTGCTACGAGTTTTTGGTGGGTCGTGCTCCGTTTTATTCACCAAACTACGATGAAACCTATAAAAAAATTTTAAAGGTGGACTATAAGCTGCCTGAACATATATCCAAGGCTGCAGCACATTTGATATCAAAACTATTGGTGCTAAATCCGGAACATCGCTTGCCATTGGATCAGATCCTCGTACATCCTTGGATTGTGGCGCACACAAAATAAGCGGGCTTAAAAAACTTTTTATTTTATATTGTGAGTTTAAATATTATTTATGTCTTTCGTTTCATTTAATCAAATCAAACCATTTAAATTGTAATTAAGCAAAGCGACAAATTTACACATTTATGCATATATGTAATTTTTATTATAATTCAATTAAAAGTTTGTGTTTCAAATTAATGCATTTTGTTCCGTAATTTCATTTTTTGATATTCAGTTTTGAGACATGATGGGCTCGCTTATAGTCTAAAATTGCTTAAAGCTAGAACAGGGCAGGACGCCAACTTATATATACAATAGTACGTATATTTAATGAGTATATAAAATAACTTTACGAGCCCAGCCCACTATTAATTCGTACGGCAAGCTTTTTTACCCATATGCAATGTTTAACTGACGATATTTTCAATACTAAAGTAGATAACACATGCAAACCTATTTTTTCTGAAAGATCATTTTATTCTCTTAATTTTAGAAAAAAAATTTTTGTTGTAGTTCAAAAACAACAACAACAATGATAATTTCTTTGAATGCTTTGCTGAACTGATAAAAAAATTTGACCAGTATTAATTCGTACGGAGCGTTAGCTTAGCTTAGAATTGAAACAAGATCGAAACAAAAGCAAACAGTATACCATAATCACTATCTAGTCATAATCTGGAAACAGTTATGCAATGCAGAGTGTAAGAAATGGGTTATTACTTCAAATTATTCAAAGTTTAGCAACGATGGTACGTGGTTAGCCGCTTTGCAAAGAAATAGGAAGTTTAGTTCTAGATTATTATAAATCTGGGAACTCCTTTGGTAAAATTGCCAAGCAATCAAATCGGGCTAAGTCTTCCGTTCAATGAATAGTAAAAAATTTAAAGAAAAATGGCATTATTGAAAATATTATCGCAAATAGAGGCCGAACATCGGGAAGAACAGCTCGTGATAAAAGAGCCCTGGCCACAATTATGAAGGCTGTCGTCACCAAAGTTTAAAAAATTTAGCATCAGAATGGTCTGATAAAATAGGAAGAAGTGTTAAGCGTCAGTGGATGCGCCTGCAGTTGTGAAATATTGGATAAAAGTTATATAAAGTATGTATAGGGACTATCCATGTTACATACTCAATATTTGAAATTACTCTTAGGCCAAGAAAAACTATTACTTACGCTTCGCCAAAAGAAGAAGCGTTTACAATGGTCTCGGGAACGGATGTATTGGACTCAAAAGCAATGGAAGTCCATCATATTTAGCGATGAAGCTGAATTTGACATGAGTGTTGGGGATGCGCGAAGTAGAATTATCCGTAACAAAACTGAAGCGTACCATAAAGATTTCCTTAAAAGGACAGTTAAATTCCCAGCAAGTATAAAGGTGCAGGGTTGTATGTCTGCCAAAGGGGTAGGACAACTGTACTTTATTGATGGGATGGTCAACGTTGAAAAATACATTAACATACTAGAAGAAAGTTTGCTGCCATCAATACCAAAACTGGCTGACTGTGGTGAATACACTTTTCAACAGGATGGAGCATCATCTCATACTGCCAAACGAACCAAATCATGGATGCAATATAAGGAATTTGGGGTCTTAAATTGGTCATCAAATAGCCCTATCGAGAATGTATGGGGAATAATGAAAAGAAACCTAAAAAATTAGCCTCAAAGAACCCTTTCTAATTTAAAAAAAAAAATTACAAGAGATGTGGGACTCTATTTAAACAGAACAATGCCAGAATTTAATAATATCTATGCCAAAGCGTTGTAAATGTGCTGTAAAGGCAAAATGCGATGTGACCCAATATTAATATTTAAAAAAAATTACATGTTTAATCAAATATTAAATATTTAACGCACCGTACGAATTAATACTGGTCAAATTTTTTTTATCAGTTCAGCAAAGCATTCAAAGAAATTATCATTGTTGTTGTTATTTTTGAAGTACAACAAAAATTTTTTTTTCTAAAATTAAGAGAATAAAATGATCTTTCAGAAAAAATAGGTTTGCATGTGTTATCTACTTTAGTATTGAATATATCGTCAGTTAAACATTGCATATGGGTAAAAAAGTTTGCCGTACGAATTAATAGTGGGCTGGGCTCGTATAAAATGTTTGATGTTTTACCAAAAGCAAAACAAATTGGCGCAACATGAAATGCAGCTCAAACACTTAATTCTTTTTTCTCTTTGTATCACAGAAAACAAAGTACAATTTCTTGCGATGTTTTGTGTCTGGGTTTAATAGTTGTTAATATTCCTTAAGGGTTGATCGAATTTAATACTAAAAATGGGCGTGAGCTGTAGCTAGGGGAATATGCTTTCTGCTAAGTGAGAACTTATAATTTTCTTGCACACATGCCGCTAAATACTAAGTAATATGAACTAAATTCATTAAGCGTGTTTAGTTTCTGACAACTTCTGCTCCTGGTTTTCGCACACCTTGATGCGAATAGTCGTCTTCTGTAATAAAACATTTAGTATCGGGAAATATTTATTAAGTACTAATACTTACCATCCTGATCCTCCTCCAAACCATCATCTAAATGCAGACCCTCGGCAAATTCTTTACCTTGATCGCCCGCGATTTCGTTGTTAAGATTATCATCAAGCAAATGCTGTGGTTGCTTAACTGCCACATCTGCTACATTACCCATTAGATCATCATCATCTTCGCCAGCATCAGCTTCTTGCACTGCCAATTGTTTATTGCCCGTTTCATCTGCAGCGCCGTTGGCTTCGTGGACAGGCAAATCGCCATCAAAGAAGTGATTGTCTGCAGGAAGATTCAAATTTTGTTCATTCATAAATTCTTTTACTTCATGGGCATCAGAGACTTCATTTGGCTTCCGGCGCCACACCCAATGCTTTGCTCTGTTCCAAATCATCTACTGCATTTGCATAACGATTATTTTTGTTTTCATTTTTAGGCAGCTCTTCAGCGGCCGTATCAGGATCTGCTTTATTATCCTTATCTTCAAAGTTGTCTGGTATAGGCGCCACATTTTCGGGCAATTTTTTGGGCGGTGGCATTGCTAATGGTGGCAAACTGCTACTACTGGGCTTGGATGCTACAGATGCATTTGCTGGTGATGGTGCCTCTCCAGCTTGTTTGACTGCCGCAGGTGCTGAGCTGGCTGTGCTGCTGGGTTTGCGTGGTGCGCTTAAGGGCGAAACGACAGCAGCTGCGCCAGCAACTGGCTCCTCTTGCTGCTGCTTAAGTTGTGTTTCAGTTTCATCGGCTGATGATTTTATAGTTTTAGGCACCATCTGAAAGTTTTCAACAGAATTTAAAATGAGACTTTGATTGTTGCGCACAGCAAAGGTTAACAGTGGTGGCTGCTCCTGCTGTTGCGGAGGTGCTACATGGAAAATATGTTCCACAGCGTTTGAGTTAGTAGACTTAAGCTGGCTTACAACTACAGAGTTAGTTGGTAGTTTGTTAGTAGCGGTTGCATTTGCTACATTTGGTTTAGTTGCTAGCAGATTTACCCCGATGCCAATCCGATAAAGGCCTTCACTCACTTGTTGTTGCACATCGAATGATTTCTGATTGCGTGGCTTCTCAATGCTGTGCACCATTTGTGCGGGACTAGATTGACGAGTTGTATCGGAAGTTTGTGCAGAAGGCTTATTAAGTTGTTGTTGTTGCGGCGCCTCTGCCGGCTGCACTTTGGGCACATAATCACAGTGTGACTTGAATTCAGTCAAGGTAGCCTCTAAGCTGTGCGTCTTGCGTTCAGAGTCACGTAACAAAGTGTCATACTTTTCCTGTAATGAAAATTAACAATTAATATTTTGGTGTATGCTCCAAAATAAGGTATAATGAACCTTCCAAGCGTTGACATCACGTTCCTTTGCGCTTTTATCCTTCTGCAACTCTGCTAGAAGATTTTGTAGCTTCTGCTCAAAAGCATTTGTGTCTTCTAAATGATGCTTCTTACTTTTAACACACTCGGCTTCTAGCTCATTGTGCTTGACTTCTAGCTGCTTATACTTGCCCAACTGTGTTTCATACTTTTCCGAAAGCGCACGCAGCGTTTCCTGATGTTTATGCACCGCTTCGGCCAAGCGCGCATCATAGTTTTGCTGCATGTTGACCTTTTCGACGCGCATTATATCCAACTTTTTCTCCGAAGAAAATTTCTGCTCAGTCAGCGCTAAAATAGTAACAAATGCATAAATAATATAAAACATTTATTGCAATCAATGCATACATTGCAATTGCTCGTTAAGGCCCTCTTGGTTCTGCTCGCAGCGTACTTGAAAAGCACGGCTTTCGTCTAGCTGATGTTGTGACATATGATAAATGACAATCATCATAATGAGCACTAGAAACATGCTCATTAGAATGCATATACGCAGTCGCCCGGAACGCGCAAATCGAGCTGTACTCATATTGCTTTTTTAAACACTTTTATTTTTTATTGTGCAAATTTACAATTGTACAAATTTTGACGTCGACGTCGAAAAAGTACACAGTGCGCTAAAACGCTTTTGTTGTGCCTATAAAGCAGTGTTGCTTAAGTTCTAAACATGAGTGAGCAAGCTTGCAACACTTGTTTTGGCGCTGCGTTGCCAAAAACGCCAAATTGCTGCTGCTGTTTTTGTTGTTTTGTCGTCCCGATCGGTGCGCTTGCAGCGCGCGAGAACACACAGTTTATTTATAATATTTATAATACTTTAAATATATATAAACAAAGTTTATATTAAACACCTATAATAAGTTCAAAATTATAAAAGTCAATTAAATCAACAAACAACGTAAACAACCAAAGAGAGCAATGTGAGTGTACATAGCGATGAAGCGTCGTTGACAAACACATGCCTATTTATTTAAACATTTTAATGAGCGCACAGTGTACAATATACGCCTTTATACATAGCTGAGCATCAATCAATTTAAATTATTTATTAAAGTGTTGGTGCGTGGCTTATGAGTAGCAAAAATTACGTAAAAGTCGCACAAGTGGTTTTTGTTTGCTGGATTTTTTGAAACCCAAGTTTAGCTAATATACTAAAACTTAGAACTGATGTATAAAGCATTTACTTGTTTTCTTACAAATTACGTGTACTATATGCCCAAAAGTAAAGCGAGCACGCGGCATTGTATAAAGCGCTTCATACAAGCTACAGTTTCTTGGCAATAATCGATAATGTCTTGGCAACAACAATTTAAACTTAACACAGGCGCTTTTAATCTTAAATGCCATAAAGTAATGGTTTTATCGTACCTTGTACAAAGTTTATAACAAGTTATTTTTTTGTGTTTGGTTTTCTTAACGGCTGCTTTTTTGGCCGCTGATACCATTCGGCTTTAATGCTATGATAAGAAGTTTCTGCTATTATCTAAATTTTGGTTTTAAAAGCATACAGCTGACTAAACCAGTTATTAAAAACCACTTACCAAGGCCTTAAACTTAAGGCACGTAAACTAAGTTATAGCAGAAATCTGTTTCTAGTGTAATTTAAATTATTTAAATGTAGCTAATACTTTTAACGCCATCTTTTAATGTGCCAAAATTCTCTTCAGCTTTTGTAGCAATCAAGTAAAAGTCAAATATCAAATAAAACCTTTCTATATGCATTTACTTCAATTAACACTACCAATGTGCTAATCACAAATTTTTTATATTCCGTCACATTTTAAATATATGTATACACATTATATAAACTTTCAAGTACTCAATCTGATTATTGACTTTGCTGGCTGCATGTCAATAACCTTGTGTCGCTTTTAATTTACGACTGATTACAGCGCGTCATGCTCTTATCACCCTTTTTAACTAAAAAAGAAATACACAGAATGCATATCAATTAAACATAATTATGTATACACTATTGTTAATTAATTTACTTATATTAATTGCTGAAAACATCACTCTTAATTTGTATTTGTTTAGCACATTTAAAATTTGTTTTTAATTGCCCTATACATAAAAAATATTTAAAATAGTTAGCAACATATGTGCGTCTGCAAACAATTAATCATTTAAAATGATTATTATATATATAAATTAATTAATTTTGATACATTTTCAGCATGTCAGCAGCACAACAGGCTCTTCCACAACCGCAGCAACAAAAATTCGCGTAAGTTATCAATAACAAGCAATTAGAGCGCATAAAATAATATAAAGCGCAAATAAAAATTTTAAAACAAACAATTGGTTGGCACGCTACATTCAATAAACAAATAAATCGTAAGCGCATTAATAAGAACAATAAATATACCAAACACTTCACAATAGGTATACAAATAAATTTAAATCTATCAGTAATTCTTATCTGTACAAAAGCAAACATTTATAGTCTACCTATTCAAATATCCAGCAGTGTATTAGGCTCATAAAGGCTCCCATCAGCGTTGCCAACTAAATGACAGCTCATTAAGCGCCTTGATAAAATTTCAAGGTGTAAGCAAACCAGCAAGAGTGCAATTTCCTTGGCCATTGCACTCGATCATATTGTGCCAAATTATGTATGAGCCAGACAAGGTCAAATGCTATGACATAATGCAAACACATGTATTGTGTTTTGATTAGTTTTAACGTAAATGCATTTGTTTTTGTTTTTACAAAAATTTTTCCTCTATGTATCATTTCACCTATGCATATAAAAATAGCACTAAATTTCTGTGTATAAGCGATTTATTATGATACGCTGCTGGCAGAGCACCAAATATTTGCTTATATTAAAATTGCAAAAATTAACAGCTTAGTTTTGGGCGTCCGACGACTAAGCTTTTTGAGCGATAAACGCATAATCGATAGATCTTCAACGATTAATGTTTTGATTTAGTCAAACAAACAGCTGATCAAGTCAAGTTCAAGGTCGGCCATGTTTAGCCGGCAATTCCGTTACATGACGCTAAGTGAATGCAAAAGTTAACGCCAGTGCAATAATGATTTATGTCAAGATGCCAACAAATATACATTATAAACAATTAAATACAAACTTAAAATACTATAGCAATATATTATAAATTTTTTTTTAGTTTGCTACCCAAAATTATCAACGGTGGCATAGCGGGCATTATTGGTGTAACATGCGTGTTTCCACTGGACTTGGTCAAGACGCGCTTGCAGAGCCAACAAATTGGACCAAATGGCGAACGCATGTACAACAGCATGTAAGTTAAATCGCCTAGAAATACTTCTTCTGAATTTATGCAAATTTGCTATATTTATTTTGTTTCCACTACCAGGTTCGATTGCTTTCGCAAAACCTACCGCGCCGAGGGCTACTTTGGCATGTATCGCGGCTCTGGCGTCAACATTTTACTCATTACACCTGAGAAAGCCATTAAACTGACAGCGAACGATTACTTCCGCCACAAACTAACGACCAAGGATGGCAAGCTGCCCTTGACCAGCCAAATGGTAGCTGGTGGTCTAGCTGGTGCATTCCAAATTATTGTAACCACGCCTATGGAGCTTTTGAAAATACAAATGCAAGATGCGGGACGTGTAGCTGCGGCAGCCAAACTGGAAGGCAAAGTTGTTGAAAAGGTGTCTGCCACACAACTAGCTACGCAGTTGCTCAAAGAGAAGGGTATTTTTGGACTCTACAAGGGCATTGGTGCCACAGGCTTGCGTGATGTAACTTTCTCGGTTATATACTTCCCATTGTTTGCCACGCTAAATGATTTGGGTCCTAGACGTAAGGATGGTTCGGGCGAAGCGGTCTTTTGGTAAGTTAACTTTGAAAACTAAACCTTTGGCTTTTATTAAGTTAATTTTCTTTATGCCCACAGGTGTTCCTTCTTAGCTGGCTTGGCTGCCGGCTCCACTGCTGCACTGGCTGTTAATCCATTCGATGTGGTCAAGACGCGCTTGCAGGCGCTTAAAAAGGCCGATGGTGAAAAGGAGTTCAAGGGCATAACCGATTGCATCACGTAAGCTAAGCATTAGCCAGAACTTATTGACTTTGCTTAACTAACTTTTTACTTTTTTGTTATAGTAAAACACTCAAACATGAAGGACCCACAGCCTTCTTCAAGGGCGGTCTCTGCCGTATGATTGTGATTGCGCCGCTCTTTGGTATTGCTCAAACTGTTTACTATTTGGGCGTAGCTGAGGGCTTGTTAGGGCAGAAAAAGTAAACACTGCCAAAACGCATTTTCGTTGACTCTGAATGTTTAAATGTATATCGTATGTGTTAGTGTTGTTGTTAAAGCTGTCCAATTTAACTTTCAAGTCCAAATATTGACTCTCTAAAGAGCTTCTAACGATTGTATACTAAGTAAAAAGTGCATATTATGGCTATAGACAATTTTCTATAGTTAGTTTTCACAAAATTCTATTTAAATTCTAGTAAAATGTTTAGTTTCTTTTAAGGACAAGTACTATTTATATAAAGTGCAATCAGTAAATTTTGCAAATATTATAAAAATATTAAAAAATGCAGGCAAAAGACACAAACTTCTATTCAAATGACAATAAGGTAACGAACTTAAAAAGTTAATATCCAAGCTATTAATCTGTAAATGTTTCTGTTAAGCATATAGTAAAAAAAAAATTGTGTTTTTACGCTCTTACGCCATGTATAATAGTTGAATTCAGAGCCATTTTTTCTGTTTATAAATTAATGCTTATTTTTAGTCAGAATTGCATTTTTTGCTTATAGGTAACAATTTATTTATATAAACCGAAGCAATAATCCATTTTATTCAAGCTTAAAATGTCATGAACAAACTATTATAATAGACAAAAATATATTTTAACCTGACAAATTTGAAGTGCGAAATTCTTGTATAATAAATGAATAATGGCGCATCAGCCAAGCACGGATAAGGCTGCCAGTTTTAAGTAAGTGCTTGGGCAATTGTTTGATATATAGCTTTGTTATTATCGCTTTCTTAGCATATTACCTAAAGCTTTAAATGGCGGCTTAGCTGGCATAATAGGCGTTACTTGTGTTTTTCCCTTGGATCTGGTCAAGACGCGTCTGCAGAATCAACAAATCGGCCCAAATGGCGAAAAAATGTACTCGAGCATGTAAGTTGGATTGATTGGGCTTCCCTCCCCTCTACAATAATTGTTTAAAACTATGACCAGCTTCGACTGCTTTCGTAAAACTTATAAAGCCGAAGGTTTCTTTGGCATGTACAAGGGCTCAGCAGTTAACATTTTACTCATTACGCCGGAAAAGGGCATTAAATTGGCTGGCAATGATTTGTTTCGCTATTATTTGTCCAGCGCAGAGGGTAAATTAACACTACCCAGACAATGCTTGGCAGGTGGTCTGGCTGGTGCATGCCAAATTATAGCAGGCACACCCATGGAGCTGCTTAAGATACAAATGCAAGATGCTGGACGTGTAGGACAAAACAGCAAAAAGGTGACTGCTTGGAGCATAACCAAACAGCTTGTCAAGGAAAAAGGCATAATTGGTCTATATAGGGGCGCTAGAGAAACAGCTGCGCGGGATATTGCCTTTTCCGTTATATATTTTCCACTTTTTGCTGCAATTAATGACAAAGGAGCACGCAAGACAGGTGGTTCAGGCGAGGCTGTGTTTTGGTGGTCTCTAATTGCCGGCATGCTCTCCGGCATGTCATCTGCATTTGTCGTAACACCACTAGATGTTATCAAGACGCGTTTGCAAGCCATTAAAAAGGCGGAAGGCGAGAAGGAATTCAATGGCATCATAGATTGTATTACGTAAGTGTTTAAAAAATAAATTAAAAATTAATTTTAACGCTAATTTTCTACGCAGCAAAACTTTCAAACACGAAGGTGTTTGGGCCTTTTTTAAAGGCGGTCTCTGTCGTATGATTGTAATGGCTCCATTGTTTGGCATTGCACAAATGGTTTATTTCTTGGGCGTGGCAGAACAAATACTCGGCATAGAACAAAAGAAATCAATTTAGTTTTTCAAATTACTTGGTATAGAACAAAAGAAATCAATTTAGTTTTTCAAATTATTATAATATTGTGTTGCAATTGTAAACTACAAACTTTCTTCATAATGAAATCAGCCCAAAACTCTATCACATCCAACATGCTTATATTATCGTATAGCTTATATTTATATAACATCTGCTGGTCGACTGCTAGGTGGTGATCCTGCATCCACATTTAGATCCACATAGCGATTGCGCTGCCAACGTGCCAGTACGGCGCGATACCAATCCATAAAAATGGCATGACGATATGAGACAATGCCCATTTGTAGCAAGATAAAGCCCATGATGGTTATTATATTAATATACTCCCATTCGGCCAATAAGACAAAAATCCATATAAAATAAACACGCAATGAGTCAGCCAACAAACGATTGCCGCTGGAAGAGAACTTGGCTATGGCCAGGCCGACATAGTTGTAGATGGCGCAGCTGAGCGTAAAAGCCAGCAAAGCAAATATAAGCCAAACATTGCTGCGCAATTGTGGCCACAAATCCGTCAAGTCATCAAACACACCGCGCGAGTTTTCATTAAAAGGCGTAGCGCTGGGCACAAAATTGAGGCAAACATAGCTGAGTAAAGTTATGCAGACGCCAAAGATGCCTTGCCAGCCAGCCACATGCATGGGCACCAAGTCCAAAACCTTTAAATGCTTTTCCTCGTAGACATATTGAAAAGCATGCAGCACTTCGGCTATGATAATCAACATATCGCCTGTTATAATGGCATTATGATCCATATGCGTTAAAGTTTCCTGATCATAAGTAATGCGCTGCACATCCATGGCTACAATATCAATAATGCCACAGGTTATGGTGAATATGGCCAACCAGTGTTGGGTGCTCAGCGTATTGTTCAAGTAAATGGTGCTAAAGAGACCCACAAAGATTAGCGAGACGCCTAAAGAGAAATTGTAAACAAAGTAAATATGAGCATGTGTACAAACAGGCTGATAAGCGCCAATAACATACATCTTATCATTGAAAAGCTGGTGGCATAGGTCAAATATAAGCCGGTAAAGAGCAATATAGATGCAATTGCATCCAAGAGCGTGGGCAGCAGCATGCTGCATGTGGGCAATTCATTGCTGCCCCGGGTCAATACATTCTCCTGCTCGTGGCCTAGACCGCGACGACTGAACACCAGGTGTAACAATTTATAGACGCCAAAACACAACAGTTCGCCCAAAAACATAAGCAAAGTCAGCACGACGGGATGTTGAAAGCGACGCATTTTGCCATCGCTGCATTCTACTAATTGGTTGCCGGACCATCTAGCAAAAAAATAAAATTATTTTGTTTCCATTTTTTTTTCTGGTTATAGCAAATTTTTCTTACTTGATTATTAAAACGTTGAAGGCGCCGCATAAAACAAAAAGCAGCATTAAAAATACACGATGATCCATCTTGATATTACATTAAGCAAATATTACGTTTTGTTTGCAAATTGCAGTGTTCGTTTTTTAATTAAATTTCTTGCATTGACGTTCTTTGTGTAATTTTTACTGCGCACTCGTAGTCAACAGAAATTTTATTGGTCATGGCGACTGCAAAACGCGCTGCAGTTGCACAAATTTTGTTGTAGACTTTATGTATTGTAGTGCCTGTGGCTATTATTTTAAAAATAAACAAACAATTTAGTAATTGAAATATTCAAAAGAAAAAATCATGTTGTTGTTGTATTTGTTTTCAATAGCCTTTTTATCTTTTTTTTACAAAGTTTCTCAGCAACATATAGGCTGTGTGAGTATTGTAAGGTGCAAAATACTGACAGCATTGCCAGCAGTAAAAACAAACAAACAAACAGCTGACAGCTGCACGTAAATGGGCAGCACTGGAAATGAGCGTACTTTTTAAATTAATATACAAAGGCAATTTGGCAGTTATTTTTTTAAAGCCTTTTTATTAGTTTATAATTAAATTTGACTAATGGCTAACTAAAGGTTATTGTTGTAGCAATTTAAAGGGAATTTTGGCTTATTTTTATCCAAATCCAGGGGAGCAAATGATAAACAGTTAAGTTGGCATGATTTTTTATTTTTTATCTAAAAGCATTTTATTTTCACTTTTAATCTAAAATTAAATCAATTAAACGTCCAAGTAAAAATTGTCAATTATCATTATGTAAATCTACATTTATTATAAAAATTAAATAAGAATTCGATTACTTAAGGCTATCCTTTTTAACGATGATTTTAGATATTTACAGGGCCGTAGCCAGGATCGTGACTCAGGGGCGCTCAGAAGTTTTACAGGGGCGCTCGATATTTTGAAGAAATTATCAAAAATCATTTGTATCATAGGTTTGTTTTAGCTTCTATATAATATATCATACATATATAAATAGATATACATATAATAGATATAATTAATACAATCTTGCAACGAGAAACATTTAGTAGAGTTGAATTCTTCGATTTTTTTTTTACTGAACTCACGAATGATATCATCTAAATAAATTGAATCTAAACTTTTTTTCTCGAAAGCTAAAAATGATAAGTTTCGGAAACGTTCATTAGACATTGCACATACGTTTCACAACATCTATACGTGCGAACGCAGAAAGAGCACTTTCTTTAATTGATGTACTGCTTCCAAATGTTTCGGAAGCTTCATTCAGACGAAATGTGTCAAAAAATACATTTTTGTATGGAAACAGAATTATCAAAAAACTGCAGTCTATGTTTTCCGGGTTGTCTTTTTCGTTTTCTAACAATTTTAATACAACATTAAACTCAGCATTATATGTTAATGTCAAACCAATTTTTTCGAGGGGTTTCAGGATATCTCGATCAAACGTTAATGTATTGATGTCTTCTAAAGCTGAAAGTGAAGTCAAAATCTCACTACTCGCATTGAATCGATTTTTCAATTCATTTTAAATATGATCTATGACCTCCAAATACGTACGTTGCTTGTGATCCTACCCCTATAGTTTCCATGACAATCGAATCGTTCAAACGCGATGATGCCGTTAGGCAGATGTTGCTTGATGTCCGAAAGACTACATTGTCTCCTCAGTTGACTTGTTGATTTTACTGAATTGTTCATCTGTTCTTAATTGGTCGATCGAGGTAGCTACAGCTTCGATGGCGCCCATTGCATATCTGAATCCAACATCCCGTTTTTAAAGAATTTGTTTCGCTGGTTCCAATACGCCTAATAGTTCATGTAGAAAATGGAGCAAGAAAATGGAATCCTTTTCCATTACAGAATTGGCGAGTCCAGTTGCTAGTGCCATGTCTTCTGCATTAAAACTCTTGCATTCACCTTCTTAGATTTTGTAAAATGTTGTGAGCAATTCGTGATAGTTTTTACGAATAGATTGGATCGCTCGAAAATGACCAGACCATCGAATTTCAATAAAATGTGGAATATTTGTTCCAGAGTACTCCTTGCGCACTTTGAATCGAACAAAAAAATTATGCAGTAGTTTTATGTGGCCGATAAAGAGACGACAAGCATTATTTTGTGAGATAAATGAAGTCGTTGGTTGAAACAATGAACGTAGGGTATCTGTTGCTTGTAATGGTTCCGGATCAATTTCTGGACTCCTCCTTGAGAGCCGCTCATCATATGTGTACCATCATAACACTGACTTACGATCTTAGAATGGTCTATACTAATAACTAAAGTCATTATTTGTGTAAAAACTTATGGTTATGAATGAAAGTTGAATGGAAGTTTAAACTTTTTGGATCGTGTAAATTTCAGGACAGTGAGATGCGTTGAAGTTTGAAAAAATTTGAAAAAAAAAATGTCCAAAAGTCTTCGTAGGCGCCCTGTTTAGCTGTGGTGGCGCTCGCGCCTACCTGGCTACGGCCCTGGTTGCAACTAAAAATACAGTTTGGTTTTTGACAACATCAATAGTAATTCCTTTGCGCCGAGCGCGTAAGAATGCAGCATAAAAAGAAATAGAGAAAGAGTTAAAAAATGCAAATGTCACGTGATGCTGCTTGGCTTTGTTGTTTGTGTAACTCTCTCATTTTTTTCCCACAAGCATATTCTATGTCTCCCGCTCTGCTAAAGTCAAGTGCCTTACACTTTTTACTCCCCCCTACCTACCGTAACCAAAGGAAGTATGACTTTTCTCCACCCCTCGCCTGCTTCAGCTATGCTCTTTACACAGCGCGATCTTATTCTGCAGCTAACCAAACTACACCAATACTACGGCATAATCCTGCCGGCTGGAGCGATTTAATTTTGTGAGAGTAAAAAATTGAGAGAAAAAATACAAAAGAGCATAAGAATTCAGTAAATCTTTGACTTTGACACGGTCGGTAACGCGCTGCAGTTTAATGCAAAATTAATAAGTTTATGCATTTCAAAAAAGTGTTAAAATATTTTTAAATAGTTAATGAAATAATTAGCAATGCTTAAAAATAATTAGTTTCTACGCGGCTTTGTGTCAAATAAGTAAATCGAAAATATTAATAAAATGCGCATATAAGTTGGCAAAAAAATGTGTAAAAGGAATGCAAATTGAAAATTCTTATAATGAGCGTGGGTGCGAAAGAGTGCGCGCTACTGTCGGTCAATTTTTTTTTTTTGGCTATTTTTTTTAGTGTATGCACTGCGAGCGCGTAAGTGTGTGTGTAGAGAGCAAATTTTGATAGGCAATGAAGTCAATATTGTGTGTTGAATTAAAAACAGCTCGTTCTGTTTTAGTGTGAGTGTTTTTTTTAATGTTTTTTTTATGTGTGTGTAAACAGTGTTTTTGTTATATGATGCCCTGTAGCCAAATTGCTTTTTATGTGATGCCCTGTAGCCAAATTGGTTATTTGTGCAACGTTAAGTGTAAATTGCCCTGTTGGTATTATTTTGTTTTATATGAACTACTAAAGAATGGTTATGCAGGTAAGTTGGCATGATTTTATATCTAAAAGCATTATATTTTCACTGCTAATCTACAATTAAATAAAAAAAACGTCTATTTAATAAGTGTTCAGAATCATTTATACTCTACATCTTATAAATACCATTCGTGTGTCGCTATGTTAGTTACCATACTCCCCCGAAACGGCCGGACCGATTCTCATAAAATTTTGTGTGCCTATTGGGTAGTTCTGAGAATCGGCCATCTATTTATCCAGGGTTGCCATCCCTAACTTTTTTTTTTAAATTTTTACCAAACTCCTCCAAAACGGCTGGACCGATTCTCATGAAATTTTGTGTGCCTATTGGGTAGGTCTGAGAATCGGCCAACATATATTTTTCATACCTCTAAGTGATAAGGGCTGGCACCCCTAACCTTTTTTTTTAATTTTTGGACAAATTTATTTTATTTTTTTTATAGTTTGGCATTGTGTACATTGTCAGATTAACTAATAAGCTGATCTTGCTAGAACTTTAAACACAATTTAAAAATTTTATAATTTTATTCTTTTCTTATTGCTAGATTATTTATTTAAGGTACTTGGTTAAGCCATTTAATATAGAGGAATCGAAAAATTTAGAAAAAAGTATAAAAATGTGGCCTAAACTCAATCTTAACATTTCCGTTTTATATTTTAATTTGAAACTAATCTATATATAAAAGAAACTCATGTTTTACGTGTTACTGATGTTCTCATGAACGCGTTAAAGAATTCAAAATAAGATTTTTGCGTGTTTTAGAGGCTATCAATACGAATGTTTTAAGCCTATTGCGATGTGTTTGTGTGCATTGGTTCGTGAGATATACGCATTTTTGTGAATATCGTGAATATAGCATAGTAGAAAATTTTTCAACAGCGGGTATTGGACATTAAGTGCAGACAGAAGCTTAGTCGCAAATGGGTTGAAATTTAATTTGTGTGGCGCATGAATTTATTAGAGATGCAATACTTAAGTTCGTCCCTACGGCTTTTTAGACAGTCATCAAAGTCAATCCAGAAATCTTACGAATGTCTGGAAAAGTCAACTAGAGAATCTTACGATGTTTATAAACTTTAAGACTATTCAAAAAGTTTGGGCAGGACAACGTTTGCCGAGCCCACTAGTTTACTATAAAAATTAGATAAGAATTCGATTACTTAAGGCTATTAACCATAATAATTGATATTCAAATATTGAATCAGATTGAAAATATTATTAAATTATTTAGAAGAACAGCTTTTTGTTTTATTTAAATCTCCTCTCAGCTTAGTTTTGTATTAGTCTATACAGCTTTGTGGAGTTTCTTAAAAATTGATCCATCATCATCATAGATTGTACACAAAATTTTAGACAGCAAACTCTAATTTTTAGAGAGATTCCTATAATAATGACTTATTAGATGAAGAAATAAAGTGACAGGAAGATCTAAAACCCAGGGAAAATCGGAGCCTATTTTAAAGCACATTATTGTAGCGATTGAATTATTTTATTATTATAGATATTTTCACATAATTTCCCAACGATGCGCAACGATTTTCGCGTACAAAATAATTTGCTGCATAAAAGTTTTGTTTGTGTCGCCAAAACGAACAGCTGATGTGCTGATGGCGCCATCTATGGTTTACTATTGGCATCATCATGTCTTCTCATTAGGAGCTCTTTTCTTTTTGACATTATTTGTTTATTAAAAACCAAACTTAAAAAATATCACAGGATAGTAAAAAAACAATTTTTATGAAAATACAAGGAATTAAAGGACATGTTATTTTATTTATTTGTAACTATTGATGTTTTAGGCCGTCTGCGCTGTAGCATTTTGAGCAATTTTTCTGTTAAAAAGAAAAACAAAAATTAATATTAATATTTATTAATAAAGTAAAAAAAAATATGAATAATTAACATAAAGCAAAGCCATAAAAAGCGTGTTTGTGTTTGTGGCTCACCTGAAGTTTGGTGTCTTTATAAACTATGTATAGTATTTTTCTAAGTGTATGTTGTAGGAGTGTTCGTGACTGTGCAAGTGTTTAAAGCTCATCTCTATCGAGGCCTAGGGGTAGTGTAACCTCTTCTACTGTGCCCAGACGTATCGTATCATTTGGTTTGCTAAACTTTGGTATATAAGCAACTGTATCGCTAGGACTAAACACTGAGTTGTGTAAGTATTCCCTTTGTGCCGAGGGATCGGGACTAGTGAGTGTAATTTTGGAGCCAGTGGCCACTCTGTGGAATAATGTAAGCAATTGTGTTGTATGGATATTAAAGGTAAGCGTGTTTTATGTTATGCGAGGTGTGAACAAGAAGTAGTCAAAATTTTTGGAATTTAAAGAATTGTATTGCTCGGACGATGTTACGTAGCTCAGTCAGCTGGGTGAGGGCAGTTTATTTTATCCGCCTGGAAAACTTGGTCCTAAGTTTCTTAAAATAATTTTATAACAAAACGAAAGTGTAAAATAAAACCTTTAATGACCTTTTTTTTTAAGGCAATTACCTTTAAAAATACGGTACATCCCTTTTTTCCGAAAGTTTATCAACACTAGTATGCTAAGTTTGCTAATTATGGAATGCGAATTTTATTTGAAAATTTTATTTCTTTATTTCTCACATTAAATATATTTATCTTTTAGAAGAATCCTAGTTTGAGGTTAAACAATCCGAATTTGAGTTCCTAAAAACTTCACCATGTCACTGACATAACCTCAAAAACTTATATTGAATGAGATACTTTACTTTTTTTTATAACCTCGGATACAAATTCAGCAAGCCCCAAAAAACGTGTTTATCAAAAACAATGTAAGGGGTTTTAAGGAATTTATCTGAGAACAATAGGGTGCTAGTTTGTTTTTCAGGCCTGGGAGGTCTACGATAGACCAAACATTAGCATTGCGTCAAATCGAGAAATCGACACACATCACGTTTTCGTTGACTTCAAAGCTGCTTTTGACACGTCAGATAGACTGAAGTTTTTCGTAGCCATGTCTGAGTTTGGTGAGGCTAGTTCGAATTTGCATGATGACGTTGAGTAGCTCCTGCAGTTCCGTCTTGATAGGAAAGGACCTCTCTGAACCATTTGAAACCAAACGAAGTTTCAGGGTGACAAAAAAATGATATCAGCATCTTGCTAACCGGTGCTTTTAATTGGGCAAAGTAAGGAATTCAAGAGAGGGTGCTCCCCTAGCTTTACGCTAGGTACCCTCTGGTTAGCCCCTGGATACCCCTTTCCAGGGGTGAGCTAATGTCAGAAGGCGGCCCTTAGGCGATCTACGTTTGAGGACGTTTTGCATGGAAGCGTAAGTGGACATCTAGTAGTCTAGTCATTTCCTTTTCAAACCCTTTGACTTTGAAAGAATCAAAAAAGCTTCGGATAAAAAGTCGATACCCTGATAAACGACATGGCAAGAAAAAAAATGAAGATGCTCTGGGCTTCCGCGACTGGAAAAACAAAGCGGAAAACAGGGAAGAATGGAGGCGTTTGGATACAGGCCTAAACCCACATCGTGTTCGTGGCGCCATAGAAGAAGTAGAAGAAGAAGGTATTCAAGAGAAAAGCCCTCTCTCGACATACCCGTGCTTCTCTACGGCGCTGAAGCAAGGACATTATCATCATCGGATAAGGCAATTTTATGGGCTTTCGAAATCCTCCGACGTGATGACTTCCGTATTCGAATGAACCACGAGCTGTATGAGCTATTTATATGGCGACACCGATCTAGCTCGGGCGTACAACGTATGCGCTGGCTGGATGATAATACATCAGCCAAAAAGATATTCGAGCGGAGATCAGTGGAAGGTCGACGTTGACAAGAACGCCAGCCTCTGCTCTGCGATTGGAAGTTTAGGCAGCGGAGGATCTTCGTAGCCTGGGGATTGCCAATTGGCGGCACCAAGCACAGGACAGAAACCGCTGGCGTTGGATAATTTTCGCGGCCAAGACCGGTAATCGGTTGTAATGGCCACAATAGTAGTAGTAATAAGGTGTTAGGGTTATTGGGACTTTGATTGGGTTTCAGCGAATCACAATCCATAAGTCTACTCCTGCCACATATGAAGTGCACACTAAATTTTACTACTACAACTACGAATTCTAGACTCCTAAGTGGAGCATAGAGTCTCCCAGGGATTGCCATCTTGTCGTGGTCAACGGGCTTATTACGGGCGATGGATGCAAGAGGGGCGGCTTCTTACTAAAGAATCTTTGAACCCTTCACTCATTGATTCTCATAAAAGATGTCTAAATAACATGGAACAAAACAATAATGGAAACATGTCTCCTAGGGGTACATAACAATTATTGGTCAATCCCCCTGCTACGGCAGCCAGCACAGAGGATTTGTAGGTGGTAATTTCACGTTATAACGACAATAAGATGAATGTAACCACTAAATTTGATTTGTCTTTAATTATCGAGATCTGTGCTTTTATACAGACCTGAACGTCGTGAGAAATCTAAGAACCAGGGAAATCGCCCACTTTTCGCCTCCTTTGTAGACAGTCTTGCATACAGATAGACAAGCATGTTTAGTCAACTATACGCTTTAAGAACCCGTCAGAAAAACTTTCTTTCTCCTCTTAAATACATTAGTCCGTTGACAGTTCACACAGTTCTAAAATTCCACTTACTTTTTGAACACACCTCGTATATATAATGGTTAAGTACGTATATGATTAGTTAGTAAGGCGCTACAAAACAAATTTTAGTCCTTGAACACAAAACAATTGACAATTTTGTTGTTATATTGTACCTTATGTACAGTAGGTAGCATTGTAGATTACAGTAGCTTTTAAATATCTACTGACGCTGGCGTGCTCCAGAGCGTGTTCCGCGCAATTTTTGCGGATTTCTAATGCAAGTTTAGTTTAAATATGTACACTAGACATTTAAACCCAATAACTTACCTATCTCTAGCCTGCATGCTGGCTTCCACATCCAAGCTGCGTGATTGACGGAAGTCACATTCCAACGAGAAAGCCGAATCTCCGGGTGTTATCAGCTCCGGATCATTTTGTATGACCACAATATTGGTATACAGCTCACCATCTTTAGTCGTCTGACATTGATCCAATTGAAAGTTCATCTCGAGCGTACGTGCACCTTGTTGGGTCGTAGGCTTCATGAAACAGGGCGCCGCTTGTTTATAGAAACTGCCACGTGTGTACATAACGCCTGTGAAAGGTTTCTCCGTTTCCAGCACTACGTTCATGGAGTTGGAACCGCATTTGAGATTCACCTTTTGTATGCCTTGATCGCTGCCCTCGATTTTAAACGTATCCGAAAGGTCTTGTTCCCAGATTTCTGCAACAAGTATTTTGCAATTGTTTGTTAGTTGTGCAACACTTGGCAACTCTGCGCTGACATTTTGGCATGTTGGCCAAAACTAAAACTTATTCGTTACATGAATTTGAATTTAAGTGTTTCCGCAACTTTATGTCGCGTTTTAAAAGTTTTTTTTATGTCCACATCGGGGGGTCACTCTAAAATGCAATTTTAATTACTGTAGCTACTTTAGTATTAGCATGTAATAAATAAATTTTTCTAGATTTATGTTCAAATTGATTTCATACCTTAAGCTTATAAATAACTTCGGGAACTATCCAGAGAGCAATACTTTAAGTCTAAAATTTAATTTTTGTATAAGCTAGGAGCGGTCACTGTTGCAAGGAAATATTCTTAGGGATTCTATTTGCTTATCAGCTCTGTGCGAATTTTTTGTTTGGGAAATATTACAATTCTGAAAGAATTTTTCGAGAAGTGGTTTTTCCAGTTTTTTTATGTTAAACATTTTAAAAATTAAAAAACCTTTTGCCTACTAAAAAAACTATTTGTAACCCTTAAGGAAAACATAGGTGGGTCTCAATATAAAAATTTCTTTTTAATTTTTGCTCTTAACATCTCTAGTCGACCTAGTCTACTTTTTAGCGTCTTACCTGCCATCAAACTTGACGCAAGCAATAAAACCATAGTATACACTTAAAAATCGGATGAAACAAAGAGATTAGAGAATATATTGTATTATAATCGGATTAGAGTAATCAGTCAGAAGACTGAAAACGACGCTGGCACTGTCCGACCGTTATCTTAGTACACTACATTTTATGTGTCCTTTTTATCTGTCGTCATCTGGTTTCAAGATTCGATAACTGAATACATTACATTCATAATTCCGTGATTTGGGTCAAATCTATCAGCATACTGTCATAACTCAGGTATTTACTTAACTACATTTTTAACCCCCGACGCAAAAAGAGGGGTGTTATAAGTTTGACGTGTCTGTCTGTTTGTTTGTCTGTCTGTTTGTTTGTCTGTCTGTCTGTCTATGGCATCGTAGCTCCCGAACGCATGCAGTGATTTCAATTTAGTTTTTTTGTATTAAAGGTGAATTATGTGCGAGTGTTGTTAGAAATGTTTGATGAAAATCGGTTGAGCCGTTTAAAAGTTGTGGGGAGTAAAAGTGGGGAGAAAAACATCAACTTTGTCCGATTGGCTTAAAATTTGGTCCTATTGTAGCTGACGACGTCACTGATTCGAATCTGAGGTTATTTTTGCTCTATCTCTTCTCGTTTAGAAGTAATGGCCATTTGAAGTTAAAACATAAACTTTGTCCGATTGGCTTAAAATTTGGTCCTATTGAAGCTGACGACGCCACTGATTCGAATTTGAGGTTATTTTTAACCCCCGACGCAAAAAGAGGGGTGTTATAAGTTTGACGTGTCTGTCTGTCTGTCTGTTTGCTGTCTGTCTATGGCATCGTAGCTCCCGAACGTATGCAGTGATTTCAATTTAGTTTTTTTTGTATTAAAGGTGAATTATATGCGAGTGTTGTTAGACATGTTTGATGAAAATCGGTTGAGCCGTTTAAAAGTTGTGGGGAGTGAAATTGGGGAGAAAAACATCAACTTTGTCCGATTGGCTTAAAATTTTTCTGTCTGTCTGTCTGTCTGTCTGTGATTTCAATTTAGTTTTTTTTTGTATTAAAGGTGACTTATGTGCAAGTGTTCCTAGACATGTATGATGAAAATCGGTTGAGCCGTTTAAAAGTTGTGGGAGTGAAAGTGGGGAGAATGCGTAAAAAAAAAGCAAACAAGCTTGACCTTAAATGTAATCTATACCTTAACAAGAATCTAAATTATAGTAAGTATATTATAATATACTAAAGTCTAACTTAACCTAACCTATCTATAAAAAGTATGAAATAAAAAATTAAATTAAAAATTTAAAAAACCCCCGAACTTAAGTAATTTTCATTTAAAAGTGAAAAATAATAAAAGAAACTTAATGTTAAAGTACCTAAGAACCTATTAATAATTCTAAAAAATACGCGTTGGGGGACCGCTCCTAAACTAACAATTTAAATACAAATAGTCTAATTAAGCAACAAAGATTAACTTAAAAACAAAATTAAGAAAATACTTCAAAAACTTTCATAGAATTACTTCAAAAAATTTGCGATACGAAGTCTAGTTTAGAAGTCTAGAAGTCTAATTTAGCAAATATACTATATATAAATCGGATGGGATCGATGGATCTTAACGTAGATTGCATGGCATTCATAATTCACTGGTTTGGTGAAAACATTTAGAGAGACTTTCTTACCATGAAAACTCGCTGGCTATTAACTTACTAGACAATAGTAAATGGGCTCACTGGCGCACATTCAACCCTGCCATTTTTTTGTTTTTTTTTACTTATAAAATTTGCTAATTGTCTCATATGACAGATTGCAAATAAAAATTACATTAATACAAAAATTCTGTGGTTTGGTGAAAATTTTTAATATTATGATATGGATATTTGCAAGGCGGACTCAATTTTGCCTTTTCAAATAGAACTCTTAAAATTTCTTAAAAATTGTCATAAGTAAAGTAAAAAATAAAGTACGTGAAATTTTATTGTTTTAAAAAGGATCTAGGGAACTGTAAACATTCTCTAACATAAAAATCAAGAATGTGTGGTTATTTTTATTTAAGTGAGCAATGCTAATTTTTTTAAATTGAGCTCCAAAATTGAAACATTTTTTTCAATATAAAAACGTTGAATACATATTTTGTGTAATATTCAAAAAATTAATTCTTATTTACGCATTTTTGAAAAAGGATGTACTATACAGTATATTACGTATGATCATACAAATAATAATATTAATTTTTGTATCTTTCTTAACATAATTGCATCAAATCGTTTTGTTGATATTTTATGATTTATTAAAATTCCATCATTTAATGGAAAATATTAAATAAAATTATTGTGGAAACTGAAACTTTTTTTTATACTATAAAAACGCTGAATATTTCGTGTAATATTCAAAAAATTAATTATAATTTTAGCCCTTTTGAAATAAATATGTACTATTTTATTATATTATGTAGGAAATCATACAATTAAAAATGTATTAATTTTTATGTTTTTTTTAGCATAATTGCATTAAAATGGAATGCTTGATATTTCCACAATATAAGAAAGGATCTGTTTAAAAATAGTGAATAATAGAAAATTAAAATGTTTAAAATGTTGGACGCTAATTTCTTTTCACTTTTGCTATAAAAAAAAACCTTAATTTAAGATTGTAATATTTTATTGATTCGTAAAATAATTCAGATTATTTAATGTTTATTTTTAATGTTATTCTAAATAGCCCAATCATTCCAGACATTGTGGGTTCGAGTCTCACGCTAAGCATGTTCCTGCACTTTCCATTTTCCCTAATTTATCCTTTCTATTTAATATCCTTATCGCTTACTCCCATTATAGAGCAGA
Source organism: Chymomyza amoena (assembly GCA_037043745.1). NCBI lineage: Eukaryota > Metazoa > Arthropoda > Insecta > Diptera > Drosophilidae > Chymomyza > Chymomyza amoena. Next base: position 228,036 of record JBAMAX010003169.1, read on the forward strand.
CCCTTTGCTCTTAGCCTAAGTGAGCTGGGACGCTAAGTTCCAACTGCCGCTTTCGCTGACCTACCTAGCCCATCTAGGACTGTTTAAATGTACAATGAAATCAATGAAAATCTCCGAAAACAAATTTTCTACAGAAAATACTTCGAAAAAATAAACGTCTAAAAAAATATTTGGTTTCAAATTTGATTTTTATCATCTTATATTTATAAAACCATAATTTACTTTAATTTTACATCGAAATAGCTCTATTTTAAATACATTTATTGGCAGCTCTTTAATTTTATTATGGAAAGGATATTTTTTTATTAAATTTGATTTTAACCTTTAAACTCATTTGAATTTTGTGATGATATCTTGATTCGATTAAATGCAAGTAATACCAAAAAAGTAAAAATCTGCAACTTTTTAAGGAAAGTTTCTAAATTTACACAATACCAAAAATCGAAGAAATAAGTTAATTTTTTTTATATTTTTCAACTTTAGTTTAACTTTATTCAATTTTTTTTCAACACTTTGTTTTTTTAATAGCGTATTGGAAAAAGAACTTAAATTTGTTTGCTCACAAGATTTCCGCTTTCTACACAATTCTTTCTTTATCAAATAAAATTATAAAAAAACATTATATAACTCATAAAAACTCTAACGTTCCGTTACTTGCATAACTAATCTTAAAGACCTCTAACTGTAATGTTCTTTTCCGCAAGTTAATCTTAGCCCATCTTTTATAACATTTCCCGCATTGACGCATTTCTTGCCGGCAATTCACATTCTAAACCGGTTATGTTTTGTTTTGGTCTGAAGAATCTCTTTCTGATGAAAACTCAGACGGCTCAGAACAGCAAGGTTAATTTTTTTTACCGCACTCGGGGCCCTTAAGTCGTTGACCTACCTTGTTGTTGTTGTTGCTGCTGCTGCTTATTGGCAGCCGTGATGGCCAACAACGCATTACAGGCAAACAAAAGTAAAATTATATTTTTTAAATTAAACATTTTTACAATGTTATTGTAGGATTTTAATTTATTTATTTAACAAAACTGGGCACAACACACAGAAAGGCACGTCCCAATGACTCAAAGTTGCAAACAAAACTGACGCCACGACTGCGACTGCGCAGCGCATATAAAACCAATGGCGCCGCTGCCGACGCTGACTGAGCTTCCAGACAGTGGGAAGCGAATCGCAGCGCTGCGCACTGAGAGAAGCAGCACATTGTAGAAAAGGCTGGAAGAGAGTTGGTTAGACTAGGAAAAAAGAGAGCGGTCAGTTGTTAGATCACGAAGTAGTAAAAAGAGGAGGCGGTTGTTTGATTGTAGATTCTCTCACGCAACTACGTCACATGACGAATGTTTTAATGAAACTTTTGTGAAGTTTCAGGAGTTTGTCAAAAAAATTATGATTTTTTGTTTTTGGTAAATTTGGGATTTTAAGTAGCTACTAAAAAGCATTGAAAATATTGAAAAAAAAGTTGTTGCAATAACTTGTGTAATTGTGGTATGTATTTATGAGGTTATCAAAATTTAAAGAATCTGTAAAACAAAAACAACATAACATCGGAAGTAACTTTTATCTGTATCTTTTTTTAAAAGCTTATTACGATTAGAGTTATTATGTAGGTCGGCGAAAATAAGTGCAGCGGGCCACTTTTTGCCCGACCTTCACCGACTTTGATGATTTTTGGTAAAGCTACTAGCGAATAGTAACCACGTCAAATTTTATTGCAAAATTGCGATTATTTCTCGAGTTATCGATGTCTGAATATTGGGTTTTTAATTTTTAGACTATTTTTTGATAAGCCATATCTTTTTTTTACCATGAATTTTTTTTTACCATGACAAAAAAAATATTAAATTTAAAAAAGTTAATTTTTTTAAGAATTTTTTTTTTAGTATTTATCATTGTTTTTATTTTGTAATTTTAAAATTCAAAAGTGATCGATATCCAACTTAAAATAAAAGTGCTAATGTCATTTTATTATGAAATTATGAAATTCACTGAAAAAGACAAAACAAAGAAAAGGCGGTAACTCTTAGAACTTCTACAGTTTTTATTTTTGCGATGGTATCTCGCATATTCGCCATAGTAAGCAGTACCTCAAAAAATTACAAATAAGTCTAACTCCTCGTAATTGAAAGATAATAAGTTCAAAGTTGGTATAAATAATCGTTTTGACATTTTAAGATCAACTTTAAAAGTAACGAAGAGTATTATTACCTCGTCTTCAGATATTTAAGGTCAAAGGTCACAAAAATCGGTTTTTTGCAAGTAACATTTTACCAGTGCTTTTAGATGCTTCCCAAAGTTTAAAAAAAAAAAAAAAATTTCTACAAAATCGGTATACTAGATTATATTCTACAGCTATTCGTTCCTGAGATATACCTTTGAATGTGGGAGGTAGTGTTTCAAAGTGGTCGATTGATTTCTCAAAACGGAATAAGACTACTTCCGAAATGTTAAAAAAATCCACAATATAATCATAATCCCTGGTATGAATGACTGACAATATTCGTGGACTAGTGTTCAGGTACTATAAATAGTGCTATGGTATTCGTCGCATATTGACGGAAAACTTTTAAATAATTAAGATTCCAGATCGGTGGAACAAAAACTGCGTCTTGAGTATTTTTCGTCATGTATTTGGCAATGCTTTTTTTTTTAAAAGAACAGTTTTTGGGACATGTTGCTTCCTTTGCTATATCCTTTTTTTTTCCAAGTAGGAGAGGGTGGGGCAAAACGTGCCACTTGGGAAATATGCAACCTGGATTACCGTCCCGATAGTAATCGCTGGAGGCTTGAAATTTTATCCATATATAGCTTTGGTGGAGTGCTGTAAACGTCTAGCATTTCGTTTGGAGCGTGGCACTTGATTCATTTAAGGAAGTCTGTTGAGAACATGGTGGGGCAATCTGTCCTGTCACGTCTACGCCGGCGGACTCAAACGTTACAGACAGTGCAGTAGTGTGCGCATGGAGCATTTACCGAAGAATGTTGTCAAATCCGCATTTCCGATTTTCAGAAGGATGCGAGCCCAAACTATTATGCCAGGGTTAAAATAAGTCGGGAGCCTGGACTGTACATTAACTTAGTGTTTTTCCCATATTATTGTTTAGGCAAAACAGTGTTATTTAGTTTGATATTTTTTTACGAAAGTATTCTTAATTTCTTGACATTTTCGCAGTATAAATTGATTTTTATAAAATTGCTATTTGACGTTTCAAGCTTTATTTGCTTATTTTAAATTAACTGCTAAAAATATTATTCTGGGTTAAAATGCTTTTTAAATAAATGTAAAACTTAATATTTTTAAATAAAAACGTTGGTGTATACTTAATTGAATTTCAGAGGAGACTTTATTTCGGTGAAAGGTAATATCATGCTTTGTACTAATTTTTTATCGGACTTAATTCAAAGTGAGATTTGTTATAGTCTAACTTTAGTAGGTGATGAACACGAAAATGAAATCGGTTTAGCGAAGTTTTGGATTGCTTTCGAATCACGCGTTACCGACTTCATATAATATGGGGTAAATTTTTTTGGTCCCCGCAAAGTTTACGTTGGAGCCGACAAAGTCGCGTTTTTTGTCATTTTCAGCCAATGAAAGCTCTGAGCATCGGGATAAAACGGATTACTTATTAACTAGCCGAAAAAATTCAAAATTAAGCCCCAATTTGAAGAAATTTGGAGTTGTTCTTAACATTTTCATACAGTACACATTTCGCTTATAAAATTTCGCATTTATAATCTCTTGTTTCATGTATCCGCACTATTTGTTGTCTGCAATAGAACCCTGTAGGATGGGGCAACTTGCGCCAAAAATAATCTTTTGTAAGAAGATCAACTATTCGAGGTTCGTTTGAGAAGTTTAAGGCTAAGTTTTAGCCACAAATGTGGGCTACAAAATGGTGCCTAGTTAAGACATCCTCAGTCCCTTTGGCTGGCCTCAAAAATGCAAAAATGTCAAAAGATGGTGCGTTTTGCCCCACCCTCCCCTATAAAAATGATTTGCCAAGCACTGAAGAGATAGATTTTGAATCGCTTTTTTTTGACGGAGCTGTTATTATAAGAAGGATACCGAAGCCATTAAACTACATTTAGAAATAAAAAAAATGTCACAAATTGCTGTGTTTTAGCTGTAAGGTTGACTGGGATTTTGGGAGTGCCCACGCAATATTTTGATCATGTGACGTCATACATTAAACTATTAATTTACCTTTTCTCTTTATATTATGGACCAATAATGAGAATTTGTAGCAAAAGCTGAGTGCGCTTACATTGCGCAGACGCAAGCAGCTTCAGCCAGTGTTGATAAGTCCAAAATTTATTGCCTCTCCTAGCGTGTAAATAAAAAAAAAAAATGTTAAGCAGAAAATTGGTGAAGGAAAAAAGCGCAGTTTAAGGAAAACAAAATGCAATGGGAAGCCATTTCCGCTTTTCATATGTTTTATTTAATGCTTGCGATCTTGTTTTCTGTGTTGTAAAATATAACTTAATATGTGTGTGTGGTGTGTGTTGTGTGTGTGTAAGTGGTGTATGAGTGTGCGTGTTTGTGTGTGCGTGTGTGTGTAGTCATCGTTATATTCAAAATGTTATTAAACTTCCCCATTTTGTGGGCTGCTTTTGTGGTGCGGTTCAGCGGTGAAGCGCGCAAAAATTAACCATGCAACAATTCGTGAGGCGTAGTGAATAGTTTTTTTTTGTGGTGTGTTTATTATTTGTATATAGTTTTTTTTTTGCGTTAATTAAGCTTTAATTAGTCCATTGGTTTGTGGCCACGACAGCGAAAGGTGGAAGTTGCTTGGTACAAATAAAGATAATCAAAACGCATTGGAAGCGCATCAGGCTTAACAACATTTTTAACTGAACTTTGGTAAAGTTTTTGAGGATATAATATTTTTATTTAATTAAAAACGGATTAATAAATAAAAGAGTAGCCTGAACTTGAAATTAATTATAAAAGTTAGCTTAAGCGGCTTTTAAATGAAGGCGTAAATTAATTTCATATAAACAGGTATGAACTGAGCAGGGGCGTCCTGGTTGTCTCAATGTTGGGTAGTTTTTGCAACTAAACAGCTTTTGGGAGATTGAAGGCAAATTCATTTTGAAAAAATTGTCTTGGCGATTTGAGATATTATGCACCTATTGAATTTGAAAACAATTGTATTTTATATTTTGGGTAATTGACTGCTCGTTTAAAACAGTGAGGGTGATTGTGCTAGCTGTAGAGTTGGAAAGAAAAATGCCAAAAGACTATACCCCATTTCAACAAATTCGGTTAACTATACTATATCATAAAGCTTCTATAGGAAAGACCGATTGCTGTCAAAGACGTTTACCCACGACCGAATTAATAAAAAATAATGGCTTGGCTCTTTTTAAATTAAATTGGATATTTTTTGGTTTATTTTTTATTGCAGTCTGATTTTTTGTTAGGGCAACTTTGATCATAATACAAAAAGTTTTATATGGATAATTGGTTTGTTTTCAAAGATATCGTAACCAAATGTGGCAATCTGAAGTTTTTTAGAGTTCCTAAGCACTGTACCAAATTTCATCAAAATGGGTTGTCTGTATCATATAGCTCTCATAGGACTGATCGCCCAAAAAATCGATTTTGTCAAAATCGATTGACTATATTATATAGCTCTCATATGACGGATCTGCCAATAAATGGATTTTTGCGCAAATATCGGCGTGATTTGATTATTATTATTAAAGATATCGTAACCAAATTTGGCACTCTGGAGTTTTTTCCCAAAAACTTAACCAAATTTTTTCAAAATCGGTTGACTATATCATATAGCTCCCATAGGACCGATCGGCCAAAATAACTTTTTTTATATAAAATTCGCTTTATATTTTTTGTTATATAAAGATATCGTAACCAGATTTGTCGGTCACAAGTTTTTTAGAGTACCCAAGCATTGTACCAACTTTGAACAAAATCGGTTGACTATATCATATAGCTCCCATAGGACCAATCGGTCCAAAAAAACGTTTTTTAAACAAAATTCGTTGTGTTTCGTTTGTTTGTAAAGATATTTGAACTAAATTCGGCATTCTGATCTTTATTAAAGCACTGTGTCAAATTCGATCGAAAACGGTTGACTATATCATATAGCTCCCATAGGAACGAGCGGTAAAAAAAATGTTGCTTAAAAATTCTTCTGTTTTTGGTTTTTTATCAAGGAACCGGATTTTATTGCAAGCTAATGGTACAGGGTATCCCAAAGTCGTCCGAGCCCGTCTTTACGTAATATTTTTAATTGGTCTTCTACTTTGGGTGCTTTTGGTAGTGATTAACTAAAAGTTATATTTCTCAATGGACTTATCAGTTACGTATTATTTTGAAATACTGTTGAGATTGTAGTTTTCCACAGACAGAGCAGTGAAATATTAATTTTGCTATCGAAGAATAGATTAGAAATAAAGTACTTACTATGTTAATATATTTATTTGCATGATAAAAACGATTTTTGCAAGTCATTCGATTTTTTCTCAAGCATTTACCATATTTTCGGAATCAAGATTTAGCCGATTTTCAAGCTTTTTAGATTTGAGAACTAAAAATCAATGAATACCTGAGCTGTACTGACATATATACCTATATATAATATCATGTATGAATAGATTCAAAAGTTTATTTATTTTAATAACGTTGGTGTATATTTTTAAAAAGTAGGGTACAATTTTTCGAACACGTTGCATAAGGGTCGAATACAAATCTTTTTTTTCGAAACTTATCATAAACAACATATTAAAGTGTTAGCAACAAATAGAGACAGAGTTCAAAATACCCAAAAGGTTTTGAATCCTCTTGCCTAGATTAAATTCAATTATTATTAACTTTTTGGAAACTGTGGGCAATAAAAATTTTGTTTTTGGTGAATTTGTTAATACTTTTATAAGCTACAGTATCCATGTGAGCAGAATAAACAATAAAATGTTATTTCTATTTAAAATAATATCCATACACCCGCCCAGTCCTTCTACCCAAAGTTGAGAGATCACAGAGCTCCGGTTTCACGGTATTTCAGCGTTATTACGAGCAACAAAAAGAATTGGACTAAGTTGGAGGAGATACATACTGTGAAAAGATTCACTATTTTCTGGTATACGGTCGCTACGTTGACTACAGTAGGATATCCGAGATACTGGGTGGAAGATTAATTGTAAATTGCTGCAAAAAAATAGAGTCGAACCCAATTATCTAGGGCAATGAAACAAAATCTTCCATAAATGGATACCGTAGAATATCCTTGTCAACCGACGGGACTTAGTCTACATAATTACGTTTGTGACGTATATTGGACTAGTTGAGGAGCTCTAGCCTTGAACACTTATCTCCTTGACGCAGTCTTACCCTTCTTCTTATTTTCGGAGCTAAAAGCTTGCAAAGGTGAATAAATTTTATTATACCAATTGTTTTAGTTTGATTTAGAAAAAAAGTATCAGTACCCTTATGAACTATAAACATTTTTTTCCCATTTGCTCCGTGTATTTTTTGAGATAAAAATTTTTCTACTTCTTTTCTTATAATATCCAGACAAGTTGAAAAAAGTCTCATTACTCAAAAAGTTGTATATTGATTTTGTAAAAAACATAATTTTTTACTTAAGAACTTTCACTTATCGAAATTTAATTTTAAGGATCTCGATAAATAATTTCAACTTAAAGACTAGATTCACGATTAATGTCTACATTTATGTAAGTTATTTCCAAATAAACAAGTTTTTCCATGTTTGCGCCAAATTCAAAGCCCATTTTTCCAAATCGCTTACTTCTTCTTTAAGGCAGTCCAGTAACGCTCCAGTTCAGTGCCCTCCCAATTGAATGATTTGGTCAAAACGCTGCAAAACAAACAATTTAACAATTTACATAACACTTAGCAAAGTGGCCAACAGAAGAAGAAGAAAAAAGCGATTATGACTTAACAATTAAAATGAAAATTCATCGGATTGTGTTGCATGGAAAACTCTTACGAGTAATTCCAGTGGAACACGAAACAAGTTCAACATGCAATGCCGCCTCATCAGGTTGCAGCTTGGCAACTTGGTAGTTGCAACTACCAAAAGCTGACTACTGCACCGATGGCCAAGATTGACAATGATCGTGCGCATAAATAGACAAACTGGACATACCGGCTGCCATTTTGGACAATTGTCAACTACCATTAACAATGCTCGGATATGATGCAATAGGTAACATTGTATCCGAGTTGCACAATTTCTTTAACTTCCGAGCTGGCCAATAACTGGTTGCAGGCAGTTTTAGTTGTTGTTGGGACCCACTTACTTATCTCTTAAATACTGCAAGACTTCCTGCTCCTTGGCCGTTAATCCCTCATGGTTAGCAGCCAAATTCAGTTCAAGCAGCTTACGGGTTTGCATGCCGGTCAAGAATGTGGATACATCTTCCAATTGTATGGTATAACACATGGCCAATTTTCCTAGTTCCACGCCTCGATCTTTGCATATATCGGAGGCCTTGCGTGCCAGTTCTTTCTGCTCATCACTGGCTGGATGCCAGCTGGGTGGTCCGGCATTGGTAAGTAGTGCCAAAGCATGGGCAGCAGCACAAACGATGCCCAAGTTTTGGGACTTGAAGTAATCCAGATATTCGGTCAGCGTTTCATCAACAAGCGTATAGCGGGCATAGGTCAACACGGCCTGTGGATAACGATAAAGAGTGAGATCTTTAGGGGGTATTGAAATATACGAAGGGAGTTAGGTCAAGTTCGTTAGTGGTGTCACTCTGGGAGCAGGTTAATTTTTTGTTTGGTAGCTATGTCAAATAATCCGGCTGGTCTTTTGCCACCTTGACTCCCCAGGATGTAGGTGAGATCCCGGGTCAAGGTGGCCATTCTACCGATACTGCTAAGAAGTTTACTGTCGCCAGACATTCTTATAATATTTCGAAACCAGTTTGATGGCTAAAGCTCGCAGCCCTAGTACCAGACTAGGATGTTTGGGCCAATCACCCACTCTTCTGAACAAAACCGATTACTGAAACTGAAAGAAATTATATTCAACGGACTCCTTTGATCACAACCATCGGAATGTAATGACGGAAATGATTTGGAACCTGAAATATTCGTACGTTAAAGGAACCATCTAGAACAGCACTGTGTTCCTCCTAGGAATTAAAATGGATTAAATATATACTGTCAGGACCGTCGAGAGGTAGATAAGCGGAATTCCCCGGGTTCGTATTTTTCTGGTGACATAACTTTCGAACCATCGTGATTCAATTTAAAGAGGTAATAGAGGGGCCGGTACATTTATCCCGCGTGTCCCGATTTTAATAAGTTGACTTTTTGTGGTACGATATCTTAAAATATTAATTGTAGCCAGGCCATCTACACGACTTTCACCTGAAGCTGGAACTATAAGCAAAACAAGCACTTTTAAGGAACCTTCTTCTTGGATCTCGAAGAAGAGGTATACCCAGAATAAGGTCACTGAAGCAGACTTAGGGAGGTTGCGCTTGAGAGTTTGGAAAATTAGTCTGATCCACAAGCCTAAAAACCGATTTTTTTGTGCGGCTTTGTAATTTTCTGAGTTGCAACTGATCGGGGACTTTTCTGAACTCACATGTTTTCAGGATCTGCCGAGCCCCACCCGATTGACCACAACTTTTCTTCACTTTACAGTTCCAAGATTTTCCCCCAGCACCTTAACCCTCCTTTACGTCCCTTTTTATACTCACATCAAAGCGTCCTTCAGCACGAGAGATGCACTCCTTGAGCACCGAAATGGGATAACCCGTAACACCTATAAACTTCGCCTTGCCCTCTTTTACCAATGCCTCCAAGGTGGGCAACGTTTCATTAAGCACAATATCCAAATCCTTGGCAAATTCTATATCATGTATTTGTATAACATCCACATAATCCAGACCCAAGAGCTCCAAACTCTTCTCTATACTCTCACGCGTTTTCTCCGCGCTAAAATCAAACATATGCTCATAGTCCAGCTCATAGCGTGCTACTTTGGTGGCTATATAATAGGCTTCGCGTGGCACATCTTTCAAAGCTTGTCCCAGCACCTCTTCGGAACGACCTTGACCATACCAGGGCGCGGTATCAATATAGTTAATGCCAGATTTCAAGGCCTCTTGTACGGTCTTTATGCCCTCCTCCAATTCGAAGCTGTCAACGCCAATGGAGTGGAATATTTTTAGAGTGCAAAACAAATATGTACTCCTAGCATATAACTTACCCATAATTAGCGCACAGTGCGCCACCTCCAAACGATATTTTCGAGACTTCCAATCCAGTTTTACCAAATTTGCGATATTCCATGCGTTTGATCTTTTCCTCATCATGGAAACCTTTTACATAGGTGGCCGGCAGTTTACCCGTAGCGGACATTTTACTTTAGTTCTATGTTGAGCGTTACCTACTAAATATAGTATATAATTACGAGTATATAATATAATATAATATTTTTCACGCGCTTTATTTAATTTGCGACCAGTCGCTAGAAGAGCACTTCAAATACTGATAGCGCCGGTTCGGTTCTCTCTGGTTTGTTGTATTTTTATAAATTCTTGTCTGGAATTTTTTATGTCTGTGAGAGTTTGTTTGAATGTTTGGAACGCTGCGCTTTTATAGAGAGTTTTTGAGCGAGAGAAAAGAGAGATATCTATATGAAGGCAGCGGGAGTCCCATAAATCTACGCTCATATTTCTTGTTTTGCACTTTATCGGAATACTCTGATATATGTAGGTATTTTGATATATTATGTGTTTATTTATTAGTCTAGGTACTTGTTAGTGTTTTGTTTGTGACATTTAATTATACGAAGTAGTACCAAACGCTTAGTTGACCTTAGATTATAGCAAAATTAATATAAAAAAAGATAAGAAGTATGCAAAATGAGCTAATCGGCGTTGGGTGTAATCTATAACACCTAGTAAATGTTTATGGAAAAATAGCACGCCGTGGTCTGTTCTAGGTTTTTTTGTTAAGGAAGGTTTAAGAAGGTCAGATTAAGGTGGCAGTCGAATATTGAGATTCCCATTTGGATCGTAAAGAAGAAGGAATTGCTTTTTTACCCAAAGCACTTTGGGAGACGGTGTTGAGGGCTTCTTTATGTTTCTCTCGCTTGACCTCTTTACTCCAATATAGATCCCGAACAGAAAAAAGGAGGAATTGCCTTTTTACCCACTGCATTCTGCACTGATGGAGTCTTCATTGAGGGCTTCTTTATGTTTCTCTCGTCTGACATCTGCATTCCAATTTAGATTGATAATAGCCAGAAGAAGGAATTACATTTACTACTGACTGTGTTCTGTTCAGATAGAAACGGTATTGAGAGCTTCTTTAAGCTTCTCCCCTCTTTTCTAATTTAAAACATTATTCCTGCGTTTTAAGGCAAGATCTAAGAGAGTTCGAGAGCTATACCTACAGTGCAAATTTTATCAAAAGAATCTACGTACATACTTATCTACATATATATCTACCTAGACTTTCACGGCTTCCAGCAACACTATAAAAAATATCGTATCTTTAAGAGCAGTATGCCGATAAAAATATATATAGTATAGTCACGAAGGCGGAATTCTGGTCTTTTGAGCAATAGTATGCATATTGTGGCGTGAGTAAGCATCGACGAATTTCTAGAACTAAAAAGCTTCTTTGTGACGATAAACTGGCGTTTCCAACAAGATATTGCTCCTCTACATAACGTCCGGGATCTAAGAATGTGAAATTACTAGAGTATCCTGATCTATTTCCTAGATCTCAGATTTGCTGTCGCTATCAACTCATATGGCCCTTACTCTTTGTGAGCATTTGGATTCGTTTTCCGGAACACGGTCGAAAGTATTCTTCATAGCTATGTTAATCTAATACTTTTATTAATATAAAAATGTGGTACAGTCGAGGCAGTGCCCGACAGTGGAATATCCTGTACCTTGTTTCTCGAAAAAAAATTCATTTTTTTGGTGAAATTCTATATTTATACCTATAAGTTCCGAAAATTTTAACAAATTGTGATGAAACTCGAAAATTACGTCAAAGAAGCTATTTAAAGTAAATGGGACTAATTCGATTGCAGTGGGTGCGGGGGTCCGCATCGATAAAATTTGAATGTGGATTTGTTCATTAGAGCTTGAATTAGCTTACCAAAATTGTGATTCGAGGTCGCTTGTAACCATAATTAGGTAGAATAAAATATTGACGCAGTTTGAATATTTTTGACTATAGCTTTTCCTGTATTTGTATTTTTGATGCGCGAAACCGTAACGCACTACTGTTTCAGATGAAAATATGAAACGGTGTTCCCAAAATCCGCGAAAATCCACTGCGGAGGATCGAGATATTTGACATGATTCAACAAACTTCATCTTCTGAGGAAATATGCACACCAGATGGTAAAGTTCGGTGTCTCTAGCTCTTCTAGTCTCTGAGATCTAGGTGTTCACTCGAACGGACGGACGGACAGATGTAAAAATCTTTTCAGCTGAGATAGGAATATTTTTAAAAGCTATAAATTGAATTTTAGTCTTATTGTCTTTGTGTAGTCAAGGAAAGTAAATTCAAAAAGCTAGGTCCAAAGAAGAAAAAACATTTTTTTAAATTTAATAAACTCGGAAAGCTACATTGAATTATTGGATGACGTTCTTATTGACTTTCTGGAGCACCAAGCTGACCAAAATGTTATTTTCAGTAAGCTAATGCTGCGATCTACGTATTAATGGCCAGACATGGTTGGTTCCAGAATAAAACATCACGCTTTTACAGTAGCCAGCACGATCGCCGGACTTGAACCCCATTGAGAATATGTAGGGAAACCTATCCCAAATAGACGGTGCAGGAGCTGCGCAGGACATTTACAGAATAATGGGCTCAAATCCACATTTCCGATTTTCGGAAGGAGGTTCTTTCGATGCTAGCTCTTATTTTTGAGGTTATAAATAAGTCGGGAGAAAGTGTTGAATTGAAAATTGAAATTTCGCATTATATGTATAGTAAATTGATTTTTTTTAATGCTATTTAAAGTTTCAACCTTTTTTTAGCTTATTTAGGAAAAGTTTTTAGTTCATTCGAAATAAGTTAACGCTAAAAATATTATTTGGATTAAAAAACCTTTTTAAATAACTTAAAACTTATTATTTTTATACCCTGTACCGTATGGTACAAAGGGTATATTAAGTTTGTGCAAGCCGAAAATGTATATGTTACATTATAGAAGGAGTCGTCGGAGACACCCCCAAGTTACCTAAAATATGATCACGGTGTCTAGAGAAGTCGATATTCCCATGTCCGCCTGTCCGTCCGTTTACCCTTTTTAACGCCTAGATCTCAGAGACGTTAAGAGCTAGAGCAATCAAACTTTCACATTAGATTCCATATTATTCCATAGGAGACAAGTTTAAAAAAAACTAAGGTTTTAGATGGATAATTTGTTTGCTTATGAAGATATCGTAATCAAATTACCATATTATATCCCATAGGAAAGATCGGTCAAAAAAATTTTTCCTTAAAAATACTTCTGACTTTGGCTGTTTACGAAGAAATCTAATTTTTCTTTGGTGTTCTTAAGCAATATACCGGATTTTATTGCAAGCTAGTGGTACAGGGTATCCCAAAGTCTTCCGCGACTTAACGTACGCCATTTTTTTATCTCTTATGCCCCTCTCTAAGCGGTCAAACAGGGAATTCTTTTTTTTTAACAAAATGGTTATTCAGGGAAATATTAATAAATACAACTCTTTAAATGCTTTATTACGAAATTTTGAATTCAAACTATTTAAATATAAAAAAAATAAGTTCCAAAAACTAAAACGCGACTAATTAAAATTCAATAGCTAAGAAATCGTTGAATCTTTATCAGGCCCTCTTAAGCGCTACTGTTCTATTTCTTTGAACATGCTTGTTTAGAATGTTCATGAAGTGAATTACAAGTGCTAGTGTTGTATAGGGTGGGCCAACTGCTGTTTTGTCTGTTATTGCATTTTATTTTACTAGTAAATTTTTACAAGAAAATTGAGCTGTTTAAAACTACTCATTTAAATATGAAAAATAAATAAGTTAATTGAACAACCAAACCAACAGATGGCCCACGCTATAAATTATATAGTGTACACAAAGCTAATGCTCTTAAGGGAGAGCTCTCTTTGAGCTCAGCCACAATCTGTATTTATGTATCTGTATGCCAGACACATCTGATTTGGTGGCGCCAGTTTTGAGATTTGTAACTAGGTAGTACATATTTTTATTTATAGAATAATCAGAAAAAACACTTGTCTTTTATAGAACTCACAGCAATGTGCATTGTCATAGATCTATAGGTGTTACTAGGTAATGTGAAGAGCAATACAAGTCCGCACTTGAACTGATATTGAATGTCAATTTCGAATGAAATGTAAATAATGCATAAAAATAAACACAGACTAATTAGCTGGAACAAAAATAAAACGAAATCAAAACAAATTTTTAAAAACTGAGCTTTACTGCTCTCATATATTATTATAATATACTATATAATAAATTGTATAACAAAACGGAAGCTGCACATTATAGGCCTTTAAAAGTATCCACCGTGGAAAGTGTGGCGCCCCAGCTATAGTTTTGCTTGAAAATGCTGCAAAAGAAACAAAAGAGTTCCACATTAGTAGGAAACAAACCGGTCAAGAGTTTGGCCAAGTTCGAGTTCGTTTTGGCCTATGATGCAATGCTAACACCAAATCCAAGTTGCACAATTATATATTTTTTTTTCTTATAATGCAACAAAACACGTTGCACTACTTTTACTCACTTTTCGCGTAGATACTGCAACACTTCCTGCTCGTTGTCGGTAAGTCCATCGAATATTGCATCCAGGTTGACTTGCAGCAACTTTCGCGTTGGTATGCCAATCAAGAAAGTTGCCACATCGTCCAGCTGCATGGTATAGTACATGGCCAGCTTGCCCAGTTCCACGCCCCTTTGCTTGCATATATCGGCCGCCCTGCGACCCAAAGCCAATAGTTCTGGACTGCCTGGATGCCATTTCTGTGGTCCAGCATTGGTCAGCAAACCCATGGCATGTGCTGCAGCACAGATAACGCCCACATGCAACTGTTTGAAGGCATTCATATGCCGGAGGAGAGTGTTATCCAGCAGTGTATAGCGTGCATAGGAGAGCACCACCTGCACACGTCCCTCGGCACGTTCCGCACAGTCCTTAAGCACATCGGGATCGTAGCCGGTAACGCCTATATAACGCGCCTTGCCGGCACGCACATATTCCTCTAGCACTGGTATGGTTTCGTTTAGCACCATATCCAAACTGGGCGCCGCATCCACATCGTGCACTTGCAGCACATCCACATAGTCCAAGTCCAATAGTTCCAAGCTTTTAGTCACGCTGGCACGCGTCTTGGCAGCCGTATAGTCGAACATGCGTGAGGGCTCAAATTCGTAGCGTCCCACCTTGGTGGCTATGTAGTAGGCTTTGCGCGGCACGCCTTTAAGCGCCTTGCCCAGCAGCTCCTCCGAACGACCCTGGCCATAGAAAGGTGCGGTGTCTATATAGTTGATGCCCGACTTGATAGCCTCTTGCACGGTTTTTATGCCCTCGGCTGCATCGAAGCTGTTGTCGAAGAGTGCGGTGAGCGTGGCACCACCCAGTGATAGTTGGGACACCTTCAGACCCGTGCGACCCAAGGTGCTGTATGTCATGCGGCGCACAAGTTGCTCATTGTGAAAGCCCTCAACGTAGGTGGATGGCAATGGAGCAGGCATTATGCGAAAACTTCAACTGAATCTGTTTGGTTGCTTTGCAACAAGCGAACTGTCGTTGGAAGAGACTGCTCCAGAAGTATTTATACGACTGGAACTTGTTCCCGGCAAACTACTAGAAAAAAAAGCAAACATATATAGTATATACCTATATTATGATAAGAACAGTGAGTCGAGATTCGTCTTTAAGCTCTTTATAAGCTTACTCTCTTCTGACGCTCTTAATTTGCAATATTTGCTTGATCAATTGAGCAGATTTTTAAGAGCATCGAATTAAGAGAATTAAATTTAAGATTAAACAATTAAAAAAACACTCATTGGCTCTCTTGATATTAAAAGTCTACATTAGGATGAACCTCTTATTGCACAAAAAAACAATTTTTTACTTCAAATCCTTAAATAAAAATAAAAATTATGAAATTTAAGAGTAGTTCAAAAACAAGTTTTAGTTTTTGGTCTTGTTTTAAAAATATTTGGTCTTCTTTTAGGTTTTCTTATTTCAAAACTTTTAATATTATTTTTAAAATATTTTCGTTAGGGTGGGCCAATTTTTTTTGGTACAAAGGCTCACAGCGATTTTGATTCTATGGGTCATTCTAAGCAACTTTGCCAAGAATCTATGGATCTAAAAAGAATTACGAGTCTGACACTTTTCCAAAAGCGTTTTTTTTTCAAAATATTCAAAAGTCGACTTAGACATTGGATTCATAACGTTATTTTTTCTCTAGCTAAATGTGTATTTAAGGTTTTTTAGGGTCGAGGAATACGATTTGACATCTATTTTTAATTTTGAGCGCCGCCAGGAGGCGCTTTAGTGTATTTGTTGTTTCTCTTTTTTTTTTTTGCGAAAGAAAAAACTTTTGAAGATGATGAACTGGAGGCTTTACTTAATGAAGACTCATGCCAAGCTCAAGAACAGCTAGCAAAATCATTGGGAGTAACTCAGCAAGCAGTATCAAATCGCCTGGAACAGCTGGGGATGATCCAAAAACAAGGATACTGGGTACCGTATCAGTTGAAACCAAGAGATGTTGAGCGACGTTTATTTGCTTGTGAACAGCTGCTTGAAAGACAAAAACGAAAAGGATTTCTTCATCGTATTGTTACTGGGGACGAAAAAGTAATTTTGCAACACGACAATGTCGAGCACGTGGCGAAAGTAGTCAAGACGTACCTCGAAACACTGAAATGGGAAATTCTACCTCACCCGCCATACTCTCCAGATGTTGCTCCATCTGATTACCATTTATTTAGGTTGATGGCACACGGCCTGGCGGGTCAGTGCTTCGATTCTTTTGAAAAAGTGAAAGAATGGATCGATTCTTGGATCTTTTCAAAGGATGAAGAATTTTTCCGACGCGGGATTCGTTTGTTGCCTAAAAGATGGGCCAAAGTGGTGGAAAGTGACGGACAATACTTTGAAACATAAATAAGATACCATTTTTTTTATATAATTTTTAAAATTAAAAAAAAAAACGACGGGAGCAAAGTTGTAGACCTAATATATAGGACTGATCGGCCAAAAAAACGTTTTTTTGAACAAAATTAGTTGTGTTTCATTTGTTTGTATTGATTAATCAGTACACTGATTGATTAATCAGTAAAGTTACTTAAAAATGTATTCACTGATAGGCAGTAGATTTTCGAAGAACCTAATCTTATCATCGTAGAAAGCATTTTGACCTTTTGACCATTTTGAAGACCTATAAATTGCCTTTGAGCTGCAGTAAACTGCCAGAATAAAAATCATTCCAGAGTAATACAGTTCAAATATGTATTCCACTACAAAACTATTGTTTTTAGTATTCTTCCTTGGACATTTGACAAAGGACATTTCGTGCACACATCATACAGGATATCAGTATAGTAATGCCAGCTCAAATACTAAAGGTAAGAATGCTTGAATATAATACAAAACTAATATTCAAACGATTTTTTTTATAGTGAACCCAATTTCTAATAGTTTACGTCAAAACTTTCCCATACAAATTGGAAAAAAATCTTATCATGTTGAAAATGGTGAATTTACTTGGTTCCAAGCTGCTGACAAATGCCGACAATTGGGAGGAGATCTGCTCAATTTTGAAAGTAGTGCTGAAATGGACGCTATTCTAGAAATTATTCCGTCAGAACGATATTGGATATCTCCTAATTGCCTAGCCACAGACGATAGAACATTTTTATCGCTAGCCACTGGTCGTCCCATGCCCTATATGAGATGGCAATTGGGCGAACCCAATAATAACGGCGGAGATGAAAACTGTGTGGAATTGAGATTTGAAGAGCTAAACGATTGCCCATGTAATTGGCCAATAGGTTTTATCTGCCAAGTAAAAATTGAGTTGGAATTTTTTGAAGTTTTCGTTGAAAAATTTGCAACGATTTTTTCCTTTCTTTTGTTATTAACTTAGTTTTATAAATTATGAATTTGAATGTTAAACTTAAACTTACCGAAATCTGCTAAGCCTCAGCTAAAAATTAAAACTTGGTTTAGATTGGGAATAGAACCATGATATCTCGACTTCGCGACGTTGAGTGGCTTATATGCTACTACTTGACCCTAAGGTCATGACAGCTCCCGCCTCTCAGCCTATTATAACTAATATTTCTAATTTTATAATGATATGTGATATTAATGGACAACCTGAAGCGCTTTGAAATTATTTGAACATAAAAAGGAGTGTGGATCCAAAATGCTTAGCTTATCTTTACGTTTTAAGAGGCAGACATACAGCCGTCCATATGCATTTTTATACCCTGTACCGTATGGTACCAAGGGTATATTAAGTTTGTGCAAGCCGAAAATGTATGTAACATATAGAAGGAGACGTCGGAGACACCCCAAAGTTACCTAAAATATGATCAGGGTGAATAGAGAAGTCGATATACCCATGTCCGTCTGTCCGTCTGTCCGTGTGAACGCCTAGATCTCAGAGATGGTAAGAGCTAGAGTTACCAAACTTTCACATTAGATCCCATATTTTTCCATAGGAGGCAAGTTTATTTTATTTTTTTGATATCGGGGATAAATTATATAGGTCCCATGGGGGTGTTTGAGACGACCTCGACAAAAAAAAGCGTTTTAGATGAATAACTCTCGTTTGTTTATAAAGATATCGTATCCAAATTTGGTATTCGAAAGTTTTTATAGTTTCCAATCACTGTACCAAATTTGATTGAAATCGGTTGACTATATCATATAGCTCCCATAGGTCCGATCTTCAAAAAAATCGATTTTTTAACAAAATTTGTTGTGTTTCGTTTGTTTGTTAAGATATTGGGACCAAATTTGACATTCGTGAGTATTTTATAGTTCCTAAGCACTGTACTAAATTTAATCCAAATCGTTTGACAAGATCATATAGCTCCCATAGGACCAATCGGTCCAAAAACACGTTTTTTTTTACAAAATTCGATGTGTTTTGTTTGTTTGTAAAGATATTTGAAATAAATTTGGCATTCGTATCTTTTTTAAGGTATTTAAGCACTGTGTCAAATTTGAAATTTGAAATCGGTTGACTATATCATATAGCTCCCATAGGAACGATCGGTCAAAAAAAAATTTTTGCTTAAAAATTCTTCTGTTTTTGGTTTTTTTGTGAAGAAATCGGACTTTATTACAAGCTAGTGGTACAGGGTATCCTAAAGTCGTCCGCGCCCGACTTTGCGTCCGCCATTTTTTTCTTTCGTTCTGATCCACGGAGGTCTTCAACATCACAGCGTCTAGACAGATTTTCACAAAAATTTGTATAGACTATACTATAAAGTGTATATGGAATTTGTGTAAGCAGAGGAGCACACTACAGACTTTCGAAAGTTACTTAAAGTATGACTAGAGAACTCGATATACCCAGCTTGATTTTGGGTACTTCAAAAAACTTTTGTATGCTAAATTCTAAGTCAAAATAGAAATCTTGATTCCAGTGATATTATAATTGCCTGAATCCAGAATATTTAATCCAATTAGTACTATCATAATAAATTGAAACAAAATTAGAGAAGTAAAAAGATAATTTTGGGAATGCCGGTCAATGTTGGGCAACATTTTACGATTACCGAAACTTGTTAAATTTGATAACAGCATACAAAGCATACGCGCAAAATTTTTTTTTTGTACGTAAATATAGATCTTGAACAATTTTTGAATTCTTTTTCAAATTATTATTATAATTTAATGTAAATTTTTTAATTACAAATTAAGATTTTTTGGGTTTGAAAATTTAAACTACTTTATTTTAGTTTTAAGGCCTTATGACTCATGAAAATTTTTGCGAGCAAACAGTGCTGCCAATTTTGCGGATATTGGCAGCTAGATGGCGCCAGATTATGGGCAGCACTGGTGATCAACAGAGAGCTAAATTCTTTGTCCTAAGATTTTTGAGAGCGTTTTTGTTAGCATTGCTGCGTACTGGCCTTAAGTAGGAAAACGTTTTTTTTTTTTGGTATTTCAGCTCTTATGGTCTCGTAGATTTAGGCTCCCAGACATAAGTCTCCTAGATCTAGGCTTTTAGACAAACTGACAGAACTTTTCTTTGGTAAAAATAATTATTCAAATTTATCTCATTAGAACTATAATTTTTTTTTATTTAAAAGAGATTTCCTTAGTTGCTTCATATGTATACATTATATACTCAGTTTGTTGTTCTAGAGAACCCAACGATTGCATCTTTTTAAAAATTAATATAAATATGTATTGGTAGAAAGTGAGAGATACACGTACAAAAGTAATTATATATATATGTATATAAATATGTATCAAAAAACTGCAACGGCTTTAGAAGAAGGCATCAAAATCGCCACTTGGTTGATAGGGATGATGTTGTGGCTGCAGTGGTCGACGCTGTGGCACAGGTCGGGGTACAACAATATCATTGATCTCGTGAATAATGCCATTGGTGGCCACCACATCACATTTGGTAACGCCGGCATTTTCGATTTTAGGACGACGATCGCGTGTAATGCGCAAATGTTGACCCGAAATGGACTCAATGGAGCGTACGAAAGGCCAATTGGTGGGTATAATGCCAGCACAGCAGACCACATCGTTGACTATGTGCGTCTTGACCAAGGCTTCTAATTCGGCTTTGCTTTGTGCTGGTTTCGTTTCGCTGGATTCGAATTCCTCAAAGATATCGTTCTTGGGCACCAGCAGCGTAAAACTATCCGAATCATTGGCCAGCAAATGTGTCAAATTGGCATTGCGCACTAGTTCCAGGAATTTGCTATAGTTCGGATTGGCCTCCAGCGATTTGAGCAGATTCTGTTTGAATAGTTAGAGAATAAGTAAAGTTTTGCTGCAGCTTATAGTAATACTTACATTCTTGGGTGGTGTCAGCGGACGATCCAGCTGATGCAATACGGAACCGCAACTTTCATCATCAAAATGCACCAGACGCGCACAATTCACTGTGGCACGATTCATAATATCCGAGAAGAGCGCGTGAGTGGAGTAGAGATTCAAGCGCACATTGGTGCCGGACATGGTGGGCAATGAACGTTCGGATAAATCACAAGTCTTGATCATGGGTTTGATCACATGATAGTTGAGGAATTCCTGCAGCTCAGCATTGCCCGACAAAGATTCTGGTTTCTCATTTAATAAACGCACCCATTCCGAGTTGTTTAAAGCCTTATCCGTTGGCGCAAATATGGTGACATTATCCAGATCATCAAATTGATTGTCGAAACCGGAAGCCTCCAGCAAACGCTTGAACAAAGTCAAATTCTTTTGAGCCATCAATGTGGTCATGGGCAAAGCCGACTCGGTGGGCAGAATGGTATCAATAACGTGCAACACACCGTTGGTGCCCATGATATCAGCATCCAAGATTTTTGCGGCATTGTTGATATAGATGGCTGAATCAGCAGTTAGATTGTCAACTTCGGTTTCAGAATTATTCACGCGCTTGGTACGATTGAGCAATAGAGGTTCCCCGAGTAAGTTATAGGCGGTAGTCTTGGCACCGGGCACGGTAGCTACTGAACAGAAGGTCAGATCCAGCATGTGATTCTTGAGAATGTCTGAAGATAGAGAAATATATATTAAATTTGGAACGAGAGTCAAAATGTGTGAGTATTGTGGTCTACATAAGCAATGAAAAGATATTTTGTGCTTAAGGAGATTCTTTCGTTCAAAAGAAGTAGATCCTAGCAAATTTAGGACTTGGTAAGGGACTTTATCTGCAGTAAAATGAAAAAGTAGTAGCACTGAATTATTTTTTTGTTAGGTAGTCCTTGAACGACTACTACGATGCTCCAGCATGACGCGATTCTCTTTTGGAAATCGCTTTCTGGGATCTCTTGTAGAGATGTCTCCACTGGCCGTTGACGTCTTTATCGGTTTTCTTTGAAGTCCCGCTTGAGTTAAGGAAAGAGGAAGAAGTTCGGCCAGGTAAAATTTGGACTGTACGGTGAGGCAATGTGGAAAGTGTGCTTCTTGTTTTTTACTCAGGACTCTTGGCATCTTTCGCAAGGAAAATTCTTCTAATCGTTTACATTATGAAATCCCTAAGTCGTCAACAATCAGACGAGTGCTTATGCACCAGCCAGAGTCCTGGAAAAATAAATCCTTGAATTAAAAAGAACAAGCGACGCGATGACCCTTCTCCGAACAGCCCCCCCACACTAATACTATTGAGCGAGTAATGGCAGCAAGGATCTCCGTCGCGGTTTTTCAGAGTTTCAATGGAGTGGCTCTTGCTCCAGATTTTTCTTCATCTTGAATGGTATTTGAAAGGTACTCCACTACCACGTCTAGGAGGTAAGACCGCCTTCCAACGCTCCGGTTCTGCTACATAAATCCCACTCTCCAAACAGCCTATACCCCTCAAACACTATTGAGCGATTCATGGATGTAAGGATCTCCGTCGCGGTTTTTTAGAGTTTCAATGGAGTAGCCTTGCTCCAGATTTTTCTTCATCTTGAATAGTATTTGAAAGATACTCCACTACTACGTCTAGGAGGTAAGACCGCCTACCAACGCTCCGGTTCTGCTACATAAATCCCATCCTACTTCTTAATTCTACCCAGTAAGTTTATACCTCATTAATGGGTTGTAGTCTGGATAAATGGATGTGATGGATGGACAAATACGAGTAGATTTGGATGTTTAATAATGCTGTGCATTTTATTAGGTATTCCTTGAAAAGTTGGAGACAACGTATTGCTTCTATTCGAGGCATAGAGCGGACTTCATTGATTTCATTTCTTAAGTGGATTGGTTTTTACGGTTTGGTCACGCAACCTACTCAGCCAATAGGAGAAGGAAAGGATATTCATCATGTCTTGCATTTCTGAACATGTTTTTATATCGATACGCAGATAAGACGCCTACTTTTAGCCACACCTAATTTGGCAAACAGACTCTAAAGTTGTGGGTTACATTGCTACAGAATTCACCCTCGAAACCACGGTAGAAAGTAGCGTGATTCATCAAAGGAAACACACGGGAAGAAGGATAAAGACTAATCTCGGAACTCATATACCTAATAATAACATACTCCATCGACCTAACATCTAACTTCACAATTGACTGCCCGCTCCAACTTACTTGAGGCACAACCGCGACCCTCCTTCAAGGCACGACGCAGATGTGGTTCCAATTTGTCAAAGGCCGCATCGGTGGGCACAAAGATGGTCACCGGTTTGTCACCCTCCAACATAGCGCTCATATTAGTCTTTTCCAACACTGTGCGCATAATGGACATGTCCGCGCGTTCACGTATAATATCCATAACGTTCTTGTTCAATGGTCTCAATACACCGCGTAGTGTATGCACCAACGCCTGTTCCGACAGCTGGTCATGCTTCTCAATGGGCACACAATTAGCAGCAAAACGATAGGGTTCCAGACCCAAAGCCGCGGGCAATTGATAGCTATTGATGCGTATTTTCTGATCGGGCAATTCGGTTTGCAGCAGCTTCTCATTGGGCACATCCTCCAGCTGCACATCACCCAGCACAGCGTGTAGCTTGTAAATGTTATCGGATGCATCAGTCTTGGAATCAGCCACATTCTATATGCAAATAATTAGATAATTATGACTGCATTAACCACCGGCTTGGATTGTACAAACATTTTCCTGCTGCTGCTGTCCACGATACTCAACAAAAGCTTCATCATTGGGCACGAAAAGCGTCACCTTCTTGCCACTACCATTGCCCAGCATGCCACCCAGTTGACCCGCACTCTTGGCGCTTTCTATGAACTGCTTGGCGCCCATATCGCTGGCTGTAGCTTCAATGTCTTTAATTTCAATCTTCTCACATGGGGTGGTGAAATCCGCATTTCGTGGACGTCCATAACCATAGCAGCATTGGCGAGTCATTGTTAATGTCTTCTTTTTGCCATTTTGATTAACGCTGTGTGGCAAAAGAGAGGTACAGATTAATAATTACGTCATTACGTATACGCCATAGAGCCTCTTATGCAAAATAAAGTGACTTTGGCTTACATCTTGGTGCAGACGTGCTTATTGGGTTTCTCGGCACAGGAGTTCACGCTAAAATGGAATTGACCAAAGAGTGGTGAACGCACTACACTGCCGGCACCATCACGTTCCTGACCAAAGGTGTCTACCGCTTCTTCAGTTGCGCCATCATCTGTTGTTTCCGCAGCCTCGCTGTCGCTTTCTGCTTTTTCAGTGCAGACGTTGGGTCTAAGTTGAAAGAAAAATTGGAAAAAAAAGAGATTGTTTTTAGGTATTCGGTAATCATTTGATTTAAGACTAGGAAGCTGTATTTCGAAATTTATATAAATCTTTTATTTGGTCAAAAAGTTTGAATTTTGACTGAGATGGGTTGTTCGGCGAATTGGAATTAGAGATTCGGAAGTGGTTTCCAAAATGTCTTGTTGTAAGGTATTTTGCATACCACTTCCGAACTCTTGGAGTAGGGATTTTCGGACCTCGAATTCGAATTCAGTAGCTCAAAGTCTCAAAGAGTACCCCTGATAGAGATGAGAAACAGCCCTGCACTTCTTAAAAAAACACCCAGAGGAAAACACTTCTTTATAGACTTCCTCGAAGACGCACCCAGGGGAAAAGGTTTCTTTCAAGACCTGGGCAGTCTGGCAAATGGAATTGGTTCTTTCTAGGCGATCTGTAAAATGGATATGAGGAAGAGCCATTCGATTCGAAAATGCTTTTAGGGGAAAACAATTTTTCAACAACGGAGCAGAGTGGCAAATGGAACTGGTTCTTTCTAGCGAATCTTTAAAATGGAGATGAGGAACAAAGCTGAACTTCTTAGAAAACGGATCCAGGAGAAGATCCTTCTTTCGAGACCGGTGCAATCTGCAAATGGAACTAGGTCTTTCCAGGCGATCTTTAAAATGGATATGAGGAAGAGTTATGCACTTCGAAAACGCACCCAGGGGAAAACCTTTCTTTCAAGACCTGGACAGTCTGGCAAATGGAACTGGTTCTTTCTAGGCTATCTGTAAAATGGATATGAGGAAGATCCATTCGATTCCAAAATGCTTTCAGGGGAAAACAATTTTTCAACAACGGAGCAGAGTGGCAAATGGAACTGGTTCTTTCTAGCGAATCTTTAAAATGGAGATGAGGAACAACGCTGAACTTCTTAGAAAACGGATCCAGGAGAAGATCCTTCTTTCGAGACCGGGGCAATCTGCAAATGGAACTAGGTCTTTCTAGGCGATCTTTAAAATAGATATGAGAAAGAGTTATGAACTTAGAAAACGCATCCAGGAGAAAAGCCCTTTTTCAACACCGGAGCAGAGTGGAGAAAGGAACTGGTTCTTTCTAGCGAATCTTTAAAATGGAGATAAGCAAGAGCGCTGAACTTTTTAGAAGACGAATCCAGGAGAAAACCTTTCTTTCGCGACTGGGGCTAATATGTGTAAAGTTTTTCTGACGTATTTTTATTTTTTTTTCTTTCCAAATTTTTATCTTCATAAATTTTATGGAGCACTATAAAAATGTTCCCTTTAATAGATGCTTTGAAAAACACGTTTGAAAGATCTTTTTTTTGAACAAAAAATAAAACTTTGCTATCATTAAACGTAAAAACTGAGATAGTGAATTTTAGGATTAAAGTTGAGCTTAATAATAGCCTAATCTATCTGTCGATTCGAAATAAGTCTGCCCTAATATAGGAATGGGTTTATAAGGCAATCCTATTAAAAAACGCATCTCAGTCTTTTATATTGACTATTACAGATTGTTTAATTTTCAGAGCTTCAATTTATTTCCAATGCCAATCCAAATCCAGAATTTTAATAAACAATTTAATCGAATATTGTTTTTTTTGGAATTTATGGTCCCCGTCCGAGATTTCATTAATTGTAAGCCAACTAGTCTAGTTTTTATTCTACCTTGCCAGCAATTTTTAACTTTCGCTAATATCTTTTGCTAACATCAGCGTATTATATTCCATACTTGGTAATTATAGTGTCAATGTACCCAAGTATTTATTATATATAGCGATGATATGTAAACATATCTAGAAATTTCATCAAACCGCACCCATATTGTAAACCCTAAATGGGCTCATTTATCTGCTCGCCATCAATGATGGTGTACAATGTTTGCTTTATAAATTCGCATAGATGGATGCCCCAGCACAGAACCCCCAACATATATAATAACTGAGCTCCTCTCCATATTGTAGTTGTATCTGTTTGTCTGCTTTATGATATTAGAAAAAAAAGGCCTAACAACATTGCCTGCCTTCAATTCAATTACAGTCCATCAAATGATGGTGACACAAAGCAGCCCCATTGTGTGTTTAGTTTTTCGAAATTTCGCGGTTCCAGAGTAATACATACGACTACGAACGTATCTATCTATGGTATATTGTGTGTACGAGGGCAGACTGAAGAGTATTTAGCTGATCAGTATTAGCATCAGTTTTCAGCTTGATTAGTATTACTGTTCTTAAAAATATTAAACACAGGGCCGGATTCAAGCATGGAGCCTCGGCAACTACAGCGTGCGACTCCTCACTTATTCTGAAGGGTACTTATAAGACTATTAAATTAGTTTGTGTAGATATTGCATGTCCGAAGAGATTGGTCAGAAAGATTTCAGTCGGAAAAAATTTTAGATGCCTAGAAATATATTGAAAAAAATTAAAAAAAATTTTTGAGTTTAATAATATGCATGAGGCTGTATGCTCCACGTAGGAGTCCAGAATTCGTAGTAGTAGTCAGCTAGTAAAATATATATACTTTTTAACCTATTATGCTTAAATTTCTGGTCTTATAATATCGGAAAATTACGTAAAAAATTCTTGTAGTATAGAATATATACACTTTATGAACCCATTTTGGCAATTTATTTTGTCGGATTCAAACCGCATTAAAAATACGTTTTGGTGAGATTAGGAACAACAAATATATGAATTCAAAGACGAATACGAATATTTCATTCGTTTTAGTTTTCCGAAGCACTTTTGAATATGTAGCTTTTAGAGCAATGGAGTGCGATGCAATGTTTTACTCCTGGCCGTGGACCTACTCATAGTTGTAGTCCGGCCCTGAAATTGCATCGTCGATATCAGTCGTTAAATATTGGACAGCTGTATTTCAGACCGGATCAGACTCTCTTTTAAAAGGTTTCACAAGCTGGGCGAAAAAGTGAATACTCTACAAATAGTTGACTAAGTCTGATCATTAACAATTGTGGATTAAGGAGTGTAAGAAACCTAAGGTCATAAGCATTTCAGAACATAACACTGATATTTTGATATGAGGAAGCTTTACCCCAGATGGGTGCAGCGAGCAAGCATGAAATAATTTTAAGGGAGTGTTCCTTTGGGGAGTCAACACCATAGAAGGCTATCGTGACTCTTTTGGTCAAGATGACGGCAAAAGTTTTTAAGGAAGCACGTAACATTTTTCATAAAAACAATATGGCTATTATTAATTTTTTATTAATATTATATGGAGCTATAAATTCAGATCAGAAAAAACATGTGTCCTAATTTCGTAAATTGTGCTAAAAATGGGTTAGTTAAAAGCATATTTCCTGATATTTGATATTAGAGGTGATCATTATCTTTTTTTGACTTAAAGAAAAGATTTGGTGGAAAGAATTCCCATTTCATGAACGACGTTAATAACTTGGATAACCGCTGAATTAAGTTTACCGACGTTACCCGGATTAAATACTGACTTTGTGCACATTTTTTTTTACCTCTTTCGGACTTGATGGAAAGGATTCCTATTTCGTGGATATTACTATTCATAATATTTGGAATGCATAAGTATATTAGAGAGCTGCTGGATTAAGTTTAACTATATACTCCGGGTTTGGTACTATTGCCTATCATATTTTTCGAACCTAAAGATATGACTTAGTGAAAATCTTTTTTTTTCATCTTTTTAGGACTTGGGGGCCAGTACGCAATTTCTGTGGACCTTAACTAATCACATTCTTTGAAGGCATCCAAAAATTGAGTAACTACATTGATTGTATATTTTCCGGATTGGGTAATATTGCTTACTATTTGTTCGAATTCAAATAAATGTACCGAATATGTTACTTTGGGGATTATTTTTTTTCGGACTTAAAGAAAAGGTTTAAGGGAAAGAATTCTAATTTTATGAAAGACTTAGATAACCACTGGGTTAAGTACTGTCGGCTTTTTTAGACTTGAAGGTGTGGATAAGTTCAAAGTTTTTTTTTTCATCTTTTTGGACTTGGTGGAAAGAACTCCATTTTGGAGGATCTTGGCTACTCATAATCTTTGGAAGGAATAAATAAATTGGATAGCCACTCGATTTTCTTCGCTGCAATTTACCAATATTCGACTTGATTTATATTATTATACCCTGTACCGTATGGTACCTAAGGGTATATGTAAGTTTGTGCAAGCCGAAAATGTATGTTAACATATAAAAGGAGACGTCGGAGACACCCCAAAGTTACCTAAAATATGATCAGGGTGAATAGAGAAGTCGATATACCCATGTCCGTCTGTCCGTCTGTGCGTCTGTCCGTCCGTCCGATGTGAACGCCTAGATCTCAGAGATGGTAAGAGCTAGAGTTACCAAACTTTCACATTAGATCCTCATATTATTCCAAAATATAATTATATAGCTCCCATATGTGTGTTTGAGACGACCTCGACCAAAAAAAAAACGTTTTAGATAGATAATTCGTTTGTTCATGAAGTTATCGTAACCCAATTTGAGTATTCGAAAGTTTTTTATAGTTCCCAATCACTGTACTAAATTTCATCAATATCGGTTGACTATATCATATAGTCTCTTATAGGACCGATCGGCCAAAATAACTTTTTAAAGAAAAATTCGCTATATTTCGTTTTTTAATAAAGACTATCGTATACCAGATTTGGCGTTTGGAAATTTTTAGAGCACTTAAGCAATGTGCCAAATTTGAACAAAATCGGTTGACTATATCATATAGCTCCTATAGGAACGATTAGATCAAAAAAAGTTTTTGCTAAAAAATTCTTCTGTTTCTTGGTTTCTTGTGCAATGCCGAACCGGATTTTATTGCAAGCTAGTGGTACAGGGTATCCCAAAGTCGTCCGACGCCTGACTTTCCGTACGCCATTTTTATTATTGTCACTTTTAAATAAAAAGCTAGGTGAAAAGAATTCCATTTCCGTGTTCCTTGACTACTTACTACAATTCCGAGATGTTTTTTCATGACATATGTCATTATTATTGTTGCATTTTAATAAAACGCTTTAAGAAAATATTTCCAATTCCGTGTTCCCTGACTGCTTATATAATTTCGAGACGTATATTCTTTTATATTATTATTACTGTCGCATTTAAATAAAAATCTTCGAGAAAAGATTTCCAATTTCGAGTTCCTGACTCGAATCTGCAATTCCCAGACGTATTTTCTCTGCTGATTATCTTTTTCGGAATTAACAGAAATTAATTGTTGAAAAGAATAAAAACTGGATCCACTAGATTTACTGCATGACCGATAAAGTTGGCAAAAATATCCCATAATTATTCAGCCTGCCCTCTTATATACTTATATATATTTGTTTTTAGCAAATAAATAATGTTCATTTATGGCGATTTTCAATTTTTCAATTGCGACGGTTGAGTCTGACTTTCATTCTCGGTGCAACATTTATTGTGAAAACAAAAGTCCCAGTTAATTTTTAACAATTTAGAAAATTGCAAGCTTAGTCATTTATATGCTAATATATTACCTACATACTTGTATGTATATATGCAATTGTTTCATTTTATATGTATATATGTACATCCTTTATATATTCATTCACATCACTTGACTTTTTTACTGCATTTACTGCAATTAGTTTAGGACCCGGGGGCCGGTTTTACCTAGTTAAGAGTATCTAAATTTACAAGTATAAAATGCAAGCCCAGCTTTAATTGACTTGGCACTTGGGGATATACTATATAATATTACTTACTGTAGTATATAATATATAATAATCACACATGATCAAGCATGAAAAAATAAAAGCAATCATTTGCCACTACTCATATTACACGCTCGATTAAAATTTGAAATCTCAACAAGTTTAGTATAAGAGCTGCTATTGTCGATAAGACAGAAAAAAACCAAGTTTTATATAAATGATGGAAATTTATTTAATAGTTCAAATGAACTTGACATTATGTACTTTGAATGCCCAAATGCCAAGAACAAAGCCGTCACTGATGAGCGGAGATTAGGAAAGTCTAAACTTTGGTTTGTGACCATAGCCAAAATATCAAAAAAGTATGTCAAAAAGTTTTAAAGTCAAAATAGATTTAAAATGTTGAAGTTCATAAAGTTTTCATATAAAAGCGAGTTAGGGCTCAAAAGTATTCTAAATATTTCTTAGGTGGGGCTTGCGAAGCCCAATTATGTGTTTAAGTAATGATATTATGTCATACAGAGATGGCGCCACTAGGCCTACCTTGAGGTGGCGTTCTATAGTACCATCCTTAGATAGCTTGTAGCTATAGTTTCAGCCCGATCGCCATGTTAGTTTAGATTTGAGAGCACACTGAACAAGACGCCTCTGTGTTTTCCTTGAAAATGGAAAAGCTGGAAAATCGTGCTGTCATCAAATACTTCTATTTGAAGGGGTTAAAGCCGAAGGAAATTAAAAAAGAGATGGACTCAACAATGGGGACATCCTCCCCATCATATTCAACCATTAAGCAGTGGGTTTCCGAATTTAAAAAGGTCGTGTGAGCACCTCTGATGAGCCTCGCTCAGGACGCCCTGTTGAGGTCACAACTCCAGATATGATCGAAAAAATTCTTCAAATAGTGCTGGAAGACCGCAGATTAAAAGTGCGTGAGATAGCTGAGACCTGTAAGATGTCATATGAACTTGTGCA
The DNA here is from genome assembly GCA_037043745.1 of Chymomyza amoena. NCBI lineage: Eukaryota > Metazoa > Arthropoda > Insecta > Diptera > Drosophilidae > Chymomyza > Chymomyza amoena. The sequence continues at coordinate 259,072 of JBAMAX010003169.1, forward strand.
AAATATTTTGCACCAACATTTGCATATGGAAAAGCTCTGCGCAAGATGGGTGCCGCGTTTGCCAACAGTCGACCAAAAATTGATTCGAAAAAACATTTCTACCGCCAATTTGACGTTGTATTAGTGTAATCCAAGCGAATTTTTGCTTCGATTTATAGCCGTTGACGAAACTTGGGTCTACCACTACACTCCTGAAACCAAAGAACAGTCTAAACAGTGGATTGGACCAGGGGAACCAACTCCAAAGAAGGCAAAAACAATTTTTTCAGCAAACAAGGTTATGGCTACTGTTTTTTGGGATGCAAGAGGTATTATATACATTGATTGCCTTGAAAAGGGTAAAACTATCACTGGTCAATACTACGCAGACTTATTGCAACGTTTGGGCCACGAGGTGGAAATTAAACGACCTCATCTGGCGAAGAAAAGAATCTTGTTTCATCACGATAACGCACCAGCGCACAAGTCAATCGTTGCGATGGCTAAAATCAACGATCTGAAGTTTGAATTGATGCCGCACCCTCCCTACTCTCCAGATCTAGCCCCGAGTGACTATTATCTGTTTCCTAACCTCAAAAAATGGCTTAGCGGTAAGAGATTTGCGGACAATGTAGAAGTAATCGAAGCTGTAAATGGGTATTTTTTTTAGACTAGAACACCGCTATGAGAAATGTATCAGCCTTGGAGGAGATTATGTTGAGAAATAAAAAAAAAAATTCTTAAAAACGTTGTTTTTCTTGGTCAGGCCGGAAACTTATCAATCCACCCCCGTATATTAAAAATATATAATCTTGTGACCAATTCTGTCGATAGAATTTGGGAACGAGGGAATTTCCCGACGCTATCTAAGGCGCCTGTAGATTAAAAAAAAAATTTTAAAAGAGTTTCCGAGAGTTTAAAAAATCAGAGGGTCTAAAATAGTTTTGAAAAAATTCATTATTTTCCATTTTCATATATCATGAATAAACACAAAATTTTTACACAGGCCCAAAAAAAAATGGTGTGAACTTTACGTATGCCAGTCCAAAAACCCAAACCCCTACCTAACCGGTTTCAAAAATCCTCATCTAAGCCCCATAAAAAATACCTATTTTGCTGACTATCTCGGAAACTTGACGTGTTGGTGTTTTTTGATCACTTCAATTGTTTTATGAAGTTATGTCGTAAACAAGAATCTCAAAAAATTGAAAGACCGTATTTTTAAATTTGAATATTTTACTAGTTTTTAGCCGATCTTTAAAATTTTGCAATAAAATTTAGTTACAAGGTGTATGAGTTAGTACCTGTGAGTAAAACGTATGGATTTTTTCCTTCATCTTTTGAAGTTTTCATACGATTTTAGTAGAATTTTTGAAATTTTAAGTTTTTTTTTATAGGGACACGCAGTAACATTTTAGTTTAAAACAAACGTTTATGGGCAGATGGCGTCAGGGTATCATTACGCCTAGGATTGTTAAATTTGAATATATTACTAGTTTTTAACAGATCTTCTTTCCCTCATCCTTTGAAGTTTTTATCCGATTTTAGCTGCAGTTTTAAAATTTTAAAATTTTTTAAATAGGGACACGCAGTAAAATTTCATATAAAATAATAAACTTTTGTGGATAGAGGGGGAAATCATTCCCCCTTTAATTATTCAAAAAATAAAAGTGTCCAATTAAATGTTTGCAGAAAAATGAGTTTCGTTTCCCCAACGAAAAAGGGTATCTACGCCACTGTTTAATGACAATTCACCTCTTCGTAAAATTTAATATTTTTAGTTTTTATTAACAATAAGATCTAAGTTTTCATATAATCAGTCAAGGAGACTGACATTTCTGGCTCTATAAAAAAAAAATTTTTGCTAAGCCACCTCTATAACATCATACCCAAAATTTTTTTCCTAATTTTCTTCACAACTTTAGGAAAAAGCTGTTAAAAAACATTTTGCTTGCAAGTTATTTTTTTTGTTAATAGGGGTAATGCAATAAAAAAGGTGCTTGGGAAATCTTTTCAATATGTGCAAGATAACTCTTTTAACCCAATTTCAATCTAAACGGGCCAGTGTGCCAGAAAACTCTATTAGAGATTTGGAAATTTTTTTGCGCTTGCTGTGCTTGATTTGGTACACTTTTATTTTGCTATGCACAATAATGTTAAATAATTATTTCCTAATTTGGTTTGAACTTTTAATTGTTTTTGTTAATAAAAATCGGTCTTTTAAAAACAATTTCAGCAGTTGCATATTTAAGTTAACGTTTTAAAGCTTCAAAGAAAATGGGAAATATTTTAATACGAGGTAAGAATTATTCACTTTTAATAATTATAAAATACAGGCCCACAAAAAAGAACTGGAGTGAACTTTTCATGGTACAAGGGTATCCACAAGTTCCGAAAAATTTAAACTCCTTAGAGTTATCAAACAACCAACAACCCCTTAAGACGATGTATTTTGGAATCTTTCTCCAAAAAATAAAAGAAAGTAAAAAATCGCTAATCACCAGGAATTGGTAGTGTTTTTGGAGGTTAGTCAGACCATTTTTATGACATAGCATATTTATTGAGATTATACCAGAACCCTGGGCAATGGGGGTGATACTTCAATCTCGGTTGCAGATCTAGCGATAAAACCCTACAAAATAAAAATAATCTTGAGGTTTTTGTTTGAGTCTTTGAAGAATTGATTCGGAATTAGCGGCTTTTTTTTGTGGTCTTGCTCAATTATTATTAATCCTAATACATATTATGCAATCTTAAGAGTTTTGCTTGCCAACACTACTTAATTTTGTATAATCAGGTCGATCTTAAAATCTCAAAATGTATTAAAACTAATTCTTTTAAAATTTATCTGAAAAAAGGAATTTAACTATTTCTCCTGATAATTTCTAATCTTCAAAACATTTACTTATTGTCTATGGGATATATTGTAAATAAATACAAATGAAAATTCAAATTTTAGTTTATGCTCCGGAAGATCTGGTACATGATATAACACCTTACATTTATACTTTTAAAAATGAATACAAATGAAAAGAAAAACTATATTTTTTACTCTAGAAGATCTGATACATGACGCCTTACATTTATACCTATCAAAACATCTAAAAATACCATATTGACATACAATTATCAAGTCTATAAGCCTATCCTCTATGTTTGCGCAAGTCTTTGTATATCATGTTTGACATATAAAAATATATCTACTTATTTGAATAATTCTGTTAACGAAAACTCGCTAAATACTCTGAATTCTCAAATAAACCTACGTGGTAAATATTGGCAAGCAACTCGAATTACTTTCATAAAAATCGTCAAATTCAAAAATCGATTTCAAAAGTGATCTGCTTTACTTATTTTAAGTTCACATCATCTGTCCAAGTCAGGATTAGACAGGAGAAAAGTCTAGAAAGGTCTCTAAAGAGCATCTAATCAAAGCTCCTGGCTCATAGATCCCACAAACTTTTAAACAAGACCTTCTTACTATTTACTTATTCATCAATACTTCTTTAAAATATATTTTAAAAGTTGACTTACCCCTTCCACCAGGGCTCCTGAGCGCCATTGCCAAAACCAAAACCGCCAAAGGAGTTGAAAAATTCATTGCCAAAGAAGGGGAATGATTGTTGAAAGAAAATTCCCGGATTGGGCGCATTCACATCTGTAGTAATGGTCTCCACATCTAATAAAAGTAATATTCGAGCATAAAAGTGTTTTATGGTAAATGTATTTAACTTACCAAACGGTTTCTGCTCCAAGCCATGTGCGCCGGGCAATGGATGTGCGGACGTTGGGACCTGACCCTCCTGACGTCCTTGCTGCTCCAGTGGTATAAATTCCGTATCCCCGTCGCTGCTATAGCTACTATAGAGTGGCAATAGTGGCGCATTAGCATGGTTAAGATTACGCTGCGGTGCCAGCGGCGCAGGCGCTGGCCAAATACTTGCCACACGCTGCGAACCATGCGCCTGCAGTGGTTCAAGCGGTGGCAGGGGTGCAAATGGTATGGGCGCAAAGAGTGTGCGATGCAGCGGCAATGGGCGTGTTAAATGTTGCATAAAGCTGTACGAATTAAGGGGGGGATGGCAGTTGTTGGCATAGGTTAGTGTTTTGAGTTGTGTGGTGAGAATTTGTATTGAATGAGTTTTCCAAACTTTGTAAATGCTTATGAAAACTTTTTGAATTGTGTGTTGAATTTTGTACCCTTTGTTGAATTTCCATGCAAATAACCAACAAACCAAGCTAATATTACTTAGAAAGAAAGTGCCTTATTTTATAGGGTTTTTAAAAGTTAACAAAAAAATTATATAATCTGTAACTTAAGATAATAGCATGATCCAGCAATTAGAAGGTTACACAAAATGCAGCTGTGATATTAATGTCTAAAAGAGCGAAGGCAGGCTCTTTTTTTGTATGGTAGCTATATAAAATGGAGGACCAATTTTCATAAAATTTGATGCAAAAACAGACAGTGGAAGGAGTACAAGCTGCTCTCACTAACTAAAACAAGGACATCAGAAACTCTAAAAGAGAAACCTGGAAGAACTTCTGCAATAATGTCCAAAACCTTACAGAGGCGGCTAGACTTCAGCGAGTAATGGCCAAAGATTCCTCAAACGGGGTGGGTCTGTTGAGCAGGAGTGATGGTTCCTTCACTTCAGACCGTAAGGGAACATTGGAGCTTTTACTCCAAACTCACTTTTCAGGCTCTTCAATCTGCAGCGGAGATGCCCAACTCTCAGATTGGATCAAGCCAAACTTCCGAGGGGTTGCCAGAATATCTGGCACTATATTCGATGCCGACAAAGTAAGATGGGCAATTGGCTCCTTTGAACCTTTTAAGGCACCTGGTTGGGACAGAATTTTTCCATCACTTTTCCAGAAATGACTGGATTTCATCCTAAACCCACTGATTTGTCTGTTAAGAGCAAGCTTTGACTGGAGTGCATACCCCACTCTTGGAGGAGAGTACGGGCAGTTTTCATTCCCAAATCTGGAAACAGGCCATAAGATAAGCCAGAGTCATACAGACCAATCAGTCTTACCTTATTCCTTTTGAAAACTGTAGAAAGACTTCTCAACCTGCACATTAGAGACAAACTACAAGCCGCGAGCCCGTTGTACCCAATGCAGTTTGCCTACTCCAAAGGGCATTCAACAGAAGTTGCTTTACACTACCTAGCCTGAAATATTGAAAACGCTTTTGACTCCAAGAGCATAGCTTTGTGCGCTTTCCTGGATGTCGAGAGAGCTTTCGACATCTTGGTTTTATGTCTAGAGCGTTGGATTGAATCCATGCTCCGACAGAGTTACATATCTTCATCTCTAGATGGTACAACAGTCAGCATAGGAGCTGTAAAGGGTTGTCCAAAAGGAGGTGTGTTATCTCCCGTGCTATGGTCTCTCGCAATCAATGAACTTTTAATTCAGCTGACAGTGCTTGGTTATTAAGTCATTGGGTACGCAGATGATCTGGCTATCGTAGTGACCGGTAAATACGAAAGCATCATCAGAGACATGAGGGATAATGCTCTAAAAATTTTCCTAAACTGGTGTTTAAGCGAAAGGCTTAGCATAAACCCCTAGGAAGTAGTGATTGCTCCCTTAACGAAGAGATACAACATGGAAATTCAGAATCTTGTTATAAATAAATAACACAGACCATTCAGACCAGGTCAAACATCTAGGTGTGGTCCTAGACAAACGACTCAACTGGAACTCCCACTTAGAACAAGTGCTCTCCAAAGCTACTCGAGCCATGTGGGCCTGTAGAAAATTCTTTGGCAGCACATGGGGCTTCAGCCCTCATATTATAGATTGGATATACCGTATGATGGTACGGCCTATCGTCACATATACAGCCCTTGTGTGGTGGCCCAAGATGCGGCAAAATGTGGCCATTAAGAAAGGCAGCAAGCTTCAAAGACTAGTATGCATATCTCTCTCGGGAGCAATGCGTACCTGTTCTACAGTTGTCATGGAGTCAGCCCTTGGACTCACACCACTGCATTGAAGTAAATCTGTGGATAATAGGGTCACTAGCTTTACCTCCACGGGTTCACATGTTTTAATCCGTCCCTGCACGAATGATTCGAATATATCATTCTTTTTAGCGAATTGAGCCTGTATAAGGCGGCAATCGCGAGGACCAAGCCCCACAACAAAATCAAACACGACCAAGATGAGTCAGAGTACAGATGATTTGTGGAGATAATGGTGACGGCGTAACCATTGTTTTTTAAATATTTACCAAACGGTTGGAGACGAATGTCTTAGAGATCAGCTATCACTAACCTTGTCAGTGACAATGACCTGTAGGCCAAGCCCAAAAAGTTTTTTTAAAAAAAAGTACGGATCAATGTGCCGGCTTTTCTTAAAGCCTTAAAAAATTTTGTTTTTTATGTGATACCAGTTTTATTTACTTTAAAGCCAAGCTCCATCATTTTGAAATGGAATTTAATTTTTTAAATGTTTATTTTTTTATTTCTAATTTGATAATTAATTTTTACTATTTGTTAGAGTTTTTAGTAAGTAAATAGGCTGGAACGAATGTCCCATTAACTACAACAACTGACAGCTGTCGGAATGACTGTCAGCTGTCAGAGAGCGCTGTTGCTGTTCCAGAAAATACTTCTTGGAAATCACACGATATATAAAACAGCATTTTACGTTAAAAATATTATACTGAAGTAAAGCTTTAAATTACTTTTAGGAAACCAGCAAGTAGCTAAACTCTCTCAGACAACCTGAAGTGATATCTAGTTTCTTCGTATTAATAAAGAATAGAACTAGTTCTATGTTCTTTGGTGTTAATTGAAGTATAGATAGTGGTTCCGAAATATTTAGCTTTAATTCACCTTAACAGATTTAGCACTCAAAGATGGGCTTTTGCTTTCAAGTCGAAATATGTAAACCAAATAATGGTACTATCTTTTTGTGAGATTCTTTTTAAAGAGTTTTCTACTTTTGTTAATTTTTTGGATGTTAAGAACTAAGCAAATAAACCTAAAAGTGCCAAAGCGCCTACCATCATTCATAAAAGTACATAAAAGAAACCTTGTCATGGCATTCTATATACAAATGTAGGCACTCTTATATAGCCTTTGTCTACTTATGTACATATAGACGGGGGATCGTGTTCATTGTTTAGCATTTTTTTGCGCAGTTTTTATATGCACAGCATACTAATGTGCTCCCCCAGATGCTACACCTACCTAACTATCTATATACTATATAACAAATAAAAAATCAAATAAGTTTAAAATATATTATATATTTTAGGTGTTGAGAACTTGAACGAGCTTTCAGCTTTTGTGGCATCATTAATCAACTAAATTTATGTCAACCACTTTGACTGCATCCCAATTTATTTTTGTTTTTCTGAAATTTATGAACTTTGTTCAAGTTTTCTGACTCATTTGTACAAAAAAAATGAACGAAAAATAAAAATTCACATTCAACTTTCTATTGTCAAAGTTTGTTTGTCAAAAAGGTCTGTCAACTGGCTTTAAATTATTTTCCATATAAGTCATTGGTATATTTTATACGTAATTCAGTAATTCCGTTTTTACGACTTGGATGCGCAAACTTGTCCGCTCATTATTATGCCTGCCACGGAAGTTAATTAAAAAAAAAGAGACATAATACAAAAATGATGATTTAAAATTAAAAACAAAATAAATATTTGTATGTGCGGGCTTCCAAAACTAACAAAAGGTAAACAAATTGTGGTCACACTCGGTTAAGTTCAAGATACTTCTGGTACAATAGTTGCCATGACTCATAAATGGACTTGATTTGAACATTTTTTTTTACCAAAATAAAGCTAGGTTCTTAATGAAGTCGTAAAAATTCTCAAGTGTAGATGTAATGAGGCGAATAACTCGATCTCTTAGAAGACCTTGAGAAAATCTATGTACCTAAAATGATGATCCCAAGTTTATTAAAGACATGACTAGTTTAAAGCGTCAAGCTGTCTGGGAACTAGATTATACCATAATTATGTCTTTGAAAGAACCTTGGTTATTAATGTACTAAATTGAGTTAAGGAAAACTAAATTAAAACTTAAATGAATGAGTTCATCAGTTCATACAAATAAATCTCAAATCTAGCTATGTCTACTCTTAAAGAAGTGGTCTTGATATTTCCCAGGAATTAACCTATAATTTGGAAAAACGTATTTAAAATGAAGATTTTGGAAGCAACTACGATATTAAGAGGCGCTTTCTCGAGGTCAAGTTAAATGTTAATTCAAAGGTGACGTTTTAATCTCTGGTTAAGGCGGTAAACCTGACATGACTTTCCGCACTCTTTTATATAAATATCTAATGATTATATGATTATAAAATTACGTCCATAAAAACTTTAGCAACAAAACTTTTGAATTTAACTTTTTTTTTGCGTTAAAGAGCATTCAACTCCAACATTTTTGGATTATAGCTTTTTTGAGCTGGTTCCTATGGCACTTCGTGAGCAATTAAGATTAGTCACTCATAATCAAACAATTGTTTTTTTAATAAATTACAAAAGCACATTTTTTCCCAAAACCCTGATCTTTCACTTAGTAGTCTTTGTCTTGTCTGACAACTCTCTCATTTTTCACAATATCGTTCAGACTGGTGAAGATTTTGCATAAAAGGTAAAATTTTCTTTATAACCTTGTCACGACTGCATATTGAGAAACATATTTTTGAGGCAGTTACCCGCTTTTAATGCTTTCTTTGAAAGCAATGCCTTGAGTTCTCTAATATCAAATGCCAAAGGCAGCTGAATAACACCACTTAAGGAATTTAGAAATTCAAATTATGTAAGCTCTGTATTAAAATCGTTTTTCATAAAAATTTCTGCTTGAAATCGATAAACTTAAGAAAAATTAAAAGTTGACAGAGAGAAGTTTGAGTCAATTGGATTTGCTATTGAGAGGCATAATCGTTCAAGAGTCATTATTATAAGTGTTAATTGCAATAAATTACATCGTTTTGTTAAATAGTGAAGTTTACTTTAGAGAAAGCGATCCAATAAATGTCGATAAAGCATTTTCTTTACACATTTTTTTTTGTTACAACTATGTTTAGTTTTTCTATAGATGGTAGGCTGGGCGCGATCCCCTATTTTCGAGAATAGATATTTTCGACCGATTCTCACCAAAAAATCGATTTAAACGATTAATCGGACTAAAAGGTTAGGCGGTTATAAATTAAACCCGCAGAAAGTTAATACAAAATTCACTTAAATTTATTTCCATAATTCCAAATAACGAAAACAAAAATTCAAAACTTAGTAAAAGAAAACAAAAAATTAATAGTTCGTTTGATTCAAAACTTAGTAAGAGAAAACTAAAATGAAGTCACCATTTATTTAAAAAACATAAAAAAACATGTAAAAGCGCCCTCTGGCGGCTCTCAAAATTAGAAATATTTTGAAAAAA
>JBAMAX010003170.1:0-44349 GCA_037043745.1 Chymomyza amoena
TTACAAATATATGGAAAAAAATGGATTCTTCGACCCGCGAAAACTCCCATTAAGCTAGATGCAAAATAATGTTTTTCGATTTGGTAAATGAGAGGTCTTAGTTGATTTTGGAATATTTTGAAAAAAAAAGCTATTTTAAAAAAGATGGCGACGCGTAACTCATTTTGGACCTATAGTTTGATATGACTCAAAGAATTAAAGTCGCTGAGAGCCCCAAACCGTTTTTCTGCGTCTATAAATCGATCCCCCATAATGTGCATCAGTGCTCAATGACCAAGTATCGATTTTGTTAGAAAAAAAGAATCGATTTTATCGATTTTAAATCGAATCGTTGCCCAGCTCTAATAGATGGACATGCCTACGTCTTCAAAGGGTTATGACCAGTGGCGGAATAAGGATTTTGCCATGGAAGGATTTTGGATATTTGAATTTAAACGAAATCTGTGTTCCGGATAATTTTTATAAATTAATTTAAATTTTGAAATCAAATAATAAATCATTTTCATCTAACGGGTTACGATAAGTGGCGGATTCAGGATTTTACCATGAAGGGATTTTGGATATTTAAAATTCATCTGTGTACCGGACTATTTTTGTTTATTAACTTAAACCATATAACTATGTTCCAGAAATTCCTTTACGCATAATTACTGAGTTGGGAATAATTTTACTATAATTTTTTCAATGCTCTTGTTTTTGGAGAGTAAAATACCTACAAATAAAATTAAAAATCTTGCTAGGAGTCGTAGTCGTATTTGCCGCAGACGATTTCCTATTTCTCTTGGATAACCTTAGTTGCTCAACAAGTCCAAAGCATTACGATTCCCCAGCCATTAAACTTTATTTTATTTCAAATGTACATCTAATCAAGTTTTGACCGATTTGTTGCATAAATTGTTAGTATAACTAGTCAAGAATATTTTGACCACAATTTGAAAGCAAATTCTGGAATTAAATGATTATTAGAAATATTTTTTTTATGCAAAAAAGGTAGAAAAATATGGTATCTTCAAACACCTCAAAAATTAACACAAAAACACAAAATCTCGGCTTCCTAAAGTCAACAACACAGCTTTTTAAAAATAAATATTAATTTTTTTTAACCAAACCAACCAAAATTAATTCTTAAATTAAAATATTTAACTTTCTTATTTTTTTAAGTGCGTTCCTTAAGTATGTCACCATTTTTTTAAGATTCGGTTTTATATTTTTTTTATTTGGTGTGAATATGAATCAAATTGATCCTTGAACGAATCGTTAATATTTTTGGCATAAAAAGACGAAGCGAAAATTTGACTTTGAAATTAAAAATTATATTATTATACCCTGTACCGTATGGTACCAAGGGTATATTAAGTTTGTGCAAGCCGAAAATGTATGTAACATATAGAAGGAGACGTCGGAGACACCCCAAAGTTACCTAAAATATGATCAGGGTGAATAGAGAAGTCGATATACCCATGTCCGTCTGTCCGTCCGTCCGTGTGAACGCCTAGATCTCTGAGATGGTAAGAGCTAGAGTTACCAAACTTTCACATTAGATCCCATATTAATCCATAGGAGACAAGTTTATTTTATTTTTTGATATCGGGGATAAATTATATAGCTCCCATGGGGGTGTTTGAGACGACCTCGACAAAAAAAAGCGTTTTAGACGAATAATTCGTTTGTTTATGAAGATATCGTAACCAAATTTGCGTAAAGTTTTTTATAGTTCCTAATCACTGTGCCAAATTTGAACAAAATCGGTTGACTATATCATATAGCTCCCATAGGTCCGATCTTCCAAAAATCGATTTTTTAACCAAATTTGTTGTTCTTCGTTTGTTTGTTAAGATATTGGAACCAAATTTGACATTCGTGAGTATTTTATAGTTCCTAAGTACTGTAGTACTCCCATAGGACCAATCGGTCCAAAAACTCGTTTTTTATACAAATTCGATGTGTTTTGTTTGTTTGTAAAGATATTTGAAATAAATTTGGCATTCAGATCTTAAGGTATTTAAGCACTGTGTGAAATTTTATTGAAATCGGTTGACTATATCATATAGCTCCCATAGGAACGATCGGTAAAAAAAAAATTTTTTGCTTAAAAATTCTTCTGTTTTTGGCTTTTTGTGAAGAAATCGGACTTTATTACAAGCTAGTGGTACAGGGTATCCTAAATTCGTCCGCGCCCGACTTTACGTACGCCATTTTTTTTGTTGAAAACTGGTGTAAAACCGCTATTTTGAAATTTTCCGAAAAATAATTATAAAATACATATTACAATCATGTAACTATTTTTTCATTAGGATAGAAGTACCTTAACATGAAATAGGCGGAGTAGGCAGTTAAACTTATCATTAGTAAAGTTGGTTGTTGTTAGTTGGCTTGAACTAGAAACCTTTTCTAATCTAATAAATTCTTAAATGTACCTACGATTAAGATTCTTTAATCCTCTTCTAAAAGGTAAGTCGTTTATAAATGCCTTCAGCTCTCATTACTGTTGTCTGGAGTTGATTATTTTTTCATCAGAAAATTTCTCCTAAAAAGTTTCGCCCGCAATCTGATCAAATTTTACATCTGTCAAAATGTAAACATATTTATAGTTCCTGTTAAAAATTGATTTCTTTTGAATAATATTTGCACAAGTTTCACAAAAATTAATTTTTTATCAAGAAACACATTAATAAAAACAAACTCCAAACAAATTAGTATATAAACATAATAAATAAATAAATAATAAAGAGCGCTGCAGCGAAAGTCATTGGCCACAGACAATAAACAATGGCAACGGTTGCTGCCTGATATAATCATGCCCAGAGGCATAAAAAATCTAGAACCCAATGCAGACCGTGATAATGAAGTGCAATCAAAAAAGAGTAACCAAAAGTGACCCAGTTCCAAGGCAAAACCTGATATTATTTATATAGAAAATTGCTCGCTGTGTGACGTGTCAAATGTCAATTGGTTTGAGTTTTTTTTTATGAGCATTAGGAGAGATCGGGAGTGGAACTAAATTTCGTTTTCATGTCTAGCAAATTAACTTGCCACCTAGTATCTTCATAATCAAAATGACATGATTGCTGTCAGAAATGGTGTCAAAATGGCAGACAGAGCGGCTAGAGAGGCACAACAATTGTTGGCTGGAGCGTAGGAGACACCAATAAACTAAGGTTGGGCGCTTTGGATGGGAGTTAGCCAAGTGTAAAAGACTATGGAACGACACGCAAGTTAGTTATGCAGTACAGTGGCTTAGTTAGGGGGGAAACTCTATAAAATTACCCCAAATCTGAGGTGGAACAGCGAAGGCCGATGGATGCATGGCTGAGGGGGTCTCAGCCATCACTTTGTGAACTCTGGATACCTGCCGACACCCAGTTTTAATAAATGGCTTTCTGCGGTACCCGGGCTATGCCTCGGATGACTCACCACTTCCCGACTACTCGTGGGTTATTATAAATTCTTCAACCAAAAAAAAAACTCGCCAAAATACGGAAGGAACTAAGCTCCCGTTAAATACAGCTCAATGCGCGGTGAGGAAGGAACCAGCAGGTGTCCTTCCCTTGACGGACTGTGCTGGCACGGGTACGACGGCAAACCCACCGTCTTCTGTAGATTCTGGGGTAAGGCAGTCCAACCCATCCTCGGACGCAAGACTGAAACAAGAGTGTTTCGCTTCTTCGTCCAAGGTAGGGCTGGCCGCTAACACTTCAGAGCCGGCTACACCAAAGATGCCACCACCAGCAAAACCGTCATACCATGACAGGTAACGGGCACGAGAAATTCTCCAAAAAATATCGTGCCACTCCGGAAGGGTAAGAGGGTAAAAAACTAATAGATTGGGTAAAAGGTATCCAGCCGGGCTTCCAGGCAGCAGCCCTAGGAAAACCTAAAGCCCGGTCAACAGAGTCCAAAATTTCTTTTAAGCTTTATTCAGGCGTCTATATGGCTTCCTCACCTCTTATAGAGGACCTCTCAAGTGGGGAAGAGTGATGAAATATAATAGGTCATTGTAGCGGTGTTGCAGAGGGCCTATCCTTGGCCTAGGTGAGTTGGGACGTCAGTCCTAATCTAACCTAACCTAGTGGGGCTTACTTTTAAGAAGTGTAGGTTAGCTTAGGGTGGCAGCTAAAATCTGGCGTCCCAACTCACTTAGGCCAAAAATAGGCCCATTGTGATACCAGAAGTTCAAAGTGTTAGATTTGTAGTAGTATTTTAATAGTATAGTATATAAAGAGATATTGAATAATATCTTCCTTATACAAATTCAATAGAAACTGTGCAGAAGGAAGAGTATTTATATTGGAAGTATAGAAGAATGATCTAACCATTAGAAGGCCATGCAATGAACAGGAGCCCGGGAAAAACAGGGCTGGCTGCATTTTTCTATGGCAGCTATATGACATAGAGGATCGCTTTTGATCAAACTTCACAGAAATGTGCACAGAAGAGTGATCAAACATTTAGAAAGTCATGCAATTAGCAGGAGACTCTGAAAAATATCGCTGGCTTAATTTTTCTATGATAGCTATATGATATTATATAATGGATCGATTTTTATCAAACTGCACAGAAATGTGTACAGAAGAGTGATTCAACAATTAGAAGGTAACGCAATGGAGCAGGAGTCTCTAAAAAATAGCGCTGGCTTAATTTTTCTATGGTAGCTATATGACATAGTAGATCACTTTTGATCAAACTGCACAGAAATGTGTACAGAAGAGTGATCCAACAATTAGAAGATCACGCAATGAGCAAGAGTCTCTGAAAAAAGGCGCTGGCTGAATTTTTCTAAGGTAGCTATATGACATAGTGGTTCACTTTTGATCAAACTTCACAGAAATGTGTACAGAAGAGGGATGCAACAACTAAAAGGTCAAGCAATGAAAAGGAGTCTCTTTGAAAAATGGCGCCGGTCTAATTTTTCTATGGTAGCAATATGGCGCAATGGATCGCTTTTGATCAAACTTCACAAAAATGTGTACAGAAGAGTGATCCAACAATTAGAAGGTAACGCAATGAGAAGGAGACTCTGAAATATAGAGCTGGCCCAATTTTTGTATGGTAGCTAAATGACGTACTGGCTCACTTTTGATCAAACTGCACAGAAATGTGTAGATTACACTTTTATGGTGTAGCTTGCTTATACACTTCTGATTCTTTTGTCGAAACAACCCCGCTGGAAAAATTTGTCTACGTCACTGTTGCAAACTAACTTAGTACCAAATATAAAGTAAATCTTGCGGATCTTGCATTGCATTGTATCAAAACGAACAGACATGTCCCGTGGCTGCAAGAAGTATCTGCCGGATGCCCCACTTTATTTGCCGCTCATTGCGCATTGTTCTCCCAGCAATGTTGTTGTTGTTGTTGCTGCTGCTGCTGGTTGCAGCAGTTTGTTGCATTGTTGCAATCTCTTTTGAACTGCAGGGTTAAACACTTTTTTTTTTGCATGTCTGGTTTATTTTGAAGGCTTGTTTGGAGCAGAGATTCGTGCCAGCTTATCGCAGCCACCGTTTTAGACCTCATCAATTGAATTCACTTATACATAGTACTTATGTACAATTATACCTACACTATATAATACAATCTCTTGTTTCAGTTTAAAGTTTATCAATTGAGGTCAAACACAATTTGACTTTCTTTCTGGCTGGGGGAACTTTTTTGTTTGTGTGTGTTTTTTTTTTCGCCCAACTTTAGCCTTCTTTTTCGGTCAACTTTATTTGCAGTTTCGTTTAACGTTGTTGTCGTTGAAATTTTGCCAAGTCAACGTTGTAAAAATGTGAAATTTCACCAAAAAGCCAAATAAATGCCAAAATTGCTTTAGTAAATGTCATAAAAAGCGAAAAAATAAACTAAAGTTGCAGCCGTAAGTTTTATGAGGTGTCAACGGGGACTTGAGAAACTATAAAACAAAAGCCAACTTTGCTTGCATGTCAATATTTGAGTTTTGATTATGTGTACGGTACGGGAACGAAAGGTAAGGTAAGAAACTTTATGAACCAGTTATGCTTTGTCTGAGTGTGTTTAAAAGATGATGATGGGTTCAATGACCAAGATTTGTGCTGGGTTAGGCTTGACTTGCATATAGTTCACCTTTCTTCTACAATAATTTCCGGAGATGAGTCGTCATACATTGAACCTTCATCCGATTCACTGTAAGGCAGTTGATTTTATAAAATAATCCGATTTGAAAAGTTCAATAGCATTATGTATGGTAGATGATCTAAGATGATGTTAATAGTTGCCACAGAAATTACCAGAGACATGATGCTGAACTTTAGTTGCTAATTTAATGATAATTGCATTGTGCTTGATAATTTCTTTAGTTCTTTGTAATATGTAGATACGGAGAAAATTAATGAGTTTATTGAGATGTTAACACAATTATGGTATATGGTATTGGTATTTCCAAAGAGTGAACCTTTTGGTAACACTGGGTAGTTATTTATCAGAACTTTATTTATTAACTAATATGTGTAAATTAATTTAAAAAAAATTTAAAACTTTCTTTCCAGTCTTCTTTAAAAGATTTTAACAGCTTTTCAATCTTAGCGTACATTTCTAGATAATTATTGTCATTAAAGTCATAATAAAATTGCATTCGTACTCGCTTGATTATGGTTATCTTCCTATAGAATTAAAATAAATCTATTTTTACTTTCTTTCAGCGGGGATTTGAAAAAAAATGTTCTTTGTTATTGATTACTAAATGTTGTTTTATAACAGATCCTGACAGATTTTGGAAATCCCATCAGACCCTTACCAGATAATTTTTAGAATAAAACTGCCTACACAAGTAACCCTAAAAGCCAAAACTAATAGACCGGCAACGTTCGGGACCACCCTCATTCATCCTTATTTCTCTAGATTTTAACCAATTTCGACGCGCTTTAAAAGATGGATTAAAACTCATAATTGTATTATTCTTGTTAAGATTTCATTACGTAAATTGTAGTACTTTTTAAGGAAGCAAACTGTAGCTGGGAACTAGAATGTACTTCCCTTTAAAATATAAAAGAATTTTTATATTTAAGTCAACATACTAAATTTGGTGAGTGAAGCTCTTTGTTATGTTTTAGTAGAGATTATAGACGTTGGAAATTTTTATCTTTCGATTCCACATGGCAAAATACTAAATTTGGTCACTGTAGCTTTTTGTTTAATTTTAATTTAAATTAATTTTTGGGCAAATGTCGTGTTTAATAAAACGCACGTCTCATATATGACAAGGTTGTTGCTTAAAAAATGTGAGAGCACAAAACTATAAGAAGTCTTTCATGTTTCCTTTTAAATTAATAACTAATTAATTGATATATTCCTAACCATGATAAACTATACAAAATATGGGGCTCTTCGCACGCCAGTCACCGCGGGAAGCAGACCTTTGGAAGATCCCGACTGTATTACACCCTGCACAATAGCCTCTAACACTTTCCAGCGCTTTTGAGGCATGTGATTCTTAAAGCATATGTTGAAAGATTTTGTTTAGTGGAGCTTCAATCTCTCGATCTCTTTCGAAGGTTAACTTTCTACGGAGAAAAGTAAATAATGGAAAGCAGCTACGGTTGACAGTGGTGTGAAATCCTCAAAAAGTAAAAATATTTTATATATCATAGCTCACATGAGTCTATCAATTTTGGTGACTGTATTATTAATTTACCTATAGGCTGTTTTTTGGGAGGCCATCTTAATTTTTGCCTATAATTTGCACCCCTTCTTCTATGGCGCTACGAACCCGATGTGGATTCGCTCGCCTCCATATCCGAGGCTATTTTTTTAAAATTTCGTAATAATGGGGTTTGAAAAGGAAATGACGGTTGACTGGGCCCTTGACTCCCTTGCATAGTAGTAGATGTCCATTCACGCTTCCATGCAAAACGTCCTCGAAAGCAGAGCGCCTAAGAGGCCGCCTTCTCACATTAGCTCACCACTGGAATTTAGTATCCAGGGGCCAGCCAGAGGGTACCTAGCGTAAAGCTGGAGGTTGTGAGCTACTTGGATCGGCCAGTTAGAGAATCGTCGCTGGTCACTCCCATGTGACAATCAGATAACTTTCCGCGCAAGTGCAGCCCAAAGACCGACCCCACCCTAATTTGCACCCCAAAAAGAAAATATCATGGAAAGATTTAATACTATTGCGAAAAAAAATATCACACCATATCAAAAAAAAGTAATTGCAAGTGAAGAATTATACCGTGTATCATGTGCTCCATCGATCGATTTCTACGTCGTGTTCCTTGGTAAAAATATCGTAGTCGATTACTCGTTTCCCTCTAGGTACATTCTTTTTTTTATACAATCCTAATATTTCATATGTACACAAGGTAATAACTAAAACGGGACTAATTAAAATTTAAAAAACTGACGATTTATTAACTACTAGTTGCTTTTAATAGATAAATCGAAAAAAAATGTTCAAAAAAATCTATCAAGTTATTAGTTTTATTATCATTTATAGCTACTATATATCTAAATTGGAGATATTAATGGAGTTTTTGTTGGAACGTTTAATAACGCAACCTAATGACTTTAGCTGTACTCAAAGTGCATTGCAAAATCTGATAAGTGGGTGCCCTAACTACTGACTAACAGTTTTTCTTACAATTTATCTGCTGCGATTTTTTAATAATAAGTATGCTTTTTAAAGTAATGGCTATAACCTACTTTTTCTGAAATTAATGACTAAATCTACTCAAAGATACGCAATCTCAAATGCATCGAAAATGTAGCTATTATTTTGTTCGCTAGCGAAACCAAGCCAAAAAATATCTAGCTATCAAAATAAGCAACAAAGAATATCTATATATTTATATACATATTCATATATAAACTGAAGTTCTATGTTCCTCTGGCTTTAAATTACGTTTGTTTCCTAGAATTAATTCTACGTTACATTATTAAGTAAATAAAGTGATATAATAAATATTCTGTATTTTGATTAATGTAGTAAGTTTGAAATTTTTTTCCTCGGAACCTACAATTAATATTCAAGTCTGAAATTATATTCGTTTTGTTTGTTTTCATTATTTCCAGAATACAAAGGAACATCTACTTAAAAAAATATACGCGTTCTCTGTAACCCATTGCTGTAAAATTATTATTACGTTGTATAATGCTTAAAGGATGGCTTTAAATACTAAGAAAGGGTGTGACAAGAAACCCTTGAGGTTACTTCTTATTTTTAAGTATAAAGAAATTTTATGTATTAAATATTTTGGTCTCAAAAGCCTTAAACTTATGCGAGAGCCCTTTAAAAGAGTTACTTTGTTTTTTTTATCAGACATTACCTTATATTTAGTGTAAATGATTTTTTTTTTATATAAATATTTTAAATAAATATTGGACTATAACCTTTTCAACTTATCAGTTTGCAAATAAAATAAATACTCGAAAAAAAGAGTTTGTTTTTTGTAGCATAAAATATTATATCCATACCTTAATGATAGGTACCGATAATGCCTATTAAAAAATGTTACTATATAATGATATTGTGTTTTATAATGCCTTCTGCAGCTGAAGTTTTTATTTTAACCAAACGAGGCGTGTTCAAAAACCAATAATCTGAAATGTATGCGTTCGTGAATTAATAATTGGCATAATTAAAACCAAAAAAAGTAAAGATTTGGAATCTTCTAACTTAGATAAAGTTGAAATGTGTCATATCCGAATCATCTTATGATATTTCCTATTAAAAAATCTAAGAATATCGACATATTACGCACATTTGTAAAGAAATTTTTTGTAAGGCAGAAACAAAAGGCGGCCATTTTGCTTTGAAATTTTTTGTGAGTTAGTGTAAGCTTCCAAAAATCTCGTGGAAAGTTATGTGCCCAAGACATCTGAATTCATCCCAGTCCCAAAAGAGTTGAGAAATCAGGAATCAAGGAATCAACCAGAAACAATTTAATAAAGTGGGCAATTTATTTTTTATATTGTTAAGTAGAAAATTGATCAGAAATTTATTTATCTCGAGACGAAGGACCCAGTAGCAACTGCTTCTTAAATAACGAGCTTTAGTATTCTACTTAATTTGCTGAAATAAAATTTTGATTTTCTAAAGATGTTAAATTTTGAATAAAAATAGCCATAAAGACAACGGAATGAAGTCAAAAATTAAAAGCAGAAGTTCGGAAACAACTAAAGAACTATGGATGTACAGATTTACCGTCTAAAGTAAGAGTTTATAATCAAATTGGAGACATATAATATCCAAAGACATGAAACTTGGTGAGCTGCCTACACTGCCTAAAAAAATCTTCCCTTATTTCTTAAGCACACCTCGTTTTAGTCTTCAAAAAGCTGCACAATAAACTTGCATTATTTATGTAGAACTCTTAAAAGCTGTCATTTACCAGTAATATTTAAATTTTCCAAGTGCAACATAAAAAATAAAAATTTAAATATCCAAGACAAAATAAAAAACATAAATTAAACAAAAAAACACAAAAACTACATTTACTTGAGATGAAATTAAATGCATGAAAATCAAGCTACAAAATGCAAAACACAAAAACCACATAAGCTTTAGTCGTTGCTTTTTAATGATATTTTTTTAATTAGTATTAATTTTTATATATTTTTTAAAAGCAATAAGTACTTACTCGCCATAGAATGGCACCGCCTGTGCGATGCAGACCAAAAGCAGGCATGCCCACAGCCTCAACATTTTGTTGCTAATATTTGAATTTGTTTTTTTGTATTTGTTGTAAATATCACACACAATTTATTCAAACTAAAAAAGGGAAAAAACAAACAGAAAGTTGTAGCACCAACTACTTGGATCGATCAAAACTTAAAAAATTTCACTGTCCCAATATGTTAGTAGCAGCTAAAACCAGCTGTGTGTAAAGCCATTGAACAGCTGAGCTGAGTTCAAGCAAGATTTATTTATATATTTTTTATTGCAGATACTGGTTTTTACTTCGATAGATTTACCACGCCAAGTTGCACTCGCTTTGATGTTGATGTTGATAAATCTAAGCAACTTTTCCACTGTCTTCACGCATTAATTACAACGGCAGCTTTATAATTATTGTTAATAAATTTTTCAAAATGTTTTTCTTGCAAAATTGACACAAATTACGATTTTATGGCTTGTAAGTTTTAACTTTTTTCTTTAAGTTTGTCATGTTTCTCTTCATTTTTTTTTGCTCCTTTTCAACACTTACATACTTTTAAATAGACACAGAGACAGACACTAAGCGCTTTTCTATTTTGCTTTTCAGTTTTGCTTGCCGACGTTGTCGCTTCGAGTTGCAGTTTAAGACTAACTAAGTTAGAACTCGCTTGCGCTGCTATTTATAAGCTGCGTCGGCGCAACGTTGGCTGACGTCGCTGCTGCTGTTGCGCTGCGTCGCAAAGCTTTGACTGAGGCTTTCAGAGCGCTTCACTGAGCCAGAGAACTTTGCTTGTTGTTGGTGTTGTTGGTGGCGCTCGCGCTTTCTTCAAGCCGCTCTCTCTGGCTCTCTCAGCTGTTGAGTAGATGCAAAATTCGTGTACAAATTGTGAAAGTGCGCGCTGATAAGTGTTCACACTGTTCAGCAAAATATTTGGTACTTTTTGAGATTGTAGCCATTAAAATCAGCTTAGTATAATGCTAAAAATTAATCAGGGGCGTAGATGGTGGTTCTTCGAAATAGTGAGGAGGGTTCATGCTTTAATAATTATTTATAAGTGTTTTGTTGAAGACGTGCCGCTCTCCGAAGGCCACAAAAACGTTTTCAATTTTTGCATGGTAGCTATCTAAAGTAATTGACTGATTCTGATCAAATTTGACATAAATGTTCAGACTACAAAAAAAATTCAGCAGAAATATATGTTGTCATGACATTTTGAAAAATACATAAAATAGTCTAGGCATAAAGTTGCGCGAATGCAATTTTCAGAAACTCGGGTTCGGACCCCTAATAAAAATATTTTTCACAATTTTTTTTTGGCTTTCTTGCTCTCTGGATCCCCCCCTTACCAAAATCCTGGATCCGCTCCGGTTATACAGATACTAGGCTCCAAAGCAAGTCAAAATATCACGTAATTTCCAAGGAGGTTCGCTTATAGTGTGCTGCATTTGGACATGCTGGAAAGAGTTCAATATGTTTCGTAACACACAAAATGAACTCTGAGAAATATGTTCAACTTTTAGACGAAGTACTTATAGATTTTGGAGAGATATATTATGGAGATTCATGGACTTTTCAACAGGACAATGCTCCGATCCATGTCTCGAAGTACACAAAAAAATTTTTTGATGAGAAACAAATCAAAAAAAGATTTTGGAGAAAGATATTATGGAGATTCATGAACTTTTCAACAGAACAATGCTCCGATCCATGTCTTGAAGTACACAAAACAATTTTTTAAAGAGAAACAAATACCGGTTTTAGAATGGCCAGCAAAAAGTCCAGATCTCAATAGAAAACCTTTGGGGCATACTTTCCTGCAAAGTTTGCATGCACGGAAGAGAATTTAGTACATTGAAAAAGTTAAAGGAGGCTATTGTCAAGGAGTGGGCGAAATTGCATGTATCCTTGCTCAAAAAGTTAATATATTCAATGCCAGGGCTTATAATAAAAACATTAAATAGCAAGGGAGGGTACATTTAAGTAATTAAAGATAATTAAACAATATTTCATTGAAGTTAATAAGATAATTATGAAATTATAAGTTCATTAATTTCGCTCCGGAAAATATTAATTTAATTTTTGAAAAATTATACATATTCTTATAAATCGTTCTATGGCCTTTTTTGAATTGTTATTTTGTTAACTTTAAGGAAAAATTAAATTTAAAAAAAATCTTGAAAATTATAGCTTTAATAAAGGGTTTATGCTTGTAAGTTCAATTATTTCGCATACCTTATATGTATGAAATATATCATGTCAGGCCTCTTTGCTTGATTATCATCCAGACTTCGTTTCGTTTATTGACGCTTATTGGATTTTCCAATTTTCATCAAATAATAAAACTAAGTTTACATTAAAGTCTTGTTTTTGATTGTTAAAAACTTTTAAGCTGGTGTTATTAAGCTGATGTGTAAGACGAAAGATTGATCTTCCCTTCTATACGCTCAGAGGTACTGGAATTTCCATCTATAACCTCTTAAAAAAGTAATCCGGTAGTCGTTCAAATTTCTTGGGGCACAACTACTGAGGTCTTAAAACTCTGCTGACATTTTTACTCTTTCCAGAGTTCTTTGAGAGAAAGGGAACCCTCGATTTGTCGCCGCTTGTAACAATAATCCAAATGCTTCAATTCAACAACTTGTAACATATAACCCAAAATATCGATCATGCGAACCTTCAACTTGCCACCTCTTGTAAAAATTGTCTAAAAAAAAGCAACTTCACAGGACTTAAAACCCTATTAAAGTTGCATTCTGGCCAAGATTAAAAGATCGACGTCATGCAACATCTTTGTGTTAGCCTAACAATGTGAAAACTTTTGTAATTAGAAACCGATATTTTCTTCTCAAAAGAAAGCGAAAGAAGAGTTTCTTAAAGCTGTAACTAATTGAAACATTTCAATGGATTTCAGGTTACAAGTAATATAAACAATGGATTAGTTTAAATATCAGAAGATCTTATAATCATTGTAACAAAAAGTTGGAGATCACCCCTAAAAAGTAACAATATTTTCCAAAAACTTTCGCCTTCAATTTTTCCATCAATCAGCTGTTTTTTCAAAGAGCCTATTTCCAACAAAATATTGTACAAATTTGATTTATGGGGCATTGCCGCCTAAATCCCAAATCTCTCAACGCCTCTGTTACTTAATACACTTGAAGTAAAAGTGAGATAAATTAATGATTTTGGACTTAGGGTAATAGGTATAGGTCAACCGGATGAGCAAAAACCAGAATAGGGCAAAACGCTACCTATTACACCAAATTGCTCTAGCTCTAGTTAAGAAACCTTTTTCGAACAGAGGAAACTACTCTGGTCTAATAGTTTCTGACTCACGACCAAAACTACTTGCAATTCTCTTGAAATTCAGGTAGCTATGGTCTTTAATACTCATAGGTATATTGCACTGTAAGTGGGCTTAGTTAGCTCAATAAAATTCTATTACCTGTCCGTATGTATTCTTATATTCTAATGCGTAGTTACCTAGGGTTATTCCCGAAACTCAGCAACTCTGCTTCATTAATCATCGCATTTGATGGTGTCTATGTTCACTCATTTAAAGTCTGTTCATATTTTTTTCTTAGTGAATTTGTATTGGTTTTCTAAGAATTGCGTCTGTTTTGTTCTGAAATTTACTTTTATTTAATTTCTCGAGGTACAACCTTTTAATGTACATATTTCTTTTTTTGTTTATATTAAAAATGGGCTTGACTTTGTTGTTTTTTTTTCTTTGTTTGTGTCAGGGCAGATAACATTGTGGTACTTTTTTCTGCTTTATCAGAATTGTGATTGCAACGAGACGGCAAAGTTTTGACCTGAGATAATTAAGGAGAATAAGACGGAAATGGTTGCTGTTATTTGTCATATTCACTTTTCTGGAATGATCTGAATATGTATCAATAAAAATATAATTAACAAGTTTTTATAATAGATTGAAGAAATTTTCTAGAAATATTTTAAAAAAGAAAGTTGCCGCTTATATCTGTAAAAAACCTAGATTTTCCAGAAAAATAAATTTAATAAAATTAATGCGATAAAGAAATTATACAACGAGTCAAAGAACCCCGGAACCCCTTTGAATGATGTGCTCTATCCCGCACAGAGCTATTTTTATGAAATTTTTATGCCCTGCACCATAGCTCCAAAGGTGTAATCATTTTGTTTTAATGTATGTAATAGCTAGAAGAAGGCGTGGAAGACCCTGCACTCTGAAGAGTCCGATAGGCCAATTTTCTGTAGATGGTGTCTAACAGTGTAGAGGCCAGATAGGGATGCTGCCAGGAGCTTTAAGTCCGCTCTGCCAAGACCTTTGTCTAGTAGTCCGGAGGTTTGACAAGCACTTTTGCTTGACGAATCCCTGGTAAGGAGAACCAGTATCTCCTATGTTCTCCTGCAGCCCATTTGTTTATCATTGTTTTGATTGTGGCCCAACCAATACCACAAAACGGCGCAGGGAATGTATTCAGGGTGGAGGCACCCTGTCGTGCTAGATCATCAGCGATCGTGTTACCATCCACTCCCGAGTGTCCAGGTACCCAACATAGCACGACTTTGTTCCGCGCGGACAGGTTTTGGAGGTAGTTATGGCATTCCTTAACCATCCTGAAGGACATGATGCAGGATGATAATACACTAATAGCAGCTTGGCTATCTGAATAAATGCAAATGTTTGCTCCCCTAGTTCCCTTGAGAAGGATACTAAGAGCGCAGATCTCTATGGCATAAATCTCCGCTTGAAAGACGTTGGGCCAGATGCCCATTGCGGTTGGGTCCAACGACTCCAACACCTACACCCTGCTCAGTTTTGGACCCATCCGTGAACCATTGTTGCCACCGGAGGTTTCACAGGCGCTGTCAGGCCAAGTTTCCCGAGTGAGACTTGGGAGAAGAGATCTAAATTTCTTGTTATGAAATAATTCCGTGAACATAAGATCTTATCTAGAGCAGATCCATATATAGAAAGGGAATGTGAAAGATCCTTTAAAGTATACCCATGCTCGTAATGTCCGTACTTATCTTTATACCTATAAAGCCCAAAAGTTAACCAAAAGTAAGCATTATCGGCATGTAACTCAAGGTGGTCAAATCTTGCTCCGATATCTCATAGGAGAATTTCGCAGCTAATGCCAAAATAGTAAAATCATGATGAAGAATAAGTGGAAGGATCGTCCGCCAATTGTACTTTTTTATATATAAAAAAAAGTTCCTGCAATATGTTTGGAATTTCACAAATCCAGAACGGAACGTACGATTTAATATTGGATTTTTTGCTATGTTCTTCTGAGCGAAGCTTATGTAAAAATTGTGAATATTCAAAATAGACTACCAAAGTTTTAATAAGAATTTAAAAAATTTTTTTCACCTTTTATCGAGCTTTCTATTCCATGTTTTAACGATAATTTTATTTTATCGTTTTTTTTTTATTTATAATAATATATATAAATAATATTGGTTAATATTATTTTTTCAACAAAAATTTAGGCTTTTCTAAATTTAAATTTCTAAAAAAATTAATAATAAAAACGAAAAAACTTGGCTAATTCGCAGAGTTTCGATATTGTAATGTAAGTTACAATCCACTTATATTTTTTGTAACGTAACGCCATGCGTATTTGTCTATTTATTGATAAGTTGGATTCTAGAGATATCTTAAAAAAAAAAAAATCATAAAAATTTATTTTAAATTTAGCCTTTTGTGTCGCCTAAATAATTAAAAATAAAAATTAAAAATATTCAAAAATAAATTTTTGAATATGGATATTGCAAATTATTTTTTTAAAGTAGCAGACCATGGAATAAATTATAAATTTTAACCCTACTTCTTAAAGTTTTAATCTTGAAGTTTAAATTTTTAAATTTCTTTAACTTCTAAAGGCTTCAATCTTGAATTCATTATTTGAGAATATGAATTTTTCTATTTTGTTTTTTTAAATTAAAAGAGCATGAGAAAAAAAATTATGAATTGCAAAAACCAGGTGGATTGGTGATGTCATTTTGTAATTTAAGGCTTAAACTCTTTTGGGGCTATTACTCTGAAGTCATTCAATATTTTGGGTATAAGCTATTTTTGCAATGCATCTAGAGCTCGTCTGTGAAATATGGTCCAATTATTTTTTTTAAATTAAGTTCGAACATTTTTTTGTTTTTTTTTTAATTTTTTCCAGTTTTGGTAATCCAACTAGTTTATATTTAATATTTTAGGATAATTTAATGTCAAAAAAAACCCGAAAATGGCAAAGGTTTTTTTTCCTAAGCACCATTTTCGAGATATTTTCTTGCATCTCATACCCAAATTGTCAAAAAAATCACTTTTTCGGAAGGTTCACTAGATGACCCTTAAATTTGTAGACAAGTTTTATCTATATTTTAAAAAAAATCTGAGGAGGCTCAAATCTCCCAGAAAAATATTAAAATCCTTTACTAATACGTGTGTAAAATCTCATCACTTTAAAAATTTTTTATTATGGAAACGACAGATTTTTGGCTTCAATATGAAAATCTGGGCCCACAGTGCATTCTACTTTTTATCTTTAGTTCAAAACCTTTTATATAAAGTAATTATACCCTGTACCGTATGGTACCAAGGGTATATTAAGTTTTTGCAAGCCGAAAATGTATGTAACATATAGAAGGAGTCGTCGGAGACACCCCAAAGTTACCTAAAATATGATCAGGGTGAATAGAGAAGTCGATATACCCATGTCCGTCTGTCCGTCCGTGTGAACGCCTAGATCTCAGAGATGGTAAGAGCTAGAGTTACCAAACTTTCACGTTAGATCCCATATTATTCCATAGGAGACAAGTTTATTTTATTTTTTTGATATCGGGGTTAAATTATATAGCTCCCATAGGGGTGTTTGAGACGACCTCGACAAAAAAAAAAGTTTTAGATGAATAATTCGTTCGTTTATGAAGATATCATAGCCAAATTTGGTATTCGAGAGTTTTTTATAGTTCCCAATCACTGTACCAAATTTGATCATCGGTTGACTATATCATATAGCTCCCATATGACCGATCGGCCGAAATAACTTTTTAAAAAAAAAATTCGCTATATTTCGTTTTTTAATAAAGATATCCTAACTAGATTTGGCGTTGGAAATTTTTTAGACCACTTAAGCAATGTGCCAAATTTGAACAAAATCGGTTGACTATATCATATAGCTCCCATAGGTCCGATCTTCCAAAAAATCGATTTTTTAACAAAATTTATTGTGTTTCGTTTGTTTGTTAAGATATTGGGACCAAATTTGACATTCGAGAGTATTTTATAATTCCTAAGCACTGTACCTAATTTAATCCAAATCGTTTGACTATCGGTCCAAAAACACGTTTTTTATACAAAATTCGATGTGTTTTGTTTGTTTGTAAAGATATTTGAAATAAATTTGGCATTCAGATCTTTTTTAAGGTATTTAAGTACTGTGTCAAATTTTATTGAAATCGGTTGGCTATATCATATAGCTCCCATAGGAAAGATCGGTAAAAAAAAAGTTTTGCTTAAAAATTCTTCTGTTTTTGGTTTTTTGTGAAGAAATCGGACTTTATTACAAGCTAGTGGTACAGGGTATCCTAAAGTCGTCCCGACTTTACGTCCGCCATTTTTTTATTTTGGAAATAAGAGACTTTTGGCTTAAATACAAAAATCTGGGCCCACAGTGCGTTGGATTATTTTTATCTTTACTTCGAAACATTTATACATATATAATAATTATCACCAAATCCGTTTAATTGGAAAATCCTTTACTCACAACTACTTCGACATAGTTATGTCAATTAACAAGTTCCTTTAAATTTTATTTTTTATATTTTTAATAATTTTATTCATATTTTCCTGTTAACATACTTTATTTACAATAATTAATTAGTATTGTGCTATATAGATTTGCTTTAATCTTTTAATTAAATAATTTGCACATAATTAAGCTTGTATACACCTATATAAACATTTTCTTTTATTTTTAAATATATATTTTAAAATGAATAATAAATTTATTTACTAATTGCTGTTTATCAATTATAATATTTAATTTTGATATGATATTAACCAAATATGAAAATTGATTAATTTTGATAGCACAAAAAAGAGTCAAACTCTAAATACATTTAATAGAATGTACACTTAAGTCTCGTCTAAGATAACAGAGATAAATCGCTGTTAAATAACAGAAACAGAGAAAATATGTTAAAAAACAAAGTTTTATGTTAAATTTATGTTGTCATTACAGGACTGTGGGACAGAAATCTCTGAATGGTTTTAGGTAAGTTTTAAAAACCCTGGAACAGAAATATAATAATAATTTGTTTTCCAGCGATTTCTGTCACACCCCTGTCTGTTTCCATGTGTGTGTGTGTGTGTAGTGTTTTAAAATAATCTCCAGCCCAGCGATTATTTAAAACATTTATATTTTTTTTTAATTTTTATTTTTTGAGCTTAAAAAAAGGAACTGCTGTTTACTGTTGTTTTCGTTATTTTCTTATTTTTCTGAGGAAAGTGCGCGCATAGTTCTTCTAGTTTCTCATTAATGCATTTATTTTTTATTTTTATTTTTTGCTGACGTCTTTACGGCCATCTTTGTTTACTCGGCAAGCGCTAAAAATAGATAAAATGTAAAGGTCAAGTGATACTTGGCCCTGGCACGCCTACTTACCTGGACGTTTGCCGCGCATGCCCACAAAGCCGTTGGGTGCACGTTTCTCCTGCTCATTTAGTAGATAGGCCCAAGGATATCCCGGTTGTACCAGATAGCTAACATCCTCACCAGACTCACCGCTCTTCTTACCACGGACGGCCACAAACTTGTTAAAGTCCACAAAACGCTGCTTCTTGCCACGCACATTGTAGGCCTTTTTGAAGAGATTGCGCCACAGCTGGCACTCATTAGTTTCAGAATTCTGTTGCATTAATATTCAAAAAAAATTTTGGAAGACTGCACGAATTTCTGGCACACTAAGGTTTAGGCAAGGACTATAGAATAGTTTAAATCCCACAAAGTAAAGTTTCAATTTAATTCAATGACGTCACTGATAAATCTCTACGTCATTTCGGTAATTTATTGTAAAACGGTTTCACAAAGTAAGTGGGTTTTAAGGTCAAAAGACCATTTGACCGCATTTGATTTTCCCAAAAGGATACGCCTACTTATAATTGAATGTGCGCAAGCCAACCGGAAATGGATTTTATAGCAATGTGGGCGAAGAATTCCTGGACTTTGTGTTAGCTTCTGGTTTTGATTTTGTGCACAAAATAATAATTGGAGTGGTCTCTATAAATTCACTTATTTTTTCTATTTGTCAAGGCGATAGTTTAAAATAATTTTGAAGCAGCCCCTACCTTTCCAATAATTGACATGACGCCGGTATTTGTAGACTTGTGAAATGCTAACCATAATTTTGTGAAAAAATGGATCTTTTGACAGAACATAAAAATTTTGTGCATCCTGTACATAACCTCAAAAGTAGGTACAAACGCTGTTTATAAGGTACCTCATAAATAGGAATAACGCCGTTTTTAAGTTTCATAGCCTCTTAAAATCCTGACGTGAGAAGGCAATTCTGACACCGAATTAAGATTTTACGCAGTAAACTACTTCGGAAATAAGTCTTGGCTCTCTTTCAAGCAAAAACTGGCTTCCATGGACTACACCATCAATGCGAGCTACTCTTTATGGAAATGCACAAAATCGCTTAAGCGACAACCCTTTAGACAGGTTCCTGTCCGATTTCCTGGTGGTGAGCTTGCTAAAAACGAAAGGGGACAGGCTTATGCTTTTGGATACCATCTAGAGGATCGTTTCAGTCCTTATGAATTGGCTACGATAGAGCAGACTAGGGGACCCACCAGAACCTTCAGAACCCCACTGCAGGTGTCCCTGCCTATTAACTCTTGAAGAAATAACTGAAGCGATCCAATCATTGCCGAAAAATAAATCCTCTGTCGATAGGATTTGCAATGCTACGTCGAAGGCCTTGCCTATAAGAGCGCCCCTTTAAATAGAATTAATTTTTAATGCTATTGTCAGGCTCCAAGTCTTCCCAATGCAATGAAAACTAGCAGCGATTCTTATGATTCACAAACCAGGCAAACCAGAAGCTGATCCTGAGTCGTATCGGCCAATAAGTCTTTTACCCTCCCTGTCTAAATTAGAAGAGAGGACTATTGCGAATCGGATTTCTGCCATTATAAGTGAATGCAATATCTTGCCGGATCACCAATTCGGCTTTCGAATCAGGATAACCAACTGTACGTGGTACGTACGCGGTTCCATGCTCCATAAAGACCTCAAGCTCCATACAGTCGAAGAACAGATTGGTAGGCACACAAGCAGATACAGTGAAAGATTGCTGAGACACCGCAGGCTGCTTGCGAGAGGACGACACCCTGCCCGACCGTCAAAATTACCTTCAAAAACACCATTATTTTAAAAAGACTGGAGCAAAATTTATCTTTGGCACAACCATATTTCATAGTTTGGAACTCCTAACTTTAAAAAGTTATAAGCATAAAATTACTTTAAATCTTTTTAAAAGTAAGATTATACTTTAAAAACTAAGTATAAGATTCAAGGCTTTCATAATACTTAGTTCTAATTAGCTTAATTATTACATAATTATTCGTCTATAAAATTATTCGTGCAGCCTTCTAAAGTTAAACACAATTATTCTGCTCACCTCGGAAAATGCGGCACGTTTGTACTGTTGATGTGAGACATCTTTCTTGCCACGCACTCCCACAAAAGCATTAACTGGCGCACGTTTCTCCAGCTCCTCGGCAGCCAACATTTCCATTGCGTCATCACCCTGCGCATCACTCATCGAAGGTCTTTTACCTCGCATGCCCGTAAAGCCCGTCGGCGCACGCTTAACCACATTATCTCCATTCTCGGCAGCCAGACGATCCCAGAAATCCTGCAGCAGAGTTTCACGCAGACGCTGCTCCTCCATGGTCTGCAGCAAATCGCTAAGGCGATTATATTTCTTGCCGCGCATGCCGACAAACGACATTGGCGCCTTCTTCAAGCGACGCCCATTCTCATTGTAAATATCCTCCCCATAGTCCAATGACATCGGATCCAGCTGTTGCTGCCAAGTATCTGACGCTGAGGCATCCAGTTGCTTCTTGCCGCGCATGCCTATAAAGCTATTGGTGGGCGCACGCTTTACCAGTTTTCTGGGTTCCGTGGCAGCTGCCACTGGGTCAGAACTGGATGGCGTTGCGTCACTTTCCGCTGCATTCAACGTGCTCACTGTTACTAACAGCAGCAACAACAGCATTTCATGGGCACTCAGAGATTTATTCGTGGGCATTTGTCTAAATTTGAGTTGCTGGGGTTTTCCACCAGCTGCAGTTGGGGGGTAATTGACAAGGAAACTGAAAGAAATTCATTGGAATTTTATAATATGAGTCAAAAGAAAAGAATTGTGTCTAACAGAAGCGGCCAACATAAAGCTTAACTTTTATAAGTTTTAAAAATTTATGTTGCCGACTTTTAGGCGAGCTCGTCAAAGACTGCTGTTATTGTCAACAGTCTGTTATTTAAGTTTCTTTATTTAAAATTAAAACACGAGCTATGGAGCGCATCGTATATGATATATTAGTTTCAAATTAAACTAAGAAAGACATCTTGGAAGGACTGTTTATAAAAATAAAGGGAAAGCTCATGAGATCCCCAACACAAACGAAGCTCCTTACACTAATAAATTTTCAAGTCAAATAATTATTAAAGGAAAAAAACATAAAAATAGCCTTTTATAAAATATATTTTATTTATTTAAAATTATTATTAAAATGTTAAATCATTCACTATATACAAGATAATTTCGTATCATTTAATATTTTAAAAATGTTGTACAGGCGAGGACTTGCCCGACAGTGGAACACCCTGTACCTTTTCTCTCGAAAAAAAATTTTTCTGCATACTCCTTCTAAGAACTTTCCAATCGGAATTAATTTTTTTTATTGAAATTCGATATTTTTAACCCCCGACGCAAAAAGAGGGGTGTTATAAGTTTGACGTGTCTGTCTGTCTGTTTGTCTGTCTGTTTGTCTGTCTGTCTATGGCATCCTAGCTCCCGAACGCATGCAGTGATTTCAATTTAGTTTTTTTTGTATTAAAGGTGACTTATGTTATGTGCGAGTGTTGTTAGACATGTTTGATGAAAATCGGTTGAGCCGTTTAGAAGTTGTGGGGAGTGAAAGTGGGGAGAAAAACATCAACTTTGTCCGATTGGCTTAAAATTTGGTCCCATTGTAGCTGACGACGTCACTAATTCGAATTTTTTACCTATAAGTTTCGATTGTGATGAAACTTGAAAGTTACGTCAAAGAAGCTATTTAAAGTATATGAGGTAAGTTTCAAGTTAAGGAGTGTGGGAGAAAACACGGAAATCTACTGCAGGAGATCGGGGAAAGATATTGACATGATTCAACAAACTTCATCTCCTAAGGAAATATGCGCACCACTAAAGTTTGGTATATCTAGCTCTTGTAGTCTTCGAGATCCACGGACGGACAGACATAGCTCAATCGCTACCCGAGGTTACGATAAGTATTTTGGTATAAAGGATTTCGGGTCTGCCACGCCTTCTTCTGACCTTTACATACATTTGTACCTAATAGGTACAGGGTATAAAAACATATCTGGCATGCGACCACTACAGCTACAAATTTTTAAGCGCTTCCTGTCGGACCTGTTTTTGATCAAACTTTTTGGAATTTATATTTCAGTAATGACATTTTCAATGTTGGTTTCCAAGTCAATGACTTAACGTGTCCCAAAATAAAATAATCTGAAGAGGTCAATTCATGCAACCGCGACGGTCAGTGGGTGAGTCCGTTTCTTGAAATAACCTTCTCATCAAATTGAGTTTCAGTAAATCAATAGTTGCGGTCGCAGTGTCCTACCATATCGTAGCCTCATTCTGTGGTAATCAGAGCTCGTCGAAATCGATGTCTCATAAATTTGAAAACAATTATCTATATATTTGATCATCGCTCTTTATCCATCACCATTGGCGGTAATATGATACGAATCGATAAATTTAGATTTTCCTTTACACTGGCTCCTACAACGGCGATATTTTCTTCCGACCGTGCTGTTCTCATTCTGGTTGGTGGTCGGACATTGTGGAATGTCAAATGAGTTTGAACATGATCAATAAGACGACAAATTATTCCATCTCATGGATGATTATTCTGCCCATAAATTGTACGAAGAGCTCTATAAATTTTTATAACAGAACACTGATTTTGATTAAAAATCTCAAAGATTTAAAGGCGTTGTTGTGGCGTAAATCTTTCAATGATGAATTGTTCGGCTTACTGAAAAAAAATTAAATGTGTCACAAGTTCAGAGATATCCCTTTCGGAAATCCGGACCCTATTAAATAAACACCAAATAAAACCAGTAAATAAATATAGTATGTATAATAAAAAATTATTTTCAATTATGTGACTTCCATCGGGATACTTTGTTCCTTGGAAGGGACATATTTATTTTCGAAGCTATTTTTGAGCGTTAAATAAAAATTTTAACGTCTTCGCTTCGTCCAAGGTCTGACTGACTGTCATCACCTCAATGTCGATTTAACCCCGCCATGTGTCTGCAGGCCGCTTTCTTCTGCGAATTTCAGATGATGGCGGTTCGAGCAATGTCATCGTGAGCCTGGCAGAGATAGAGCCTGGCGCAGTTCCACTTGAGCCTCAGTAGGTCTTGCTGGATCGGTTTTTGATTTGTCTGGACCCCTATAGCTCTACGTTTGGTATTCTATTTGGCTTGACCATATAGGTACACGTTATAATTATTAAGAATGGGTTCGTCTACATAAGGCATCTCGCAGGACAAAGATAACTCTTTACAAAACGCCCATAATGCACGTCCATATGTATGGCGCAGAATCATGGACGATGACGAACAATGATGAGCGAGTCTCAAGGGGTTTTCGAGAGAAAAAATTTACGTAAGATCTTTGGTCCCTATTGCGGGTGAGTACCGTTTACGATGGAACAATGAGCTGTGCGAGCTCTACTACGACATTGATATTACTGCGTTGGCTAGGTCATGTGGCGAAAATGGATGATAATGCTCCAGCGAAAGAAGCCTTCGAAACGGTGCCCACTGGTGGTAGGCACGGAAGAGAGAGACCTATTCTGAGATGGAAAGATCAGGTATCTATTAACCTGGATAGGCTTGATATTTCAAACTGGCGTCAGTGCGATCAACGCAGAAACGACTGGCGAAGGATGCGGCCCTACCGACCTATGGTTGTAATGGCCAATTCATGATGATGACATATGGGCACCTTTAAGGCTACTTTGTTCTCCCTACTAGCCCTTAAACTCCTTGACAATTCCTCTTCCGAAAACAGCTTAATTAATTAAGAATTTTTAAATCGGGTGATTTCGTGAATCGATACTCTATAACTAGTGGAGAGGAAAGCAAGGCACACTCAATAAGTCTACGACCTGTTTTCAATGTTCTGCAAGAAATTCTTCCCTATTGAAAATTTTTTTGAAGCGAGATTCTATGACTAAAGATGAGTTAGTTCAAGATTTTCTTGAATCTATATATACTCAGGTATTACCTGGCCTGCCGTAGCACAGCCGAGATTATCTAGTCTGAGTATCATCCAGACAGCTGTTTCTGATAGTTGCGTCTTTATACCCCACAGTGTTGGGTATCCTCTAACTTGGACCGCTTATTCTTTCCTCTCATAATAGTGCTAAACTTTCCTTTGAACTGGTACTCTGTAGTTATCGCAACCCTTGAGGAGACTGTTTATGTGCTCCCTGCTACTACCCTTGGCTGACATTCATAACTAATGAGCCTGTTGTATGTATCCCCCAACTAAGACCTCACCTTAGCCATCGTCTTATAATTTCCAGTTTGCTCTCAATTTGCCAATGCATCCAACTTGAATTGCTCCAGATATGTCTGACTTTAAAGTGTTTATTGCCACCACATAATTTATTGTTGTATGTTGCATGATGTTCATACCACACAAACACAGCTCTTGATTACACTAGACAACAAAATTTGTCGCACAAGCGCCTTTATATTTTCCAAGCTTGTTAGACAAAAATTGCCATGCAAATGCCGCAGATGCACACAAACCCACACACCAACAATTGCTAGGGGCGGCAAAATGTTGCATGCCACTTTGATAAGCCAAATGGTGTCAGACGACTAAGAGGCAACACCAAACAACACCACCAATGGTAACTAACGATGCGTTGCAATGTGAGGCTCATAGAGTGGAGCACAGGAAGCTACAAAAATATGTAATTCAATTGATTGCAATGCCGGCGGCTAAAAGTCAACCGCATTGGATCTGGACCTGGAGCTGATGCTGGGTGACTGTAGTTGTAACTAGGAGGAACAGCTGGTGCAGTGGGAGGCATGGAATTCTATTCCATAGCAATTCAATTGCTTGCAGTTCAATTCAATTGCATTTAAATTTGTCACAATCAACAGGTTTGTGGGTTGTTAAGTTTTATAGTGACGTCAGAGCAATGGCTTTTAAGCTAAGCGGCTTAAAGAGTTGGAACAAAAGTTTTTATGGTTTTAACACTTTTGAAGATACAAATTATAATATGAAATACGGTAGTGAAAGCTAAGTGAAATGTGACAGTTTTAGCCTTTAATGTGTCACTAAGCCTTAGGCAAAACATTACATGGAAAAAAAGGCGTAATGAATGTTGGGAACAGGTTCAACATACCCTTAAAAAAAAATACAAATTTGGTAGAGTGCGTCGGTTTTCTCATGAGGCTATGACTAGGGTAAAAAGTGAAATGCTGACATTTTGTCGTGGGTGAGTGTCCTTTTTTTTGGGGAGCTAAATTGGTTTTGCCAAAATAAATGTAGATTTCATTTGATCAAATTTCAGAAATTTTGAGGAAATGTTCCCACACTGCCTTGAGATGCTGACTGATTTATTTAAAGGACACTTCAGACTATTAGTAATGGGTGTAAAGATGTACTACGACCCAAGTAGATCTATTTTCCCACCTTCACGGCTCATAGTTTAAAAAAGTCCATTGGCCCACTATTTTGTTTGGACTTAGGGTAGGTAGGTACGTAGGTTAAGGCAGAAGTTGGGACTTAGCGCGAAGAGGCCCTTTACGATACCGCTAAAAGGAGTAAGTGATAGGATATAGAATAGACAGGAAAAACTAGGAAAAAAGAAAAAGTGGAAATTGCAGTCCCGTGCTTAACTTGGGATTCGAACCCACAGCCTCTGGTATGTTAGTCTAGTGCACTCTCGATGGCTGTCGAGACCGCTTGGACTTAGGATAACAACGATCTCAGGTGGGAGAACGTACGTTTCCAGAAGCTTGTTTCTTTAGCTGACGAACTTTGTCCCATCTCTCATACATAAACTCAGTGTTATCGAAGCCAAAGCCAATGAACTCGAGATCCTTGCCAGCAAAGTAAGACTCTCAATAAACGCATCCAGAACCAAAGCGATGCGTCTCAACCACACCAGCCAAGGTAGCATAAGTATCTGCGGAAACACTTTCGACTTTGTCATTAGTTTCTCATACCTTGGCACCACAATTTCCACCAGTGGTGGGGTGGATGAGGATAAGCGCGATCATCGTTTACGCTCTTATTTCGCATATGGAGAAATCAGAAAATAAGCAGAAGAACAAAGCTGAAAATCTTCAATGCGTGATATTCCGATCCTACTGGATATCAAATTCGGAACTATGGCACTGCACAAGTGAAGTTCCTTTCTGCAATGCTCTTAGGAAAAATCGGAGCAACTTCTCAGGATGTCTCTGGAGTGGAACCCCCAAGGTAGCAGACGAGTGGGAAGGCTAAAGGCAACTTGCTAACGTACAATATTTAATGAATTGTCCCTACGCAATATCAGCTGGGGCACAGCTAAGCGAACTACGTCAAATAAAGTCCGGTGGAAAATTCTTGTTGAAGCCCTAAGCACCCTGGATGAGTACTAAAAGTGAAAAACAAAATGGCCACTAGCAACTCATTTTTTATGTGGCAGACTTTTCACTGTGCCAATTTTATTTAAGTGGCTGCGGAGCCTACAATGTCCCGTCAAGAAGCCAGCCAGGATCTTCACGGTATTTTTTCCGTGACTTATCATGGGTTTGAACCTTTGACGCTTGCAGTCAGAGGAGAGGATGCTTTTTTTTCTTCCTCCATTGCTCCTTGCTAGTCTGTCAGCCAGCTATTCCAGGGCTATTGTTATGTCCTGGAACCCATCTAATCGTCTTCGCATATACTACAGTTGGTCATTGAGGGGAAAATTGAGTAAAAATTTTTTAAAATTGCGTCACGCAGTTTCGGGTACGGCCCCTTATGTGCTTTCACAGTTGTCCTTTCTCAATATTTTGTCATCTAAACATGATATCTGGCTAAAACGGCTGACAAAGGTCAAACTAGAACTATAGGAAAAAAAATCGATTAAAAAATTCTATTTTTATTGACGCTACAAATGCACCACCAAAACCCATGTACTCTCTGTTCAAAACTAAAGCTTCCCGGAACAAAGCATGAAACCTGTCATGATGTGGGAACAAAGCGAATTGTATTAAAGTTTAACAAACTAGTTGGTCAAAGGATAACATATACACAGGTACTACAAACTCCTACGTACTCAACGGACAAGCAACTAGGCTTTTAATGCGTCACACACGTCGTATGCGTAATGTTTGATCACAACTCTGTGCTGACAACTGAATAGCTAAGCTCTTAATTTCTCCACGTGTGTGTGGATAGTATGGGCATTTGCATGTGTGTGTGTGTGAAATAATGTTATCCCGGGGGCAGATGCAAACAGAGGCGGAGGAGCTCGGAGTACTGTCGACCTCAACTTTTTGAACATGTTAAAAATATGTAAGAAACTCACACATTAGGAAGGGGAGCTTACTTACTCTCCCCTGGAGACGCTCCTGTTGCCAACTAATGATGCGTGTGTGTAGTTGTGTATGTTAACTTTGTGCTGTCCCGATGGACACTTTAAAATGCCAGCTAGAATCGTGTGAACATTAAAGATACGCCATGTGATATGTCAGATTTGCATTTTTGGCTGCTGGCAAGGAAGACATCGACAAAGACACACACACACACACACGCATACACACACATCTTCAGACGGTACGTGCTTTATTTGCATATGTGTGTGTGTCTATGTGTGTGTTTTATTATGTGTGTGTGTGTGGTAATAAAGGCCTATTAGCCTAGCTGGTTGTGCACATATGTGACCCATCATCAACCAAGGGGAAAAATACACCACACACAGATACACACACACACTCACACCAATACACACACACATCTACAACACAAATGTCAAATTAATAATAAAACAACAGAATAGAAAATTCACTTTCATGACCAACATAAGAAAAACAACAACAATAGAAGTAAATAACTTAATGCCTGCGGCTGCATTTTGTCTCTGCGACTTTTTCTTTTCTCTTCTGCGCCTTTTCATCATCATCTTCCATCTTCTACGTTGTCACCCTTTACGCCATGCTCAAGAACCTAAAATAAACAGTCCAAAGTTTTTGGATAGGAACAACACAAGGGAACCCACAAAGCAAATGACAATGTCTGCCAATGTATGGCAGCAACAGTTTATGCATAAAATATGAGATGAAATCACAAGAAAATCAACAACAAAAAATTGTTAACCAGCTACCGACGAAACTGTACCACAATTTTTCAGCAGATGTGAAATGTCTTTTAAATAAATTTACATTAAATAGGCGAAATGCTAATTGAAGAGATGCCACAGTGGTGACAAGGTTAAATGGTAGTGGTAACAAAGATTGATAACACTTTAATAGAGTGCAGAAAGGCTTAAAAGAACTATTAATAGAAAGAAAAAGATAGTACTTTAGGATTTTGGTTTGGCCAAACATTTGATTTTTAAATCATGCAGTAACCCTCAACGAACCATGTTCTAGATCCAGCAAGAAGTTTTGTTTAATTTTAGCATATGCAAAACATGATAAACCAAGCTATGGAAAACAAACAAATGAAGCCCGCAAGGTAGCAGAAAGAAAGGACGCCCTAGATGCACCTGGAAGCGGACACTCGAGAAGGAAATAAGGTCTACAGAGAAATCTTTCAGCGAGGTCAAGGTCATCGCGATTGATCGCAGCCGATGGAATCGTTTTGCAGAGGCCCTAGGTGCACTTGGAGGCGGACACTTGAGAAGGAACTTGTCAATGTTATCGCGAAGGAACGAGAATGTAGAGGCCCTATATCTCACTGGGGATAACAGGAATTGAATGAAAAAGTTTCAAGTCAAAAAGTTTTACAGTTAAATTACAATAATTTTATGATGATTTTTGACTTTGTGACAAATAATCTACATTTGCGGGAAGTCTCAAAGAACTTCGGCTGAAGACCATAGGAAGTACATAAAAATATACGAAGATGCTATTCTAACTAAAACAACATACTAGGCTAGGTTTCATGAATGCAACCTCAAGAAGAAAGGCCAAAAGATAAAAGATCAATCGATGCCAAGTGCAAGACAAGCTTTTTTCAGCATTAGGAGTTGCTCCAAGGGATTGGGAGTGATCCATAAGCAGACCACTTCGGTTACATATCGAGTGAAAAAAAATAATTTCCCACAGCAAACCAAGGCAAAGAAAGCCACGCAGGCTGCCCGTCCGCTTGGCCCAATAATCCCGCTGTGAGGGTAAGGTCATGTGCTATGAATTTGGTCAGGCTAGGTCGGATTTACTAAAAATAAGCTGTTGAAACCAAGCGGAACCATCAGTCATCAGGCATAACTTATCAGAAGACGATCAAATGGGAAGTCCCACATGTACCCTCCATAATTCCTATACATAGATCCGTTCGAGTATTCCATAAGCGCTCCATTTGCATATGGTCTGATGTCTGAAAGTGACGCACAGAGAGGGGGCAAGTGGGTTCAAGGCGGCCCCGCTCAAGCCGATGGAAAAAAAAGCGAAAAACAAGAAAAAACGACAAAAAAAATTGGTACACGCAGAAAAATTCTTGAAAATTTGTATCGTTTTTTCTCTGAAATTATACCCTAATGAAACATTCATTTCTCCTATAATTTATACCATACTTTCAAAAGCCAATTACTGAGACAACTGCTATAGTGAAACTATTTTTTCCTGTGGTGACGGATATGCTTAGCTTCACCTTGGCATCGATGCCAAGAGTTTATATTTAGTAATTTTTCGGAGGCGCCTTGATAAATTCCGTTAGAATTTATGGCAATTTTTGTAGTAATTTTTTGATTGCCAATAATAAATATTCGAGAAAAAAAAGGAATTTTTTTCAAATGAGAATTTAAAGGAATAATTTATTTGACGTTTCGTTCTTGCCCGCCATTCTCTCTCTCTGTCTCTCTTCCGCATATTCTTCCTACCAGTGGATCTGTTGTTGAATGAGTTCGGAGAGCTGCATTCTAGGATATCAGAATTGTCGAAGCTCTTCACATCTATCATTGAGCCACAGGGTAGTGTGAGTGATCTCGAATACGCTACACATGAATATGAAAATGGCGGAGTTGATTTTCAAGAGCCATCTATCACAGCAGCAAGTGCACTGAAACACGCATACCCGAATGATTTTGTTGAGAGTGATCTGCGAGACGAAATCGATTTTTTGCATAGGATTCGCAAAGTAATGAAATAGGATACAGTGCTTGTTTTGCCACCATCAGTTGCTTCCGGAGGAAGAGCCTTAGCAAGCTTGCCCTAATCAAAAATAAATTGAGATCCACTATGGGCGAGGACAGGTTAAATCACATAATGATTACCAGCATTGAGCACGAAAAGGCGTCTTAGAAGGGGATCCAGAAACACAAGTTCCAAATGGCATACTTGGAGTTGGAATTATTTACGTTAGGTATAATATATTATATATATATATATATATATATATATATATATTATATATTATAGTATATTGTGACGGTCCGAATTTAGCTATCATAGTACTATATCATTAAAAAATAGTAGAAACTCAAAAAAATGTTTTTTGGCCGATTGGTCCTATACCGATTTCAATCATATTATGTTCAACGCTGGGGATATCTAAAAATTTTTCGAATGGCAAATTTGGTTACGATAATTATAAACAAACAAACACCCAAAGAATTTGGCAAAAAAAATTGTTTTTTGCTGATCGGCTCTATGGGAGCTTTATGATATAGTCAACCGATTTTGATCAAATTCTGTACAGTGCTTTAAAAAAATTCCGAGTGACAAATTTGTTGTTAAACAATTGAGCTATACATCTAAAACATTTGGATTTATTTTAATATTTATTTAGTTTAAAATTTTTTTTATGTTACCACAATATGTAAATAATTTTTTATTCATTGTTTATAATTATATGTATATTACATTAATGAACTTAGCCATTACCATTCGGAAATTAAATTATTTATAATCGTCTGGATATAGTGAACTCACGCCATAGTGAACAGCTAAATTTGGACATAGAGTTCACTATTTAGTGAACAATCGAAAACCTCTAAATAGTGAACTGAATTTTGAAAGAATTTTCAAGCAGCTGTTTCTTGACTCTATTGCTTGTTTTGTTTACCTTTTCATTTTCCTACAAATATATTCCAATCATGCACAAATGTCAATACTAAATAGGCCTTGCAATAATTAGTTCACTATATCCAGGCACGACTGTACAAAATATATGAGATCATAGTTTTGAAGTCATTCGTAGGAATTATTATTTTATTATTCTATCTTTTGTTTACTACGAAATTTACTGATTATACGATAACCCTAATAAACAAGCTTAAAAATAATAAATATAAAATAAGCTAATCTCCCCTGACATAATAAGGCATCTAATCTGAAAGTTTGTAAGTTAGCTCTTACTATCTCTGAAATCTAGGAGTTCATGATGAGAGACAAACAATCAGGTAGAGGGACAGATGGACATCGGTATCCCAATTTTTCTAGTCACCCTGATCATGCTTGACAACTCCATTAAAGTATTGTCATCAGTGCAACCGTAAGATCCAATTAATATAATCCACCCTTCAGATCCAGGATATCGCTGCTATCTCAAAATAAGTTACAAACCATGCAGATAAAAGGTACTGCGTCTTATTTCTCGATGCGAATGGTAGGTCATTAATTTGACTTTGTATCGTGATTTCGATCGACCTGTTAATCCTCACTGATTTTTATACTAAATAAAAATGCTTTAAAAAAAATTATTTCAGTCCACTACCCTCTATATTTCAAGGGATTAAGGAACAAATGCATAAATTTAAAGATATCTTCGTGTTCTATTAAACAAATAGTATGCACTAAATGTTTCCAAACAACTGCATAGCAGCAATGTTGCCAACAAACAGAGGCAACATGTTGCTAATTGCAGTTGCTTAGGCACATTTAATCCATGTTGCGATCGTAAATTTTCCTCAACACGCGACTCGTTTCGGTTGGGCCTGCACTTATCAGTAGCTCGAGACGATCGCTGCGCTTTCAGTTCGAGTTTGGCTTTGAAGCGGAACACATGCTTAGCGCTCACAGTGAATAAATTTAACGTGTTGTGTGTCGAAAAAAAAAGCAGGCGAAATTTAGAACGCACAAATAGATCAGTTTTAAGGGTCAGCAGAATCTAAAATAATATTAATAAAAAAGTGATTTCCTCAAATAGTGACTGCTTAGAAAAGTGATATTGTTTTGACAAAGCCAGGTGAGATCTTTGCGAAAATTCCCAGCACTTCCAAAGTGGAGCCTTCTTAAAACACAAAAAATCTTACTTCATAAATAAACATTACTACTTCATTATGAGTCGTTCCATATAGCTGCCTTCTATGTAGCCCGTCTGTAGCTGCTGTCTGGGAGCACTCGCTGTGCCTGGGCCCATTCTCGTAGTATGCAAAATAATTGAACTGGGTCAAATGTTTAAAATGCTTCAAAAGTAAAAAAAAAAAGAAAAATAAAGTACAAACAAAAAAAAAATGCTGTCCCAAGTTGTGTGGCGCTGAATTTAATTAAAATTATGCTGGGCTTTCAGTTTGTATTTTTTCCCGTAGGTTCGTTCCATTGTTATTTATTTTGATATGCTACTAAAATGCTGCTTTTTTAAGCTTGTTTGGCTTGTTTTATTTATTAGGGGTCTTCGACATGTCGTTCAAGTTCAGGGCCGGGGATTTACAGATCATTGAGTTATTCGATTCATACTGAATTTAGCTAATGATAATAGCTAGTTATGATTTGGATTTATATGGAGTACATCAGAATTAGTCACCGCACGCTTACCATTGTGTTTTTAGCAGAAGTTAAAGAGTGCGTGACATAACAGTAGTCATAGAGGCGTGAATGGAGTTTATTAAGGGAAATGATTTAAGTATGATATTAAATTAATTGAGCTCCATAAATCGCTGAACTTTGGTTTTTTATTCGATGAATGGGCGGTGTCGTATTTAAGATATATTTTTACACATCGCATGCATATATAGTAGAAACTTGATTATACTTCCCTTGGACGAATCGAATCGTTTTTAGGGTTGCGGATTTCAAGTACGAGGTAGTAGGTTTTTTTTTAGCACGGTTTGCGAACTATCCATTTATTTTTTTAAAGTCCACAAAAACCAAAAACGTTCTTTATGGTTGTTGGAAAAAATGACGTAGTCTTCAAAATGATAAATTTTCAATTTGAAAGATGTTTACAATCGAAAAAGGCATTTAAATTAGCATTTCGTCAGATTCTCTGTGATTTTGCTAGCTAGTACTGTGGGGTTGGGGTCTTTAAATAACTACAAAATTTTCTCAAAAATCCTCATAAACTTTCCATCTACAGAATTAACATTTACAGTATTTATTTTTATGTTTTTTTTCATATTTTATTTACATTATGTCTGTTTTTAGACAATAAGTAAATTTCGTAAATAATAATAAAAATATATTAATAATTTTCAGGATAGATATATGTACATAAGGGTAGGTCCATTTCTTTCGTTATAAAGGCTCACGGCGATTTCGATTCTTGGAGTCATTCTTAAATTACAATTTAATTCAAATTTGATTACGATATTTTTATAAAGAAA
The DNA here is from genome assembly GCA_037043745.1 of Chymomyza amoena. Classification (NCBI taxonomy): domain Eukaryota; kingdom Metazoa; phylum Arthropoda; class Insecta; order Diptera; family Drosophilidae; genus Chymomyza; species Chymomyza amoena. The sequence continues at coordinate 34,657 of JBAMAX010003170.1, forward strand.
GAAAACAAAACGATTTTTGTACAAAAAAAATTTTTTTTTGACTGATTAGTCGTATAGGATCTATATGGTCAACCGATTTTGATCAAATTTGGCACAGTACTTGGGTACTCTAAAAAATTTCTAAATGCCAAATAAAGTTTCAATATCTTTACAAACAAACGAAACACAACGAATCTTGTTCAAAAACCCTTTTTTTAGGACGATCGGTCCTATGCGAGATATATAATACAGTAAAAATATATATAATACTAGCTGACCCGACAAACATTGTTTTGTCATATAAATTATTTCTAGGTTATTTCCCACAAAATTTCATTAGAATCAGTCCAGATGTTTCGGAGGATTAAAATTTAAAAAACAAGTTTGGAGTGGACAGCCCTTATCACTTTCTCATTCTCAGACCTACCCAATGGGCACACATAATTTCATGAGAATCGCTCCTGCCGTTTCGGAGGAGTATGGTAAAAATTTAAAAAAAAATGTTAGTGGTGGACAACCCTTATCACATAGGGGTGTGGAAAAAAAATGTTGGCCGATTCTCAGATCTATTCAATGGGCACACAAAATTTCATAAGAATCGGTCCAGCCGCTTCGGAGGAGTATGGTAACTAACATTGTGACACGATATTTATATATAAGAAGATAGTAAAAAATTCTTCATTAAATTATTTACAGTGCTTGAGGATTTAAAAAACGTGAAATATTTGTCAATTTTCGCAACATTTTGTGAATTAAAAAAAAATAATAAAAAAATACACTAGAGCACCCTCTGGTACCTCTACCCCAAAAACCCCTAAGTACACATTTGGCTAGAGAAAAATTTTCGTTTTTTAGCCATTTCAATGCATTGCCTAAGTCGATCTTGGAAAATTTTCGCAAACTCGAAATTCATTTTAGACCCATAGTTTCTTGGGCGAATTTTCTTAGAATGACCCAAAAAATCGAAATTGCCTTTATACCGAAGAAAATTCACCCACCCTTATGTACATATTCCAAGTTTATGTATATTCAAAATGTATTATTAAATACCTAGAATAAGTCCTAGATATATCTCTCTAGTATTCATGGAATTTTTGTAATTTTTTCTTCACCTCTTATGACTCAAATGAATTAGTGAATTGAAATATATAAATAAACAGAAAGTTTCCATTGAAACCTACTTTTGTGTTGTTTACAATATTTAGAAGATTAATTGTAATTACTAAATTTGAATGAGTTTAATATTATTTAATTTATGGTGGAACACTCACGGGAGTATAAAATGGGGAGAAGCCTATTTACAGAAAAATTATGTATATTTTGTTTCAGTTTTTGAAAATTAATTATATCAACTAAATCCAATACGTTTAGGATTCAAACAAAAATCTCTAGCAATGTTTGAAATCAGAAGATGTGTATAATAATATTTTTACCTAAAAGAAAATCTTATAAAAAGTTTATCCCCAAAATATGTTTCACGTTTTTCTAGTCATTCAGAAATTCGAGTATGGAAAAATTACGCTTTGAAAAGTATAAGATAGATAAATATTCTCATTTGCTATTCTTATAAGTATGCCTCGGATTAAAGCTTTTTTAGGTTATATATATAATACTATATTTAAAGTTATATAAATATTATGCATAATTGGATAATCAAACCTATTTGGGTTAAAAAAAAGTTCAATTAATTAAACCTAATTTATTTTGGCGGAATTTATCAGAGCAAGCCCACGATCAATAGTTAACAATATAAATATAATAAAATTAAAAAATTATATATCATATATGGTCGAATTATGATAAACGATTTAAAAGTTACGAAGGAGTAGATAAACTTTCTTTTCCTTCATGTTAGTTGGCTTATAATTCGACGTGCGGAGAGTAAAAGCAAGTGCGAGTGTAACTTTTTCTACAAAATTTTCTTGTAATAAATAATTTACTATATTTTTTCTATAAGAAGATCGAAATACAGAAAATGGGTGAAAAAGCTGTTCTTGAAGTATAAATTTTTATACGTAAAAATTATATTTAGGTTAGACTGTGTTTGAACCCGATAGTGCTTAAAGTTTGGGATAATTGAAAACACATGATAATAAATAAATCGTAAATCTCGAATTGTCTAAAACAATGCTTAACATTTCAGTAAAAGTCAATTTTATTTTATTACACAGTTCGATACGATACTTAATACTTCAGTTAATGTATTTTTTTATTATAACCTAGTTTATTGTAAAGTCAGGAGAAACAAATATTCACGGTGCTACTGTATTTATACATTTAACAGCTAAATAAATAAGAATCCGAATAAATAAGAAACGATCTATAAAAAAAAGGTATTACAAAGCGCATAAATTGGCTCAAATTTACTTGGTCAGATAGATTATATAACAGAAACTTTGTAATTCTCAAACGTGGTCAAATAGAGCTCTCATACTTAATGACATATTAATCAAAAGAAAATTATAATAGGTATAAATGTTATGCAATTATTGCATTTGTAGATAATAAAATCCCTAAATGTAGAAAGTTATACTTTAAGGTGATTAATTTTCAATAAAAGTATGTTTTAAACGGCATCAACGGCTATATCCCACTTTTGAGCAGATTTCAAATAATTTTGACCTGAATCTGGCCTAAATCGCTGAATCATTTGAGAGTTATGAAAGAAATCGTTTTATCATATTTGGCACAGTGTGAGAGGATCTTCTTGGCAGAACAAGGCTCCCGAAATCACGATACTACCCGCATACTTCATTCTTTTAAACCGAACAAATTAATTAAATGAGTTAACAGATAGTTTCTTTATGAAGTTTTCACACATCTATCAGTTTCGTCTCAGAATTAGCAATCCGCTCTAGCGAAAGTTCTTTAGTGCCCAAACATATGGCGAACATTGTCTATGGCTTTTACAATTTGTCATAAATTTCATTGAAAAATAATAAATAGTGTATATAAAAACCAAGTAAGAACTTATAATTAACAACAAGCATGTAATTTAATTAGTTCAGCAATAAAGAATCCGCAATTTGCTGATGAGAGCCATAAAAAGTGAGAGTCTTCGATTACGCCGGCAAATTCTATTTAAATAGCACGTATGTCAAATTGCGAAGAAGCAAAACAAAAATTCGAATTTCATATTAAGGTGATAAGACATTCGGAAGTGTGCCAGAAATCTCTTTTAAAAGAAATTCGAAGTAAAAAATAGTTGGCTCCAAAGAAAAACTAAAGAGACTTAAACGCAGATAAGAAATCTACGAAAACGAATAAATTTTGTAGTTTTCGTTTTTGCGTGCTCAAAATTTGACATTGTTTGCTGTCGAAATTTTCTTAAATTTCCCTAGCCCATTGTTATTTTTTTCTTACAAGGGAAATTTTTGAAGATTCAAGACATGAACCATTTATGCAAGGCATGAACATTTTTTTAAGCAAGAAACGCATGTTAAAAATTCTGTATCCAATTTTTTGGGTTGATTTACAAAAAAAAAAAAAATTTGTCAATAAATAAATAATTAGAAATTGGTAAGAAAAAATCTAAGAATATTATACAATATAAAAAAAATTGTATTCAAATTACGTGAACTTTTTGTCAAGTCGAATTTAATCCAAATACAAAAATTTTATGATTAACATATGAGAGTACTTATACACTCCCGATCAATGAAATAGACTCAGATATTTTTCAAAACTGTATTCGCAAAATCAAAATAAAAATGAATTATAAATAACAATATTTTTCTATTATTCAGGACTAAAATCTAAATCAAAAAAACAATTTTGCACCCTATGTCTGCAGGTTTTTTTTAGTATTTGATTTTGTGTAGTTATATTATTAATATACCCTTTTTTATCGGTCAATAAAATAGACTCAATTCCCAAAAAATTATTTTAAATGACAACTTCATTCGAAAACTCTGTATACATTTGCTTTTTTATGTTATTTAAGACTAAACTAGTGATGTTTGTATCAATCTTTTCTAGAAATAACTTTGTACATGCGGTGGGCAACGAATCGTAAAGCGACTTTAAGTCGTTTGATTATAACTCACTCCAGGCAAGTTTGATGGCATTTTGCAATGATTCGATTTCTTCAAAATGTCATCCTCCTTCTTAAACCTTTCTCCAGAGCCATCCCCATACATTTTCAATAATATTGAGATCAGGAGAGTAAGGCGGGCATTCCATTAAAGGAACATTTTCATCGCCAATCCACTTCGTTACTACTCGAGCAGTATGTATTGGGGCATTATCTTGCTGAAAAGTCCAGGATAATGGCCCAAAAATGTTGTTAAATTGGAGAAATCGAGAAGTTCCTTGTAGCGAGTGACATTCATTTTGGAAAAAAAAAACTCGATATTAATTGGTCCAAAGCAAGAAAAAGCACCCCACGCCATTACGCCACCCTCACGACTATGGTGACGGGTCAAATGGTGTTCTTTCTTTTTTATATCATAGAAGTAATAATTAAAGCATTGTACCATTCGGTCTTCCATGTCATATGATTTCAAGCAAAATCAGAACGAGCTTTCCTACGAACTTTTGTTAGCGGTCTTTTTTTTTTTTAATTTTAATCTTTTTAGATGCTTGGCGCTTCTAATCACTCGGCGTACGGTAGATATTCACCGCAGCACCCATTGAGTTTGGCGCCTCTCGCAATATTCTTCGCTTTTCGCAAGGCGTGACTGCCAGTCTATTGGGAGTTTTCATATTATTTCCATAATTTGATGGATTTGATGGAAATGACACACAACTGAGTAACTTCGTGCGATTTTTTCAGCTGTTTGTGATTTCGAAACGAAGCCGAATAAAATATTTTGATACTTTTCCTGGAACACGGCCGATTTTATTTGAAATTAATTGGATAAAGTTAAGCGAATACGCTGCTTAGTTCCTATAGCTTAGTTTTTGTACCCAAGGTAGAGGTATATTAAGTTTGTGCAAAAGTCATAAAAAAGGAGAGATCGGAATCCTCACAAAGTTACCTCCAAATGATAAGGAGTGCAAAAAAAAATAGATATAAATATGTGTATCCATCCGTCTGTCTGAAGGCCCAAATCTTTGAGCTAGTAAAAACTAGAACAACCCAACTTTCTACTTAGATACTCTATTAAGTTCCAAATTTTTTGCACTATTTACAGAATTCTCACATATCTCAAATTAGTATTTTTTTTAAATCCACAACGTATTTACTTAGCCCAAAGAGCCAATAACAAAAAAACCGTCTCATCCAATTTATATGTATAAGACCCCACACAGCTGACCACTACCAAGTAATTATAATAGCAAAATTTTTAAGTAAACAAAACAAAAAGGCATAATTGATAAACTTAATATTAATTATTAGCACTCTCTCTGCGAGCACTCTGCTGATGAGTCTAATCAATGGAGCGTGCCATAAATTTGGTTCATTTCATAAGCAAAACAAACAAATGATTAACTTGTCAGCACTCGCCCGTCAGTTTTTCAGTTTTCCGGCACACAACTCAAACAGCTGCGGAAGCAATACGCACATGGATAGTTTTGGATAGTATATAAGGCCTAATTGAACCATGAACTTAAATTTAAACATGTCAAAGCGCCAAGATTTACATGACCAGCATTACCCCCCGTACGTACTGTACTATCTATGTAGACCCGTATGTAAAGTCTAACGAGCAAAACGTGTCAATTCTCGGATATTTTCGTTAAGTGGTTTTAAAGATGTTTTACATATTTTTGTATTGCAAAAATGCAGCATACCTTTGAGCGCTGTTTAACATTAGCTGTAGATTAACAGCGCTTCAGCTTGAACTAGCAGCGGATTTTAAGATAACATAGCAGCTTATGCTGGGTTCACACTGTGTAACAGAATTGCACAATTAATATTGATTGTCGATTCGGGCGATTTCTTCAAATAGTTTAGGCAGCTAAAAAATAACTTTCTTCTGCTGCACATTTGTTGCTGTGAAAGTAATATCGATTTTTTTTTGTTCAATATTTGCTTTTGTATGAACTGCATTTAACATTAAGTAACTATAGCTAGAAATTTCTTTAATGAAAGACTTAGTCTCTTAAAAAGTTGAAGATATAAACCAGCAGTCGATTTTGTCGCAAAGACAATGAACTACAAAACTAATATCCGTTCAGTCGCGACTGTCAAAAGAATCTTTTTCAAGAACTTGTTCATTGTTTACTTTTTGTTTGTAAAGAAGTTTTAACACCAAATAGTATATATTCATTTATTCCTTCACAACTTCATGCGAAAAAGTTTATTCAACTTTTTTTTATCATATGTATTATAATAACTGCCTGTACTATGGAAGCAGATTGTTATATTTAAAAAAAAAAATGGCGGACGTAAAGTCGGGCGCGGACGACTTTAGGATACCCTGTACCACTGGCTTGTAATAAAGTCCGATTTCTTCACAAAAAACCAAAAACAGAAGAATTTTTAGCAAAAATTTTTTTTTGACCGATCGTTCCTATGGGAGCTATATGATATAGTCAAACGATTTGGATTAAATTTTGTACAGTGCTTAGGAACTATAAAATACTCACGAGTGTCAAATTTGGTCCTAATATCTTAAAAACAAACGAAACACAACAAATTTTGTTAAAAAATCGATTTTTTGGAAGATCGGACCTATGGGAGCTATATGATATAGTCAACCGATTTTGTTCAAATTTGGCACATTGCTTAAGTGGTCTAAAAAATTTCCAAACGCCAAATCTGGTTACGATATCTTTATTAAAAAACGAAATATAGCGAATTTTTCGTTAAAAAAGTTATTTTGGCCGATCGGTCCTATGGGAGCTATATGATATAGTCAACCGATTTCGATCAAATTTGGTAGAGTGCTTAGGAACTATAAAATACTCACGAGTGTCAAATTTGGTCCCAATATCTTAAAAAACAAACGAAACACAACAAATTTTGTTAAAAAATCGATTTTTTGGAAGATCGGACCTATGGGAGCTATATGATATAGTCAACCGATTTTGTTCAAATTTGGCACATTGCTTAAGTGGTCTAAAAAATTTCCAAACGCCAAATCTGGTTACGATATCTTTATTAAAAAACGAAATATAGCGAATTTTTCGTTAAAAAAGTTATTTTGGCCGATCGGTCCTATGGGAGCTATATGATATAGTCAACCGATTTCGATCAAATTTGGTACAGTGATTGAGAACTATAAAAAACTTTTGAATACCAAATTTCGTTACGATATCTTCATAAACAAAGGAATTATTCATCTAAAACGCTTTTTTTTTGTCGAGGTCGTCTCAAACACCCCCATGGGAGCTATATAATTTATCCCCGATATCAAAAAAATAAAATAAACTTGCCTCCTATGGAATAATATGGGATCTAATGTGAAAGTTTGGTAACTCTAGCTCTTACCATCTCTGAGATCTAGGCGTTCACACGGACGGACAGACGGACAGACGGACAGACGGACATGGGTATATCGACTTCTCTATTCACCCTGATCATACTTTAGGTAACTTTGGGGTGTCTCCGACGTCTCCTTCTATATGTTACATACATTTTCGGCTTGCACAAACTTAATATACCCTTGGACCATACGGTACAGGGTATAAAAAAAGATTCCACATTTTAAATTTTCAACAGAGAACATACATTTGGTCGAACCAAAAAACTTCTCGAAAAATGTTAAATTTGCTTCGACGACAATTTTTAAAATTTAAAATTGAAAATTCAATTTTCGCAATTAAGAAATAATTACTAACCAGTTATAAAACATGGAAAAAAAATGTATCAAATTTTTTGAGCCTAAGGAACTCCTAACGCAAAGTTAAGGAATAGTAAAAAAAAAATGGCGGACGTAAAGTCGGGCGCGGACGACTTTAGGATACCCTGTACCACTAGCTTGTAATAAAGTCCGATTTCTTCACAAAAAACCAAAAACAGAAGAATTTTTAGCAAAAATTTTTTTTTGACCGATCGTTCCTATGGGAGCTATATGATATAGTCAAACGATTTGGATTAAATTTTGTACAGTGCTTAGGAACTATAAAATACTCACGAGTGTCAAATTTGGTCCTAATATCTTAAAAACAAACGAAACACAACAAATTTTGTTAAAAAATCGATTTTTTGGAAGATCGGACCTATGGGAGCTATATGATATAGTCAACCGATTTTGTTCAAATTTGGCACATTGCTTAAGTGGTCTAAAAAATTTCCAAACGCCAAATCTGGTTACGATATCTTTATTAAAAAACGAAATATAGCGAATTTTTCGTTAAAAAAGTTATTTTGGCCGATCGGTCCTATGGGAGCTATATGATATAGTCAACCGATTTCGATCAAATTTGGTACAGTGATTGAGAACTATAAAAAACTTTTGAATACCAAATTTCGTTACGATATCTTCATAAACAAAGGAATTATTCATCTAAAACGCTTTTTTTTTGTCGAGGTCGTCTCAAACACCCCCATGGGAGCTATATAATTTATCCCCGATATCAAAAAAATAAAATAAACTTGCCTCTTATGGAATAATATGGGATCTAATGTGAAAGTTTGGTAACTCTAGCTCTTACCATCTCTGAGATCTAGGCGTTCACACGGACAGACGGACATGGGTATATCGACTTCTCTACTCACCCTGATCATATTTTAGGTAACTTTGGGGTGTCTCCGACGTCTCCTTCTATATGTTACACACATTTTCGGCTTGCACAAACTTAATATACCCTTGGTACCATACGGTACAGGGTATAAAAAGGAATACAAGTTCTGTAAATTTGTACCGATTTTGATGAAAAACGAGAGTTACGTCAAAAAATTAATTTAAGGTATGTAGGATAAATTGATATGTTGTGTAGGAAAAAACACGATAAATCGATTACGTGGGTGGGGGCTCCGCATCGATAAAATTTGAATGCGGATATGTTCATTAGAGCCACAATTAAGCTAATTAAACTTACCAATTGTGATCTTACGTCACTTATTATCATAGTTATGTAGGGTCAAGTATTGATGCAGTTTATTGGCAAGGGTATCAAAATAATAAACGTTTTGGGTTAAAATTGCGAAAATCTACTGCGAGGGAACGGAAGAAGATATTGACATATTCAACTTTATCTTTTTAGGAAATGTGCGCATCAGGTGGTAAAGTTTCGTATCTCTATCTCTTCCAGCCTCAGGAGGTCTAGGCTATCATACAGAAGGACAAACGGACAGACGGACATGGCTTAATCGCTACCCGAAGTTGTGATAAACATTTTGGCATAAAGGGGTCTGCCACGCCTCCTTCTATCCGTTGCATACATTGCACAAATCTAGTGTACCCTTTATATCTATAGGTACAGGGTATAAAAAAATCCAACCATGGCAAATCGGGTTTTGAATTCTGAAACATTACCATAACATAAAATATAAGACTCAACTGTGGAGAAAAACTTCCTACTAGAAAAAATTATTCATTTTTGTGACGTCAATCAACTTACACTCCAACATTGGTTTTTTATGTGTAATTGGTTCCCCTATTATGAATCTTCGGCGGATTACCTCTTAGTTAAAGTCTTTTGTGTGAGCCTATATTTGAGAGCTTGCCCGATTCGTATTCCTCAACTCTTCAAACTCTTTCGACAAACAAGATTTGCTTTTTCTCACAACTCAAAACCCAAACTTCCTTCACTATCATTAAAACGATTCCCTTTCATTCCAGACTATTTGGTTACTTATATCTCCTTAACCTTACTCCGCAG
>JBAMAX010003171.1:0-53006 GCA_037043745.1 Chymomyza amoena
GAAACTATAGATAAAAAAGGCTATACTAGATTTGTCTAGTAGATCTCGGAGACTAGAAGAGCTAGAAACACCAACCATTACCAGCTGGTGCGTATATTTCCTGAGAAGATGAAGTTTGTGGCATCATGTCAATATCTTTCCCCGATACTCCGCTGTAGATTTTTCGGTTTTTGGCCACACCGTTTAATATTTTCATCTTAAATTTAACAGAGTGATTCAAGTTCTATCTGTGTGTCAAAAATGAACAAAATCGGACAAATACAGTTAAATTTATAGTCAAAAATATACAAATTTAACCCCCCTTGCCGATAAACCGCGTCAATATTTGACTCTTCCTAATTATGGGTACAAGTGACTTCGAATCACAATTTTTGGTAAGCTGATTCATGTGGCTCTAATGAACAAATCCACTTCCAAATTTTATCGGTACAGGGTATTCCACTGTCAGGCACCGCCTCGATTGTACCAAATTTTTTTAATTTAAGTAAGGTCGATGGAAGTAGTCTTTTTAAAGAATTAAAGTACTCTTGTAAAACAAAACTCCTCCAAGTCTTTCGTTGGAGTATAGTCCGATAGTTTAGTATTTCCTTTTAACAACTCACCAAAAACGATTTTGTATTAAATTTTTTATTAAAGAAATCCTTCTTTCTTGCTTCGAGCCATATTGAATCTTGAAAAATTCGAGCCTCTATAATATAGCAGAGTTACTTTAAAACCGATTAATTCCTTATCTCTATACTTAAAGAGATTACTATAAATATTATGCAAGCTTCTTTCTAATCGGAGAAAGAAGCCTCGGATTCTTTTCATTTATGAGGAAATATAATTTATTTTAAACTTATGAGGAGGGAGTTTAATTCTCAAAATGGATCTAATGAGAATTCTTATTCCATGTACTAGTCAAAAACTGTCAAGCAGCTATTAAGATCTTTTAATGATATTTTACTCATTTCTATTTTGTTTGTAATAAAAGATCAAAGTTATGAAACTTATAGATTCGTACTTCGTTAAATTCGTTATGCAGAATTTCATTATAAGAGCAATGTACTTGAAATTCCTACTTTGGAATTTGTAGTAATTTTCAAAAGTTCTTATGTATATTGTCATTTTTCTCGTGTATCTGCTTTTGAAGAGCTCTATATATTTGATTGAACTTTTTTGCTACAAAATATCTTGTTTCCGATCAAAAAACTCTAAAAATTAATCATTTTTTGAGAAAATTATTTTCCGACAGAAAGACAAGAAGTTTAAAAAAAAAATGTTACACTTTAAACACGGAATTTTTTAACTTGTAATTCCTTCTATGGAATTTGTATAAATTTTCGAAAGTTCTTTATATTGTAACTTTATAAACTGAGAATGTATATTAATTTTAATTTTATGTTACGAAATATATTGTTTTCGATCGAAAAATTCAAGAAACTAACAATAATTTGAGAAACAAATTTTCCAATCGAAAGACTAGAAATTAAGAGAGGAAAAACTAAACATGGAATTTTTTCACTTAAAATTCCTTCTATGGAATTTGTAGAATTTTTCAAAAGGTCTACTGTATATTGGATTTCTTCACGTTTATCTGCTTTCAGGAATACTATTTCATTGAAAACTTTACCTTAATTAAAATTTCCAATCGAAAAACTCTAAAATATAAAAAACAATTGAGCAATAAATTTTCCAATCGAAAAACTAGAAATTTAGAGAAAAAAAATGTTGCCTAAACATGGAAATTCGGTACTTGAAATTCCTACTTTAGAATTTGTAGAAATTTTTTCTGTATATATAATTCTTCAATACTTTCAGGGATACTATTTCATTTAAAACTTAAAATTTACCTTAATACAAATTTTATGGTACAAAATAAATTGTTTCCGATCGCAAAACTCTAGAAATGACTTAATATTTGAGGAAATTATTTTCAAATCGAACCAATTAACCTACAACCTTGATTGAAATATTGTTTAAGTTTGATAGAAAAAAAGATATCAGACAAAAACTGTACCAACATGTTGACTGTATTATTTATAAGAAAAGAACATTTTTCAAGACTTTAATACCTTTCTAATAGTTTTGAATAAAAACTCTAGAAATTAATAAACATCTAAATTATATAGAAATAAATAAACATTTAAATTATTTTCCAATCGAGCCAATTAAGCTACAAAACTTTATTTAAATCTTGTTTGATAGATGATTTAGTTTGCAACAATATCATGGCTCTAAGTTTGATCGAAAAAAGATATCACATAAAAACCGTACCAAAATATATTGTGAAGGGGCGATGCCGCGGCCCCTACCCACAAATACGAAAATTCCTTTTCAGACTTAGAACAAGGTCACTAAAGATATCTGAAAGTTACATCCCCTAACGTACAAATACGAAAATTCGGCATTCGACTTGGTACAAGGTCCCTAACGATTAAAGTTTTATCCAAAAAGGTTTTTTATTCCATTTTATTTTTGATCATTTGTTTACTGTATCATTTATAAGAAACAAAATTTCACGTCTTCTAATTTTTTCAAGACCTTAAAATCCTTTCATATATTTTTGAATATTAAAAAGTTTTGAATCAAATAAACTCTAGAAATTAAAAGCCGTACCAATATATATTGTGAAAGGGCGCAGACCTGGCCCCTACCCACAAATACGAAAATTCCTTTTTAGACTAAAAACAGGGTCCCTAACAGTTCCTGACAGTTTCATCCATGAAGTATCTGTTTTTCCAATAAACGTATTTTCTGAGCCTTCGTTCACTTTATCGTTTAAACGAAAAAAAAATACTTTCAAGGCTTCCAATTTTTTCAGGACCTTTAAATCTTTTCTGAAAGTGTTATTTAAGGAAAAGGTTTTAAGTTTAACTATTCAAACTCCTTTTGTAAATTATTAAATAATAGTTCTTAAAATTCCAAACTTATAAGAAATTGAAAACATATTTGGCTTAAAAATATGCATTAATTTTGCTAACTGCTCCCAATAAATTCCTTTAAAAATCCAACTTTAATTTTTTTATATACTAAATCTTAGCCCTGGTCATTGCTCTACTTTCCAAATGCAGCATATAATACGAGTATATAATATACATTCAGCTTGCACTTTGCACAAAATATATAAAACACGCAAATAACTACAAAAACGTTCAGTTCAGTTCAGTTTAATTACCAATGCCATTAGCTGACCTGGCACAACATGCAACCAAAAGGCCGTGGCATGCCACATAACTGTTAAAGCTTTGGCCAGTTGAAAACTGAAATTGAAATGCAGCAAAAATGTCTGTGAGTGTGTGTGTGTGTGTGTGCAAAAAACATGGTTAAAGCGACAAACCAAAGGAGAGAGAAAGGGAAAAACAGAGCGAAAGGAAATGAATGGCGCCCAGCAGCAGCAGCAGCAGCAGAGTAAAGTACATAACTTTGGCAAAAATTTAAATCGTACAAAAATTTGTTACCAAGAGATTAAAGCGTAGCGCTAGACACATGCAGCTGTATAGTACATACATACTGTTATAAATACGTGTACATATATACAGCAATTGCAGTGAGTGAGGCAGGCAGCTTGATACATATATACATTGTATCTGTATCTGCATCTGTGGGTGGCTTAAAAGCCATAAATAAGCCAGCAGTCAGCCAGGACATTCAGCACATAATGTACAACAATTATAGCGACAAAGTAGATACATAGCCGGCCGGAATACGTATATGCACATAACAACAGCAGCAACCACAACAACAACAATACAAAAGAAGAAGAGTGATAGCTAAAGCTAAGCATAAAACAAAACGAGCATGAACGCCATTTTGGGTATGAGAGCGAAAACAGAGCAGCGCAAAACTACAAAACTCAGAGCAGCGCAGCACTAAGCAGCAGCAGAGCAGCGCAGCCTTCGCAGACGCACCGCCAATTCAAGCCAAGCAACCAAAAACCCAACCACACCAAAAATACAAAAAAAAAAAAAACAACAAAAACAAAAACCCAAGCGCCAAAGAGTGTACAAAATGGGAGTGTAGTTGGCGTCGACGTCGCTGTTGCTGCCACCATCAACGTTGACGTTGGCGAGAGCGAAAATCGATAAAATCAAGGGCAGACAATGTACTGGGTGGGAACACTGGCTTTGGGGCATGAGAGCTTTGGGTGGGCCACTGACTGGCGCAAGCGAGTGCGCGAGGCAGCAACAACACATAACAAAAATGTAAAAGAAGAAGAAGAGGAGCACAAGCAGCAGCAGCAGCAGAAGACATGGCAAAGCAGAGGCGTTGTTAACTTTAGGCGCACGTGAGACTGCCGTCGTTTAGTGGGTGGCTCTGGGCGTAAGGCAATGTGGGACGAACGACACAAAAGCAACAACAGCAAAAACTAAACAAAAGAAAGACGCTAAAACTCTCTCCCACCACCTGCTTTTTGCGCCATTATTCTTTATGATGAAAGTTTCGCTGTATGTGTGTGTAAGTAAAACGAAATGAGAAAGCATGAAAATAATCATTTTTTTTGCGCTTCTTCTTCACACGCTACCCAAACCTCCCCAAAGTAACGCACCTAAAAACAAACTGTTTTTTTTTTTGGGGAGGCGGCAAATTTTCTAAGCTGAGCACAGTGGGAGAAATGAGCAAATTATTTTTGATAAAATTAAAGTTGATTTTTTGTTGGATTTTAAGTTTTGTTATTTTAGTACTTTTACTTACATGATCAACAATTGCAAAATTTCATGCAAATCATTGAACAGTGGCAATCAACTGTTGCTTGTTTACTTTGTATATGTTTTATATAATATATGTACATATATATAATTCCTAATGTAATGCATATCGGGATAATAAGGCGAATAAAATTTATTTTTTCGACTATTTGTAAATAAAAAATAAGAACAATTAGAGGGTAAATTGTAATTTTTATGGAAATATGCAAACAATTTTTATCAATTTTTGCCTTTTTCAGACGGAATTTTCCGAGGCCTAACCAGAAATGGGTAAGGCAGATATAGAAAAATTGGTTGAATATAAGAAACCGCCGTCAAGAAAAAAGTTCCTTAGGAATGTTCTGTTTTCCATTTAAATAAAGTAGGTTTAATTTCCAATTTGGATAAATTTTATTAGTGTTATAAAATTGGTTTGTGTATTATATATTAAAATGCTTTAACTAATTAAAAAATGCGCCTTAGAATAAGAATGATATACCAATATAAATTTTAAAAAAATGTCCCTAAACCAAATTGAAAGCTTTTGAGGACAACACTCTACCAACCCTATACTTATTAGAACCCACAAAAATTCGAAATTCAAGAAATTAGAACCAGATTGTTCATTGAACTGCTAATTCTAATTTTTGAGAAAAATTAAATTTTTTTAAAATGATTGTAAAAATAAGTATGTAATGAATTTTCTTATTTAATCATATTTTATTTTTTAACTAATCATAATTAGCACGTTCGGCGCGTCACTCTATCATGAAGAGACTTTTTGTTGTGAAAGAAGTTTGGGAGAATGTATAAGTGTAGGTCTCAGATCCTGGTCGAAGCTTTTCAATAACATTTTAAGCTTATAAACCGATTTTTGCGTACTTTTTTCTTAAAAAATTCTTTCATAAATAAGAATGTTTCGGAAATTAGAACTGCCCTTAGAACGATTTGGTCCTAATTTATGAGCTTCCTATCTATATACTACTCGAAACTCTTTCGTTACGTGACGATTTCTTCATAATTTCACTTTCAGTTAAAGTAGTTCGTTATGAAAAATGAATTACTTTATAAAAACGGCTCTGGTAAAAAAGTAATTTTCCAAACTGGTCTCCAAAATTATTTGAACTTTGACTGTAATAGACGAAAGTCAGTTCCATGGTCATGTGAGTAAACTTTTGGTCAGAACTTAAACTTTGGTCAGCGTTATATTGTTTATAAGCAGGGTTTCAACCTTATTCAAACTATTTATGATTAAGTGCAACTCCAAAATTTGGATAGACAATAATACAAATAAATTTTATCAAAAGCGACCAATGAACAGAATTAATAATAAAGCGGAAAGTGTTTGGAACAGGAAATAAAGTATTTCGATGCAAATTTTCTGTTCTATAAAGTAATTTTACAGTATCGAAACAATAATTACGAAGGATTCTACATGAGGCGCGATTCCAAGATTTGGTCCTAGTCAGGGTTTTTAACAATATTATATCAGAGCTCGCAAAAAACTGTGAACCCGTTTTTCAAATGCGGTCACCTAACTGGTGCGGTTGAGCCCGAAAAGTCCATATTCTAATGTAGTATACATATACTAGATATACAGTACCGGACAAAAATATCCGGACACTGAGTTTCGGCTACTTGCGTGAGCTTTAAATCGGCGTTAGCGTTGTAAATTAGCTTACATCGGTTTGAAATTTATTTATTGTATATGTTTTTTATTTTACTTTTTTGAGCCGAGAGATTTTTTCTCTATAAGCTTTCTGTAAAAAAAATATAAACTAAATAGTGAACTGTGTCAAAAATGAGTGATCTGCGTATGTATATTAGTTACATTATAATTTTTATATATTCTTTTTATACATGGCCTGGCCTATGATCCCGAAGTCCAACTATTTTTCTCATAAAAAATTGTTTGTCGAAAACGTTAATGCGGCTATATTTCTTATATTTTCAGGGGTCGCTGAATCCTTGGTGAAAAAACATTAGGTCGGCAGGTTACTGAGATCACCTTAAAAATACCTCGTTTTATGGTGGTTTTTGAGGTTAAGCGAGTATCCTCAGATGATGGAGTTTTTCGCCCTTTTAATTTAATAACAAAAATGTTTTCGATATCGTTTATGCATTTTATGGCATCGCTGAACCCGCGAAAACACTAAGACGGAGGGTTCCTGAGGTAATCTCCAAATAGCTTGTGTTCTGAATGTTTAATATTCGGGTGGAATGTTTCTGAGTTAATCTCCAAAATAACTAGTTTTCGTAATATTTAATATTTGAGTCAAACTTTTTTATATTTATAAGTTTTTTCTCATAATTTCTCAGTTATATCTTGGATCTGTTGTTATATCTAAACACCGATTCATTATGTTTAAGCAATATTTTAATATTATTCCGGCAAAAATAAATCAAATTTTTCAATTACATTATATTGAAATAGTTCGTTTTAGGCGGTTTTTTTGAGATCAGATGATGAGGATTTTCGTGCTACTTCCTATTAACTTAACTTAACTCTGATTTATTATGTTAAGGTAGCTTTAAGCATATTTTTTACATAATTTCTTTAAATATAAAGTTAATTGCTTAATAAAATTATATTAAAATAACTCGTTTTATGGAATTTTCTTGACATTAAGCGACAACCCTCAGATAATAAGGATTTTCGACCTTGTTCTTGGCAGCACATTTAGCAAATCCCCAAGAGGATTCCCAGTTCAATAGCCCAATTTTAAAACTTTACACTTTTCTGCCTTCTTCTCGTATTGATTTTTGTCTCCCACTTTGTCAATTTCGTACCACTGTGCGTAGGTCCTTGTCATTCCCGTCGTCTTTAATATATACGACAACAAACGCTGTCGTCTGTAATACATACAGATACATACATATATATTTATATATATACTTTAGCACTCCTCTTTCCTCTCCGCTCCTCTGGGGCGCTGTCAGTGGCAGAAGCAGCAGCAAAAGGAGCAGCAGCAGCAGCAGCAGCTTCTAATATTGCCAACTCATGGTTTTATTTTCGGCTCAAATTTGCTCCTATTTTTTGTTTTTTTCTTCGCTTTTTGCTAAAGCTTTCGTTACATTTGCAAGAAAATTACTTTGGGAGTTCTGAGGGTTGAATTCCTTATTTCGGCTTGGGTTTGGGTTGGGATGGGGTTTGGGTCGTCTTCGTCGTCGTCGTCACTTTGGTATAATTTAATGTGAGGCCCCGCGTCGTATACGGAGAGTGTAATAGAAATTCTTTTCTTGCTTTCTCTGTTTTATGCATTTAAATTTCGACGTTCTTCGTCAGAGGAGTTTGCCAAAAATAACGGCACAGCAAGGACACGACAACGACAACAATTTGGATTTTGGTTGGGTTTGTGTTTTGGGGTTGGGGAGTGAGAAAAAGGACCCTGCTTTATGTATTATCAGCGAATTTTTGTTTCAAGTTTTTCGTCGGCATCACATTAAATTAATGTGAAATGTCAAATGTTTGGGGCGTTGTGGGGTTAAGAGCAGCTACCAGAGAATCTAGTCTAGTTGGGGGGAGGGCTGGGGATTTCGTTACTGGCTGTAATGTGATACCAACAGCAGGGCGTGGTTTTTGTGTGCTGTTTTTTCTTTTTTCGACATTATTTTGGTGCATTTAATTTGGTATGGTTTAAACGCTTTAAGCATTGTAACTTGGCTTTAATTGAAGCATTGAAGAGCTTTTGGAGTTTTTGCCCCGTTTAATCGCCTACTTAACTGTATTTATATAATTGGTATTTTAATGAGTTAGCTACGTTATTAAATTGCCCCAGGGTTGTTGACTTATTTTCTTCTTTCTGGAATTTTCTACCACGTTTGACATGTGTTTTCTCTATGTGTCAAAGTCGTGTTTGTGAATTTATGAGCCGAATTTGTCAGTAATTACCAGAAGGGGCATTAGGAGAGAACGCTAAGCATAATGAGGGATTTCGAAGCAAAGACTTTTCAAGTAGTACTCCTTCTAATGCATAAATAATTGGTATACAGAAACAAATTTGGGTTCCAAAGAAGTAAAGAAGTAAGTTGGTAAGCTTTAAGGGAATTGTTGTGTTTGGGGATATTTATGTTACTGGGAATTTTTGTTAATGAGGGTATTGATTCGGGATTTATTTATAAATGATGTGCTTAAAATGTCATTATTGTTTTATTTCAAAAACCTTTCACGTAAGTTTCTGAAACTTTTCAAGTATAGCTTTAAATAGCACAAAAAAAAAATGATTTCCCAAAGAAGTAAGTAAGCTTTAATGAAATTGTTGTATTATTTGGGAATATTTATGTACCTGGGAATTACGGGTATTAGGGATTTATTTAAAAAATGATGTCCTTTGAACTAAGTTTCTTAAACTTTTTAAGTAAGACTCCGTCTAAGGCATAAATAATTTTATACACAAAGCAAATTTTATTTCAAAGAGAAGTTAGCAGGTAAGCTTTAAGGGAATTGTTGTGTTACTTGGAGATATTTAGCGATTCGAGCTTCGTTTATGAACGATATCTTTAAAATATCACTATTATTGTGTTTCAAAAATGTACAAATGGCATATAAAAAATGAAATGGTATAAGAAATTTTCACAAAATGTAAATAAATGCGATGGGATTAAAAAATCGATTGAAACTCTTCCTTTAAAGATTTTATGTCGAAAAACAAATCTACAAGGTCTTAAAGTTCAGTTCCATTTCCAAACGCAACAAAACCTAATTTTTTCAACTTTTGTGGAGGAAATATAAGTTGAAATAAACAAGAAGTACATCTCTGGAATGTAATTTATCAGAAACCAGCGGCAGTAGAAGTATGCGAGCCTAAGTGCGAAGGATTGGGCATACCCTCCAGAGATCCAACGAGAACCTCTCTCGACAGGCACTTCGTTGGAACCCTCAGTTGAGAGGTCGTCGCGTTGGTTTACCAGCAAAAACATGGAGAAGAGATCTTCTTAACTTCATGCCGCCAGCTGCTCATGGAATGATATATGCCGTAAATCCCGTAATAGAGTTCGCTACCAGAGGATGGTCGAGACCCTATGTGCCACTGGGAGTCAAGGATGACAGAAGAAACAAGAATAAAGTCGTTGTAGCCTTTAGAAAATGAAAGTATGGTAAATAAATCAATTTAGCTCTTAAGCAGCATGGTCAAGCTTTTAGAAGCTCACGGAATGATATCTGCCGTGAATCCCGTAATAGAGTTTGCTACAAGAGGATGGTTGAGACCCTATGCTCCACTGGAATTCGAGGATGACAGAAGAACAGAAGAAACGAGAAGAAAATCCTTGCAGCCTTTTGAAAATGAAATGTGATTTTGTGATTTTTTTTTGCGTAATAACCATATTATAATGATTACGAAGTGTCTGGTTCATAAGTTTCTCGAAAACCTTATAAGCTACAATATTCAAAACTTCGTACTCCTTTCTCTTTATAAGTATTTGGTTGCTTATGCCCAATTTCCACGTAAATTTAGTTTTACTTAATAGTTATAACCCATTATTCATTTTATCATGAGGACGGAGTGCCTGGTTCATAAGTTTTTCGAAAACCTTATAAGCTGAATGTTCAAAATTCCGTACCCCTTTTTTTAAGAAGTATTGGATAACTTGCGCTGAATCGTTTTAACATAAATTCACTATCCCTTAAATCTGATAAAAACTTAGTTATTAGAGCTATTCGTAAAAATGTCAAAATTTGAGTGCCTTCCAGCTAGCTCTGAAGCTAGCATCTTCTGTTTCTACATTTTAAAGTAATTTTTGAAAAATATTCGAAGCTTTAATGAACTTGATTTTTTTAGATAATGTTTTCTCGACTACCTACTTAGTGCAAAAAAGCTGCGAGATTAAAATATTTTTCGCAATGAGAGTAAATAAATTCATACATATTATCATGAAAAGTAGGTTTTGAAGGCTTTAAGGATATTATGACAATAAATACATATATGTATAACAATTTTCGAGTGAAAATCGAAGTGAAAATCGTCAAATCATTTCCGAAATTCTATAAGACACTTAAAAAATTAATTCTGCCTTGAAATCTGTAGAGATATTTGAGTGAAAGCTTCAAAGAAAATGTAAACGAATTTAAAAAGTTCAAGCTATTTAACACTTTTTCGACCCTAGTGTGCCAAAAGACTTAAATTAAAATTATTTTCTTAATTTAATCATTTACCCAAAAAAAAAAATATATATTTACTTTATGTAAAATAATAAAGTTTAATCAAAATCTGACAGGTTTCTTTTGTAGACGATTACGCTTAAATAATCAAGGAATTAAATTAAATTTTGTGCAGTTCTGGAATTGACATCAAAGAAACCGAACATTTTTTCAATATATTGAAAACTTATACAGAAATAGTTTTAAGAGAACAAATACTCGTTAAAAAAAAATCCTTGAAGTAAAGTTCGTTATAGAAGACTATTGTCATTGACCTGGAAATTGCATTCCCCCAAAATTTTCAACTCAATAGCATTTTGTTGCTTTGTTATCTATCAAATTTCTTCCCAAAAGGATAATTTGTCGATAAAGCTATACAAAAATTGTAGTCCGATAATTTTAAAGACATTTAGGGAATTCTCCTAAAGTTTTTGGTGTTTAAGCTTAAACATTTAAATAATATACTAATTTCGCCCCCTAGGCCCTTTCTTAAGTATCACAATTTAATTATATTTCCCTAAAATACTTTTGCTTGCTTAGCTCTTTTTTCGCCACACTTCCAATTATAGCCATTTAGAAAAGCCTACAAAAGTGCAAAACTTTTATTTTCCAAGTATTGTCATTCTTATCATTTAAAGTACCTTCAAGATACAAATTATAGAAACAAACCCCCCAAAAAATGTCAAATTACTTTGACTTTGACTTTAATAAATGTCAAAAAGAAACTACAGAGACGATAAGAAATGCCACAAGAACAACAACAACAACAAAAACAATGTCATTTAAAGTCAAACACTTGACAACAATGTCAAGTGGAAAACTAAAAAGGAAAATTCTCTCTGCAACGTTAATTGCTTTGAAGAAAGAAAAAAAGAAAAACTGGCAGTTTGACATAAAGCAAAACAATGAAAAATAGTCAAATTGAGACTCAAAGTTTTGCAGCAAACTTAAAGCTGAGCTAACGAGAACCTTAAATTAAAGTAAAATAAAATACAGTGGCGTCGTCGTGGGGAGATTAAATAAGTAGGGATTTCTGTTGTACGGGCAATCTATCTTCAAGTTAAATAAATGAAATTATTGACGCGCAATGCATATAAAGTGCACAAAGAGAAGAAAAAAATGCCTTATGTATGTGTGTGTGCTATGTATATATGAAAAAGTAAGGCACAGACAGCTCTAAAGCCGCTAGAGAAATGTGGCAACAGCGCACAGCAAAAGCAAAGTAAAAATGGGCGCAAAAACTAGTTGTACATATACACACAAACACACACACACTCAAGGGGAGAGAGCGGCACAGAGGCAGGGTGGCGAACAAGGCAAGGCATAGACAAGACGCCATGCCACCCACTGACCTGGCACACACACAAACACACACACTGAAGCCAGAAGGTGGTGGGGGGCAAGCGGCAGAGAGCTTGCTGCTGCTGCTGCTGCTCGGGCGTTGTTGCCACATTATTTTATCAAAATGTTATCAAATGTGCGTGGATGAGAGACGGCGGCAACAGAGCGTCGCAGTCGACGCCTGGCCTGCGCCTAGGGTATATGTATGTGTGTTGGTGTGTGTGTTTGTGAGTGCTTGTGAATGAGGTCGCTGCTGCTGCGGCGCCCGCTCAAAGAGTGGGAGAGCAGTTGGAGAGAGGGTGATTTGCTGGCATTTCAGTGAGTAGCAGCAGCAGAAGAAGAAGAAGCTGAAAAAAGTTGAAAATGAAAATAATGACAGAGCCGCTCAAATGCAGCCAAGCCAAGCAAAGCAGCAAAGCAAAGCACAGCCAAGCCAAGTACACTGAGAGAAAAATTGTTTAGGCAGTTTAAGTAAAGAAAATAGTTTGTGATTAATTAAAATGGATTGTATAAATAACAACGAAAAATCATATTTTTAATATTACCTAACAAATTTGGTTTCAAACTATCTTATAAAGAAATACAAAGCATTTACATATAAGCATCATATAATGAAATTCAGTAAAACGAATTATAATGAACCAAAATTGTACGAATTTCGTTTGTACTTATTATTTTTTTGGGCAGGTCTAAAATTCACATTTTTACCTTTACTTTTATTCATTTAAATTTGTAGGTTTCATTAAAGACAAGTATTAAAGGCACACGATTTTCCCACAGGGGTACAAAATTAAGCCTCTAATGCCC
Source organism: Chymomyza amoena (assembly GCA_037043745.1). Classification (NCBI taxonomy): domain Eukaryota; kingdom Metazoa; phylum Arthropoda; class Insecta; order Diptera; family Drosophilidae; genus Chymomyza; species Chymomyza amoena. The sequence continues at coordinate 12,955 of JBAMAX010003171.1, forward strand.
AAAAGTGACTTGAGGCATTTATTATATTTTTGGCAATAATTAAAAAATGATTTTGCATCTTTTTTTTGTTATTGGCAGTTCCTAATAATCACACTAAGTTATAAAAGATTTGAAAGATTTAAGCTTTTTTAACTTATTCATTAACTTATTTAATGCCCAATAGAGACTTAAGGTATTTCAGATTTAAGCTTTTTTAACTTATTCATTAACTTATTTAATGCCCAATAGAGACTTAAGGTATTTTATATTATTTTTGCCGATAATTACAAAGAACTTTTCATAGTTCTTAAGCTTTAAAACAAATTTTATGAAAATCGGTTTACTATATCATGTATGTCCCAAAGGACCAATGCAATGTCTAAATCATTTTATTGAATATTTCGAAAAATTCTTTAACCCTCTAATGCCCCATAGTGACTTGAGGTATTTATTGTATTTTTGCTTTTAATTGCAAAAAGGTCCAGGTTTTTACACCATTTAAATTCTTTTTTTTCAGCTCCTAATAACAAAGTTATACAAGATTAAAAAGCTCTATGAAACTTTCAAAGATACTATTCTTATAATCGCAGCACTTGTGATTTTTGGGTTCATTTTTACGTTTACGAGTTTTTTGCAAGATTATTTTTTAAAATACTATAACAAGAAATAATATCATAATCTTTTAATACTATAGAAGCTGTTTATAAAAAAATTAGCATATAAAATCAAAGTCCAAAAATTTCATTACCGACTTATTTTTGATTTAAATCCTTAAGAAGCTTCTTTCGATTTTCCACTTACCTGTAAAAAATAAAGAGAAAATTGTTAATAATTTTAAAAGTCATTAGGGGCCGAAGTATACTTTAGAAAAAGTTACTCCATTAATATATGAAGGCATTAGAGGGGGTTAAGTAGCAAAATAAGGCGACAAATTTCATTTCTGCGTATCGATAAGTTTTTTTTTTGGAAAATTTTCTTTTATGGTATTCGAGATCTACTTATTAATTAAGGAGATTCTCGAACAAATGGACAAATGGCTATATCGGTACCAAAGTTGTTCATAATAATTTTTCAAAAAAAAACTTTGCTATTATCAATTTATATAAAAAACTAGCCGGAGCGCTCCGGCACGATCGCTTCGCTCGCTCGTCTAGATCTTTTTTATCTTCCAATGATTTATTTTTGTGGCGAATTCACGAAATACTATAATGACATGCAAATTTATCGGCTGGACCGATTTTCATGAAATTTTGCGTGCCTCAATAAAATAAAATTTATAAAATTTATAATTTTTGTGTTTCCTTTCCACAAAAACAATTAACTAAAAAATATTAGGTAATCTGACAATGTACACAATGCCAACCTAAATTTAAAAAAAAAATGTCGTATTGGAAAATCAAATTGTCCTTTTTAGTATTTTCGTCGCAAATTTGTTATATTTTCTCAACCTTAAACCTTTCCTGGACTTCCACGAACATTCGAGCCGTTCGTGAGTCTATAAGCTTCACAAGAACATTTTTTCATTTTTATATATATAGATAGAATGAAATTGGTTTCAATATTTACACCTAATCATTGTAATCAAATCGAGCATATTAGGGAATGAAATCTTTCGATATTATATGATAGCCTTTTTAAAGTTACATAAGATCGGAATTGTTCTTGAATTAAAAGTATTTCTTTTATTATCAATTTATTAAAAAAAAAAAAATACAATAAAATTTACTTCAATATATTTATGTTTATTTGAAAACCGCCGTACTCATAAAATCTGTAATAAATGGACTAACCTTAAAACCAACAAGTTCTTAAAACAAAAAAACGTTGCAATAAGAGTAAATTAAAAATGTTATTTTCAATCTATTATTTAAGTACACTTCCTTAAAAAAATTTGAATCATTTAAAATAGCTATCGCAATTAATTCCAATTTTAAGTAAAAATTTGACTCTCATCATTATCATCATTTTCTTCATTTACCACTGAACAAAACGACTCAAAAATTTGACTCCCATCATAATCATACTTTCCTTCATCCCCCACTAGAGTATAGGGCCTCAAAAATTGGACTCTGGTCAAAGAAAAACTTAATATTCGAAAATAGTGACGGACTCTCATCATTATCATAATTTCCTTCATCTCCCACAAGAGTATAGGGCCTCAAAAATTTGACTCTGGTCAAAGAAAAACTTGCCTTTTGAAAATATTGACGGTTACCCTAACAACCAACCTTATTACTTAGTTTCGAAAACATATTTTTTTACCCAATATCAGTTTTCTGGAGTACTTTTTAATATGAGAACAGGGCCTCAATAATTTGACTCCTATCATAATCATACTTTCCTTCATCTGCCACTAGAGTATAAAGCCTCTAAACTTGTTTTTCGAAAATATTGACGTTTCCCCAAACAATCAACCTTATTACTTAGTTTTTCGGTACGACAAATTCCAAAACATATTTTTTTACTGTTTTATGGAGTACTTTTTTAATCAATTTTCAATCAAGCAGAAATTCCTTCATTTTCATTTCATCTCTCAATTGCTTTAAAACTTTCATACCCAACTCCACGTTTTTTCTCCCAGTGTATATATGTGTCCATGTGTAGGCGGCTGCGATTTGGTGAGCGGTAGCGGCATGTTGAGGCTTTGTCTGTGTGTGTGTGTGTGCACGTATATATACTGTATATAAAATCATATATGAAATGTGGGCTGTGCGGGTGGCTTTGGGGTTTGTGGCCTGAGTTATGTTGCTGCTTTTTGTTTTGTCTACTCAGTAAAAAAAAAAAAACATACACACACTACATATATATGTTGCACATGTATAGAATGTTGGCTGTGGAATTTTGCGCATGTACATAAAATACATAATACATAAGCAGCATAAGCACATAGCATGTATATATATACCATACGCACACAGACAGACGCATGCCAGTAAATTGTTATCGATTTTCTGAGTTGCCAAGCTCGTTGTTGTCATATAGAAGAGGAAAATAAAAATAAAAAAATCCTACTGTTAGAGAGACGGGGTGGCAAGTTGGTGGTGGGGAGGGTTGGAGACTGTTTTATGGCCAACGACGGCTGCTGTATATACATATATATATGCATAGCACACGTGTTTGTCTGTGTGTGTGTGTGTGCTTCTTGTTTATGTTTATAGCTTTTTAGCATAATGCCTAAGTATCTCAGAGTAATTTTTCTATACTCTCCCAAGCAGTAAATAGCATTATGATTTTCATAAGTCCTTTGATACTCAGCTGAGTTAGTTGGTCAAAGGATCAGTGTCAGAGTCTTAAATTCTTAGAAGAGTTTGTCTCCGTTTGTCGTTTATAAGTTACTGAGTATTAAAATAGAGTTACTGAGTTATTTAATGAGTCTTTTACGAGAGTTATTCGGCAGTAATCATAATGGAGTGTCACAGTCTCAGACGAGTTACTCCGCTAAGTCAGTTGGCCAAGGAGTTAACTCTAAATTTCAAAATTCTTAGTTGACTGCTTTAATTTGTCTTAATTTTGAGTTTTTATTGTAACTCATTAAGTTGGCCAAGGAATTAACACTGAGTCTTGGAATCTTAGTCGTTTATCGATTTATCGATTATACCTTATTGAGTATTAAAACAGATTTACTGAGCAGTGTTTGCTGTCGAAAATTCAAGGCAGAGTATCTGAAACTAAGCCCACTGAATCAGTGTGTGATTAGAACTTACCAACTGAGTTCTTAACTCAACTTACTTCTCTACTCAAAAGAGCTCTAAATTCAACTAACTGGCTTCTCAACTAAATTGACTTCTTTACTCAACTGAGTTCTCAGTCAAGTTGATTTGCCAAATTTTGATTTGAGCTAATTATACAAATTTGTCGTTTTTGGAGCAACAAATTTGTTGAATGTACAGAAAAATGGAGGGTTCCAATAATATTTACCACCAATAACCCCAATAAATGAAAAAAGTGAAATTAACCGAAATCGGGTTAATCATCTTATTTCCCAAATAATTTATAAATACGAACACAAGTTCTATACAAATCGAAGAACTTTTTAAATAACATTAAGTGCACAACTAATTTTCAGCTGACCTAAATGAATTATGATGGAACTAGTTCTATTTTCAAACTATAATAATGTGAACACTTAACTAACTAACTCTGCAGGAATTAATACCTTTTTATTTATTTTTAGAAATTAGTCGAATCAGTACCCTTCACAAATTTTGAAGACGTAACTTGAATTTCTGCTATGGAAAAATTCTTTTCGGATTTGACTTTAAAAAAGAAGACCAAGATATACCTATTATAGGATTATTTGCCTTTTGAGATCATTATGTCAAAAAATATTCAGCATAGTATATATTCTAATATAATCTTTGAGTTAATAACTTAAATTCTATTCGAATTTGACTAAAAATAAAACCAATTCAGTCTTTAAACGATTTTGAAATAATACTCGAAGAAAAAAACCATTTTATTCGATTTAAATCGATTAAAAAAATCCATTTTATTGATATTTTGAACCAAAATATTTATATTAACGAAATCTTTTATAAAAAAATTATTTGAGGAATTCTGCTTTTTATTTATTAACATATCAGCATTAGGATGTTTTTTTTTTTTTTCTTTTTTGAGTATTATCTACTCAATCCCATATGAAATTATTGGGCAAAAAGAATATGTACTCTGTTCTCAAAAAAAAAAGATTCTTAATAATTTTGACATACATACATCGTAATTGATCTCTTGAACACTTAAATTAAAGGGTAAGAGTTGTACTAAATGATGTATCTGGAGAGAAAGACCGCAAAAATTTGTTGCGCCCTGTACATATCCTCAAAAGTAGGAAAAAACGGCGTTTTTTGGGTAAATAACCTCAAATGTCTCATAATCCTGACGTGATGGGCCAGTTCTGACGCCGGATTCGGATTCTACGCACCAAATTACTTCGGAAATAACCCTTAGCTTTCCAACAACTCACATGACCCCTGTATTTGTAGACCTGTGTTATCTATGTATTATTGGGCAAAATGATGTATATCCCAAAAGAATTTGTTCCCAAAAAAATATACTTAATAATTTTGAATCTGTTCCCATTAGATGTATACTTTATAAAAATTTTAAGCTCAATTTTCAACAAGTCTTTTTCTTATTATCTTTTCAACACCATAAGAAATTATTTGGCAAAAGGATGTGGTTTCCAAAAGGATGTGTATCCAAAAAAGAATCTGTTCTAAAAAAAGATTCTCCATAATTTTGAATCTGTTTCCAGTTGAAGAAGGCTTCTTTATAAAATTTTCAAACTCAATTTTCTTCAAGTCTTTTTCTTATCATCTTTTCAACTCCATATGAAATTATTGGGAAAAAGGACGTGGCTCCAAAAAAAATTGTGTATCCAAAAAGAATTTGTTCGCAAAAAAAAAAAAGATTCTTAATAATTTTTAATCTGTTCCCAGTAGAAAAAGACTTCTTTTCAAAATTTTCAAACTCAATTTTCTACAACAGTTGTCGATATATTGACTGAAATTTTGTTCCCTTTTGATTTTGAAAAATTCAATAAACTATATGGAAATCTATTGTTGGCCCTATCAAATTGTTATGTGAAAAATTCTACATTATTGAAATCCGTTTCCAGAAAAGCAGTCCCCATAAAAATGTAAAGCTCTCACGCAGTTTCCTAAAAATTTTTGTGTCAAGTTGTTATTCGGTTCCTTGAAGTAATTAGCTGACTATAAAATAAAAATTTCTAACTCATGCTCCACCAGAAAGTTTTCTTCGATTGAGTCTCTGTAGCTTATTAAATCTTTTTCTAGAAAAGCCGTCTCAATAAAAATTCAAACCTCTTACGCAGTTTCCTATAAGTTTTTATCTTAAGTTTTTAAGAAAACGGATGCACAAAATTCGATTAATAGAAGGAATTCGCTTCCTATAAAATGTCTATTTCTAACTTAAGTTCCAGCAGCAAGTTTTCTTAGATTGAGTATCTGTAGCTATCTTTATTCTATTCTTTAAATCTGTTTCCAGGAAAGCAGTCTCTATAAAAATTCTAAGCTTTAACGTACCTTCCCATGTTAAGTTGTTAAGAAATTGGATGCATCATATTGGATTCCTAGAAGAAGTTTGCTTCCATTAAAATTTAAATTTCTTATTCAATTAAGTTCACGCAGAAAGTTTTCTTTGATTAAGTAGCTATCCACATTCTTTAAATCTGTTTCCAGAAAAGCAGTCTCTATAAAACTTCAAAGCTCTTACGCAGTTTCCTACAAGTTTCTGTGTTGAGTTCTTAGGAAAATGAATGCACTATATTCGCTTCTTAGAAGGAATAAGCTTCCTATAAAACTTCTGTTTCTAACTCTAGTTCCTGTAAAAAGGTTTCTTTGATTGAATTTTTGTAGCTATCCATATGAAATCATGCCTATAACTCTTCAAAGTCTTCTTTGTAAGAAAAAGTTACAAGTTATTAAGATCTCTCGAAAAAATGCCTCGCAGTTTGCTTTTAAATGCACCAAAAACCGATATACTCTCTTTTCCCCAACTCAATAGAGTATACAAACTTCTTTACTCAAAAATATTTCTACTATTACTTCTACATCTTTCGCTATACAATAAACACAACACATATACATATGTGTGTGTGTGTATATTACAGTTACACGCGTCCGCTGCTGCTGAGCTGAGCATAGTACATAACTGCCATTATGTACATACATACATATCTATGTAACATATATGTATATAGATAGATAGCCAACTAAGTAGCTGTATCTGCAGTACATTGCTTTTTATGACCTCATACATGTATATTCGTTAGATACTCTTGTTTTTTTTTCGTTTTTACATTGACTTTTAAGCCAAAAAAGTAATTTCTGGCCCGACTTTGGAGCAGCTTACGCAGCTTGGCAAGTTTTTATGCGGGACCTGCAAATGGATTCACTAATTGGAAGTTGGATTCCATTTTTATTATTTTTATTTTTGGTTTTTCATACAGTATAGAGTATGCTGGGGTTGGGGTAAATGACTTTGGTTGTCATGTTGGATTTTATGGTGGCTAATAAATCAAGCATAACGACAATGACAAAAAAATACAGAAGATATAAAGACCAACTCACTACCAGACCAACCAGGGTTGATAACTTTAATATGTCGCAGTCAAATTGCAAGCATGTTAGAAAAGTTGTAATCTTCTTTGGGTTAAAGGTGCCTCTGACATGACTTGGGTATTCGTTTAAGACTGAAAGACTGACCCAGTTGGGTGGAATGGATGGAATGGAAGTGGCTTAAGTGCCCCCAGAGCTAATGGTTGAGCAAATATAAGATGTGTTTTGAAATTTCGCATACATGTAAAGATTTGCTGTGGGATAAGAGCAGAAAATTTATTTGAGGTACATATAAGGTTTCTTGTTGAAAATGGGCAGCAGGGATGGGGAATTAATGGAGTTACAGTTGCTTTAATAAGTTGAGTTTTGAAAATGAATACCAAAGCTGAAAAATAAATTTTTTTTAAGCATTCGAAATTCGGATTGCTTTGTTTTACTTTGGAAATGAAAGCATCTTAGTTCTTAGGCAAACATGTTTCCAAAAACATGGTTGAAAATTAATTTTCTCGGCATTAAACCGAATTTTAATCAACTTTTCGTTTTAAAGCGCCTGCTGCTGCAAAAAACGCTTCCAAAAAAGATTACAACTTATTCCACTTCATAAAAATCTACTTTGCTCAAATAAATAACACATTTTGAAAAACTTTTGATACCTTTTACTACCTGTACGCAGCAGCCAAAAACGCTTCCAAACAAAAACTTGTTTTATTTTTCCTGTGATATAATTATACAGGGGTGCCGAGAAAACCAATTCGATTCAATTTCGATGCAATTGCAATTCTTGGTGCCACAGACATGGCTAACAACGGTTTTAAAACCGCTCATAGTCATGTATGTGGCATCAAGAATTGGAATTGTATCGAAATTGAATCGAATTGGTTTTTTAAAACCTTTGTTAGCCATGTCTGTGGCACCAAGAATTGGAATTGAAATCGAATTGGTTTTCTGTGGCACCCCTGATATTCTTAAAATCTATTTTCCTGAAATAAAGTTTTGATTCCTTTTACTGCCTGTACGCAGCAGACAACAACGCTCCGAAACAAAAACTTGTTTTATTTTTGCTGTGACTAATTATATTCTTAAAAACCTATTTTCTTGAAATAAACCAAGTTTTTATCAACTTTTGGTTTTTAATTGCCGGCTACTGCAAAAAACGCTTCCAAAAAAGATTACAACTGGTTCCACATCATAAAAATCGACTTTTTCTGAAATAAATAACACGCTTTTAGTTATTTTTACTGCCTGTATGCAGCAGCCAAAGACACTTTAAAACAATAAAATATATATTTAATTTTTTTATGCCCCATTAAGTTCTTAAAGGCCCATTTTCCTGAAATAAACCGCATTTTAATAATTTTTGTTTTACTGTCTGTACGCAGCAGCCAAAAACGCTTTGAATCGAAAACTACAAGCTAATTTTTAGGGACGAATTATATTCTATTCCTACAAATCAATTTTTTTTGGAAATAAGCCACAAAATTGTAATTGTTTTTTTTTTTTACTTTCTGTACGCAACAGCCAAAAACACTTTCAAACAAAAAAAATATATATATTTCACTTTTTTTGTGTCTCATTAAATTCTTAAAAGGTTATTTTCTTGAAATAAACCACATTTTTATAATTTTTGTTTTACTGGCTGTACGCAGCAGCCAAAAACGCTTTTAAACAAAAGTTTTTAGTAGTAGTTTACGGTTAAATTTCCAGTTGATTCCAAAACTATTTAATTCAGCTGCTTCAAATACCAAATCAAGAACGCTGATAAAGGAGCAAGGGCGACAGTGTGCATCCTTGTTTCACACACTATTGCATTCAAAAGGATCGCTTAGTTGTCCGTCTTGAGGACCCAGTATACGACGCTTTTATAATATTGATAATTTTCTCTGAAATCTCTCTAGCTCGAAGTGCCACCCAAATTGCTTCCCTATCAAAGGTGTCAAACGCTTTCAGAAATCTATGAAATCATTTCAGAGATCTATGAAAACTTAATATAACGTAGAGTTGAATTCCTCGGATTGCTCTACGATAATACGTACAGTGTTTATTAGAGCTATACAAGATCTTTGAGTGTGAAAGCCAGCTTGATTTCTAGGTGAAACGTTGTTAAGTGGCTCGGAAAAGCGGCTTATTATGATCTGGCTGAGGATTTTCATGATGGTTGGCAGGAGAGAGATACATCTCCACTTAAAGCATTTTTGTCGGTTTCCCTTCTTCGGAATCTTGCTAATTACCGATTTCTTTCAAAATTTAATTAAATTTTCAGAGCTTCCAAGATCGGAATTAGCTATTGTGTCATCATGTGAGCATTGTGTGAGACGGATTAGTTCATATTTATTTTTCTCCTCGTTCTATTTTTCAATATTTCATTTAAATTTACTTTTATGTACCCCCTTGAAGTCAATAAACAAAATAAAAAGCAATTGCCATATATTTCGCTACCAAACACATTAGTTTTGAATCAGTCTAGCTGTTCATATTATTTCACAACAAAATGGCGTCATTGTTTTCTTTTTATCCTCTGCGTACGGCTTCCAAACAATTATGCTGTCATTTTTTATATGAAGTTTTGTTTTATAGCCTAGTCTTAGAGAAGATTTCCTTTCTATTTAGGATGATAAATAAGCATTTAACATGTGAAGACCATACGTTACCATCTCCTATATAAATTGTGCTTGAACCCATTGGCCAACTTATTTTAGAATAAATTGAGTCCTCACTATTACAAAGAAAAAAAAATGGCGGACGTAAAGTCGGGCGCGGACGACTTTAGGATACCCTGTACCACTAGCTTGTAATAAAGTCCGATTTCTTCACAAAAAACCAAAAACAGAAGAATTTTTAAGCAAAAATTTTTTTTTGACCGATCGTTCCTATGGGAGCTATATGATATAGTCAACCGATTTCAATAAAATTTGACACGGTGCTTAAATACCTTAAAAAAGATATGAACGCCAAAGTTATTTCAAATATCTTTACAAACAAACAAAACACATCGAATTTTGTATAAAAAACGTGTTTTTGGACCGATTGGTCCTATGGGAGCTATATGATCTAGTCAAACGATTTGGATTAAATTTGGTACAGTGCTTAGGAACTATGAAATACTCACGAATGTCAAATTTGGTCCCAATATCTTAACAAACAAACGAAACACAACAAATTTTGTTAAAAAATCGATGTTTTGGAAGATCGGACCTATGGGAGCTATATGATATAGTCCACCGATTTTGTTCAAATTTGGCACATTGCTTAAGTGGTCTAAAAAATTTCCAAACGCCAAATCTGGTTAGGATATCTTTATTAAAAAACGAAATATAGCCAATTTTTCTTTAAAAAGTTATTTTGGCCGATCGGTCCTATGGGAGCTATATGATATAGTCAACCGATTTTGATCAAATTTGGTACAGTGATTGGGAACTATAAAAAACTTTCGATTGCCAAATTTCGTTACGATATCTTCATAAACAAACGAATTATTCATCTAAAATGCTTTTTTTTTTCGAGGTCGTCTCAAACACCCCCATGGGAGCTATATAATTTATCCCCGATATCAAAAAAATAAAATAAACTTGCCTCCTATGGAATAATATGGGATCTAATGTGAAAGTTTGGTAACTCTAGCTCTTACCATCTCTGAGATCTAGGCGTTCACACGGACGGACGGACGGACAGACGGACAGACGGACGGACAGACGGACAGACGGACAGACGGACAGACGGACAGACGGACAGACGGACATGGGTATATCGACTTCTCTATTCACCCTGATCATATTTTAGGTAACTTTGGGGTGTCTCCGACGTCTCCTTCTATATGTTACATACATTTTCGGCTTGCACAAACTTAATATACCCTTGGACCATACGGTACAGGGTATAAAAACAGAAGTAGACACACTTTTTGCCACAAGACTTTCGGAACCTAAGTATGCTAAGAAACCTTTTTTTATTTCAAATTGTTTTCCTTATTGATCTAGTTAGCTTTGAAAACAGTATAATTCTAAAATTCGGCTCAATACATTTGAAATTTATTCTAGTGCTCTGAAAAAAAATATTAAACAAAAAGTATTAAAGAAAAATAATATATAACATTTTATACGGTTTGGGAACATTTCAAGAAACTCCAAGGACAAGAAACATATCGCCACTTAAACACTGTTGATACTCTTTGCGAGCATAAACACTAAACCGAAAAATTTTAGAAAACTCCAAAGACAAACTAGCCGCGCATTATATTAAGGGTTCCTAAAGGGTTTTAGGAACACGAACACTAAACCGATACATTTCAAGAAACTCTAAAGACAAGAAACATATCGCCCCGTAGAGACTTTTGGATGGACCCTCAATGGTGGCCACCCATTTGAAGATGTTTTCCCCATCGGGAAATGCCGATATGCCTGGAACATTCGTCATTATCAAAGTCAATAATTAATTGTGGAGTCGATTGCTCAACACGTAAGAGCCGTCGATTCTACATCGCCAACATTTGGTACCGAATTGCTGTTTCCCGACATTGTCCTTAATTTTTCAATTCTTAAAATGGATTCCAAACTAACTTCAAAATACAAAAAAGTAAGAAAAAAAACTATTTGCAAGATGGAACATCTATAAAATGCGTGAATTTTTATTTTTAAGATAGCACTGCTCCAGCACGAATTTCAAGGAATTTCTAATGGAACATCGGTCCAAAACAAAAGGTATTTGGTGGTAAAGATCGTAAAAACTTTATTAACATGATCATTTGCTGTAAAGATATCCCATTGCTGGCTTTTTTTCGGATTCTTAACGAAAATGGGAAAAGATTGCTGGTTTTTTTTCGGATTCTTAACGAAAGTGGTATAAGATTTATATGAAATATTTACATTTGCTAATCTGAACAAGGTAAATGGTATTTTTGAAACTCAATTATTATTAATTAATTATTATATAAATTTGATACAAAGGAATCTAAACGTAGAGGAAGACCTAACAATTTGGACGCCAAAAGAATTTCCATGAAATTAATTATATTTTATATGATTATTTTTGTTGAAGGAATCCTAGTTTTACGAATATGAAAACAAAAATCTATATATTTTTTTACAATAAAGTTTAGACTGTTAAAAACATTTTATTTTTATTAACCACCAAAATTATATTAAATATTAAAGGAATTAAAAATTTTAAGGGCACCCAAAAGTGTAACCAAATTGTAACCAAGTTTATTTTATGATTGTTACTGAAGGAAGAAATTCTAGTTTTACGAATATGAATAAAAAATGTGTATATTTTTTTTTTAAATAAAGTTTAGACTATTAAAGATTATTATTTAGATTCCACCAAAATTATATGAAATTTTAAAGGAATTAAAGAGTTTAAGGTTACCCCAAAGTGTAACCAAATTGTACAAACTTTGCGCTCTTTGGCAACCCTAGCCCAATACTTTTTCGTAGTAAATAAAAAACAAAACAACAAGACGGTTTATCTTTTATGGCTTCATCAAAACTTTCAATTCGAGTGCTCTCAAAATGGAACTTGCAAAGTTTTGTTATTTTTAAGTTTTTAGAAACTCGCATAAAATAGACACTTAGTACAAAACAAATTTGTTTTTCAGCAATAAAAGTTTATTTTGCTACCAAAAACTCTTCAATAAATTAACTTATTCAATGCTCCATTGATTTTTTTTCTAAGATAAATTTGGCTTTCATTTTTATATGAAAAGTCAATAAAAAAAAACGCCATAATGTTTTTTATAGTAAAGAAACAGCAAACATCTTGACAAATTGACAGCGAAAAGGCAACAAAAGTCTGGCTCAATATATCCATCTGTCAATCCTTGATTCAATTCAATCTTTCCATCAGCCGCAGTCTTTGGTTTTCAATTCATTCAATCAAAGATTCAGTCAGGCCAAGACATTTATTTGTACATAAAAAAAGCCAAAAGGGCTTAGTAAGCAACCTACATGCTTTTATATACATAGTATATAGTATATATGTACTTGTTTATATACAAAGCTACTACATTTTGGCTTTTTCAATGAAACGTAAAAGAAAAGAAAATATTGCAGTTCATTTTCTTTGACTTTGTTTTGCGCGTGCTTTGAAAAGGGCAACACCCAAAAACAAAGAAAGAAAAAGTAAAGGAAAAAGGCTAACATAAAAGAAAAACAAAAACAAAGCTAAAGTACACTTTGAAATTTACATTTTCTTTTGCGTTAGATAAACAAATGTATCTATAAATACCAAAAATGTCTCAATGAAAAAAGTTCAAGCTTTGAAGAATCATTTAACAAGATGAAAACAAAAGAGCTTAAATTTAATTCATTTAGAGGGTGTTCTTTTAGGCTTGACAATTTTTAGAAGTAGAAAGAAAGAAGAAAACAAAGGATATTAGATTTAATTTATTAAGACTCTTTTAAGGTACACAATTTTTAGAAGTAGAAAGAAAGAAAAGAACTTTGGCCTTTGCCAATTCTTCAATCATTAACTGGAAAGACAAGCTTAAGATGCTTTTTTAAGATACTTTAAAGCTACTGTCTATAAAAATTGGGTTAACAAATTATTAAATAAGAAAAATTATAAGAGTTGAACATTTATAAATCATTTTTACAAAATACCGACGCAAGTTTAAATCAAATCTTAAATCTTCTTTTAAAAATGTCTAAAGCAGCTTGAGCCAGATTTAAAAAGATTTTTTTTAATAATGACAAACGCTTTAAGTAGTCTTTAATCTTTTGTACTAATATATCTTGATGAGCTAATATAAATTTACAAAAGATTCAACCTTTATGTACTTTTTAATCTTTTATAAGCAATATCTTGATGAGCTAAAATTAATTAAAAAAAAGTTTCTCTCGTCATCTATTAGGCATATCTGAAGAAATTTGAAACAGGTTTTTAAGTAAGTTTTAAACTTTGAAGATAAATTTAAAGAGAATATTAACAAAATGAGAAAATTATAAAGAAACAGTAAGATAATCTTTAATCGTTTATAGAAAATATCTTAGGGAAAAACTTAATAAAGATTTATTTTTCTACTTCTCATTTTTATTCTTATTTTCGTCATCTATTAGGCATATCTAAAGAATATCTGAAGAAATTTGAAACAAGTTTTTAAGTTATATTTTAAACATTGAAGATTAAACTAATGGGAATATTATCAAAAATTAGACAATTAAAAAGAAATTGTAAGATAACCTTTAATCGCTTAAAATAAATATATTAGGGAAGAACTTAATAAATAATTAATTTTCCATTTCTCATTTGCATAACTTTTTCCAATATTTTTTTCGTCATCTACTAAGGTATATCTAAAGAATATCTGAAGAATAAAAACATTTAAGATTGAACTAATGAGAATTATAACAAAAATGAGAGGAAAATTAAAAAGAAGCATTAAGATATCTTTAATCGTTTAAAGGAAATATCTTTAGAAAGAACTTAATAAATATTTATTTTACTTCTCATTTTTGCTATTATTTTCATTAAGTATATCTAAAGAATATCTGAAGAAATTTGAAAAAGGCTTTAAAAGATTACAAACATTAGAGATTGAACTAATGAGATATTTAACAAAAATGAGAAATAATATAATCTTTAATCGTTGAAAAGAAATATCTCAGGAAAGAACTAAGTAAATATTCATTATTATATTATAGAAAAATATTTCTACTTCCTATTTTTGTTATTTTTTTCAATAGTCAAAATGTCTTCGAAAAGTTTAAAGTTTTACGCCAAAATATCTATAGCAGAAACCAGTAATGCAAAAAAAGGAGAGTAATTTTGGGAAGTACACCAGGTAAATGAATAAGAGATTGCATATGAAGAAAGTTACATCTTCCAAAAGAAAAAACGATTCATTAAAAGAAAGTTGAAAAAAAAATGTATCTAAAGTGGCTTTCAAAAATTGAAGACAAGACTATTTTGTAATAAAATTATAAGAGTGCATTTAAAGGACTCATAAAGTTTTTAAGACGTATAATCTTAAAAGAATTCAAAATATGCATAAAATGTATAATTTTTAAACTTGTTTGAGCATTTCGCATTGTATATTTAATAACTGCCTTTTAAAGATATATAAAAGGCCATAAAATTTGCTTTAAAGTAGAGTTGGAGAGTTTTTCTAAAGCTTATTCTTTAAAAAAGTCGTTTTTCAAAACGTTTTGGCTCATTAAAATATTTTATAATATATTACAATCAAAATTGTAAACCGTCTAAGTATAAAAAGTTATTAAATACATATGGCAAGGCTACCTACGATTATGGATTATGACCCACTATACCCGAGCCCAAGATCTAAAACTCACCAACCCACGAGGGTTTTGAGATAGCCCTAAAAATCTCCATTAAACGAGGTATTACGGAAGTTATTTCAGAAACCAGGCCCGACAGGCGCTATATTTTATAATATATTATCATCAAAACTATATCAAGCGTCTAAGTCTAAAAAGTGATCGAAGCTGAACATGTGACAAAACTACCTATGAATATGGATTTGGATCTATTGTATCCTAATCCAAGGACTAAAAATCATCAGCTCTCGGTAGTTTTGAGATAGTCTTAAAAACGAGATATGACGGAAGTTTTCTCAGAAACTAGACCCGACAGGTTAGTGTCGGATTTTGATTCAAAAACATCGTCAGCTGAATGTTGAAAGTATCCAGCACTTCTAGTTTCTAACATAAATCCAAGGTCTAAAAATCATCAGCTCTCGGGAGTTTTGAGATAGCCTTGAAAACGAGATATGAAGGCAGTTTTCTCAGAAACTAGTCCCGACAGGTAAGTGTAGGATTTTGATTCAAATACATACATACTCAAAACGTTGAAAGGATCCAGCACTTGTAGCTTCTAACATAACCTCAAAACGAGGTATTTTAATGGTTACCTAAGAGACCTGATATTCTATGTGCTATTTGAACATGAATTCAGATTAAGTCATCAAAAAATAACTCGAAAGAACACAACTTTTATAAAGCTATTACAGAACCCTGGGATGGTGAAGATTCTTAGATTTCGGATTCGGATTTAGCGTCTCAAAATTAGGCAAAATCTGTCAGTTTTCGCCTTATCGATTGACGTACTACGTTCAGCCTAAAATGTCTTTGCAAACAGATATGAGATATTCAAAAGGATATACATATATATACAGGGTGCGCCATTTGAATGTGGTCGATGGAAATATTGAATAACTTTGACAGATTTCAACCGATTGACGTCGTCGAAAACATTTTGGAAAGGTTATTGCATTACAATTTTAACCATGAATCGATTCACGCCCAAAGAACGCGCGGAAATAGTGACAATGTTCATTAAATGTAATTGCCCGATTTTTGGGAGCGAATTTTAATGACTGATGAGGCCCATTTCACGCTATCTGGCACTGTAAATAAACAAAACTGTCGCATTTGGGGGAAAGAAAATCCTCATACTATCCATCAAACTCCACTGCATGATCAGAAAGTGACTGTTTGGGCCGGTGTCTGCTTCAATATTTCCATCGACCACATTCAAATGGCGCACTTCCTGTATATGTGCCTACGATTTTGAGATTGTCTTAAATGACGGAAGTTATCTCAGAATCGGCGCCCGGATTTGGATTCAACATTCACTGCTAGCTTCTAACATAACCTCAAAACGAGGTAATTTGAGATTACTCCCTGACGTTCAAGTTGATATTTGACTTTGTATTCAGATTCATCCACCCAAAAAATAAAAATTTCTTTTAAGTATTCCAGAACCCTGGAGTGGTAAAGATTTTTGGGTCTTGGTTTCGAACTTAGCTGAAAATCAGCCAATGTCAATCGGTTTTGGCCTTATCGATTGACGTACAACATTCAGCCCAAAGTCTCTTTTCAAAACAGATCTGAGATATCCAAAAAGATGTATTTTAAGGCTATTCTCACTATTTATTCCTTATTATTATTTATTATACCCAAAAATAGCTCAAAAAAATACAATTTTTTTTGAGGTGAATACAGAACCCTGGAATGGGGAAGGTTCTTAGATCTCCAAATCAGGCTAAGCGGCTCAAAACTCGCCAATATCAGTAGTTTTTGGCTTTATCTATTGACCTACTACGTTTAACGTAACATCTACTTTCAAACATATCTGAGATATCCGAAAGGATATACTATATTATAAGGCTAATAGCTATTGGTTTCCACAGTTAATTGATTATTCTTATTATTATAAAAAAGTACAGCCAGGCCACATTTTGTAGAATCTAACAATTCAAAAGCAATTCAATACATTCAAATATTGACTTAAATTAGAAATTTTTGTAAACAGCTCAAACCCACATAAAGTTATATTATAATTTTCCTTCAAAATTATGTGCTTAATTTAAAACCAACGTCCATTTTAGGCCTTCAGAAAACCCAATCACCAATTTAATATGCCCTCAACTTCACACCCAAACCCGAAAAAAAATGCAAATAAACGTCAACTTTCAAAGTGCCAAAAAAAAAAAGGTTTCCTTCTTCTATATATAATATTTTGGCAAAGGCCACTCAAAAAGCTCTTTATTAGTTTTTGCCTAACATTACACAAACTGGAAGTTGTCCCATTTGAAGGGATTTCGTTAGGGTTCTTCTATTGCTTTTTTTTTGTAAGCTCGAGTGACTGACAGCGCCGCCATTTTGTCTTGGCGCATCAGTCAGCCGAAAAAGTTTCCTTTTTTTCGTAACGGTTATTATTGTTATTTGGGGCTGCTTTTTTTGGCGCTCATTTTCATTTTTCTGGGGAAAAAAAAATGGTTGTAATTTTCCATCATAACAAATTGCAACATTTTTAGCAAACTGGCTCAACATTTTATTATATAAAGCGTAGAAAATATCCTTACAAGGTTGAGTAACGTATCTGTCAGATACATTTTGATGTGTGGGAAAACTTACGCCTCGCCTCTTTGCAACTTCAATTTGAAATAAAAATCAATATGCCAATCAAAAAAAATGCACAATCAGTGGCAGTTGCAACAACCAAATGCATATGTGCCGCTGGGTCTATATAAAGCTATATATATATATATATATAGATAGCCCCCTCTTTTATCGATTTATGCATCAAAGTTAAAGCTTAAATTGGCACAAACTTCACTTAGCACGAGGAGCGAAAATAAAATCGTGTGGAAATCGCTACAAAATCGCAAGAACGCTGGAATTGGAACGGGGTCGTTGTCAGCTAAAGCGAATTATGGAATAAATGATAAATTGACGTTTTCAATAACGAAGCTGATTGAACAAAATAAATCACATTCAATTGATATTGAAATGAAAAATGTGTGCGAAATAATGGAAATGGAAATATTTATGGATTTGAGGTTAGTTAGGATGACATGAGGAGGGCCAGGCAACTTTCTGCGTGCTCTTGTTAATCTTAAATATAAAATGCCCGTGCCACAATGTTATGGCCCATACTGCTCCAAAACGGCTGGACCGATTCTCTTGAAATTTTGTGCGCCTATTGGGTAGGTCTGAGTATAAGTAAACATCTATTTTTCATAATAAGTGATAAGGGTTGCCCTAAGATAAGTGTAGAACCTCTAAAGCAGTCTTCAAGACTTCCGTAAAATGTCGGGAAGAGGATGCCAAAAAATAATATGCACTTTGGAATGCGTTTTGGTCAAACGCTCTAATGTAGCTAATACTATAAGAAGACTCTTAGGATATTCCCTCCAGGGCAGCCTAGTCGACTCTCGTCAAATGTCGAAAAGAGAGTCTCAAGATTTTCAAAAAATGTCATGAGAATCGGTCCAGCCGTTTCGGAGAAGTACGGTAACTAACATTGTGAAACGAGAATTTTATATATAAGAAGAAACTTATGTTTTACGTGTTACGGGTGTTCTCAAGAACGCGTCAATGAATTTTAAATTTGATTTTTGCGTGATTTAGAGGTTCAATACGGAGGTTTTAAGCCTATTGCGTTCGTTAGATATAAGCATTTTTGTGAATATCGTGAATATAGCATAGTACAGGGTGCGCCATTTGAATGTGGTCGATGGAAATATTGAAGCAGACACCGGCCCAAACAGTCACTTTCTGATCATGCAGTGGAGTTTGATGGATAGTATTAGGATTTTCTTTCCCCCAAATGCGACAGTTTTGTTTATTTACAGTGCCAGATAGCGTGAAATGGGCTTCATCAGTCATTAAAATTCGCTCCCAAAAATCGGGCAATTACATTTAATGAACATTGTCACTATTTCCGCGCGTTCTTTGGGCGTGAATCGATTCATGGTTAAAACTGTAATGCAATAATCTTTCGAAAATGTGTTCGACGACGTCAATCGGTTGAAATCTGTCAAAGTTATTCAATATTTCCATCGACCACATTCAAATGGCGCACCCTGTAGAACACCAGATATTGGACAAGGAGGATCAACCTTTGCTGTGGATAGGACATAGCAAATATAATGGAACTGACGAAACCATATCTAGGATCGAACTGGAGTTTTTAGCCATACCCTCGGAGTTTCATCATATCGATTTCGATCATGGCATACTGGGTCATCCAAAAAGTATATACAATACTTTGTTAGAAATCGATTTGCAAGCTAAACGTCGTCGTTGCTATTCGGAACAAAACGATCCCTATCATCTTATTCGGCAACCGGTTCTACTTATACACAAACTATACTTTGAACCAACGCGCCCGGGCAAAGAGTTACGAACACTATTTTATCTTTCCTGGCACTATAAATCTACCACTTTCCGATATAATGAAGCAGAGTATTAAAAAAGTTTGGGCAGGACAACGTCAAGGTATCCATGAACATTTACTTTTGTTTTGAGAAAAATTTATTACCAAAGCAGCCGAAGGGGATTTCATTTTCCATTTTCCCAGTGGATTCAATTTCATTTGCAGCTGCTATCTCAATTGCAGCCCATATCACTTCTACTCATATTTTCAGAAATTTATTTTATTACATAAGAATAAAAACCTCTAAAAAATTATATTAGCCAACAAATACTTTCTCAACCTCGCACAATTTCCATAATTTCCAATAAAACTTGCGCTTGACAGAGAGTGAAATTCATGAGTAATAGATTGTCTATGAAAATTGGCAACAGCGCCTGCAAAAACGACCTCCATCACAATAAAAGGGAAAAACTCAAGCACAGCCAAACACTTACAGGCCAGCTGGCTTTGTATCTTCAGCAACAAACAAAAAAAAAGATACATTTGTGTTTATTGTAAGACAAAAAGTGGCTTTCAAAGACAAGCAAAAGATACAGATACACTATGCGCTCTTGTGTGGGTTTTTGTTTGTAGACAAACTTGACTTGGTTAAAAACAAAAAATACAAACACCCACCCATACGATCTGGCGGCACATAGATACTCATAGAGCACAATGTATCTGAGTATCTGTATCTAATAGTTGCGCGCTGTTATTTTGTATCTTTTGCCGCCAGCCATGTATATTGGCCTCCATGCAGCAGCAGCTACAAACTCTCAATACGAAAGGCCTGTCTGGTCTGAACTCCATCATGCCCCCCTACCCTACTCCATTGCTCATTTTTCTTTTTGTTCATTTTCTTTTCTCTAGTGTTTTTTTTTTCTTAGGCTAAACAAAATTACTTTTTGTGGCTCTCTCTCTCTCTCGAGCGTTTTTTTTCGCTCTCTCTCTCTCTCAGCTCTTTGGCGGGCAATGCTCGCAGCGTTTATCTTTAGCGTTGTCTTTGCTTTGTTGTTGTGCTTCGTACGTTGTCTTTTGCCTTATGCTTTTTTTATTTATTTTGTATAAATTTTTTTTTGTTTTTTCTTCTTTCTTTTATAATAAATGTCTGCTGCTGCCTTGGCTTGTTGTTACTGTGTGAGTTCATTCAACTGTCAAAAAAATATATATATGTAAAAAATAAAATTAAAAAAAAAAACGTCGACGATTCACGCATGCCAAGAAGAAGAAGCAGCAGCAAGTATAGAAAATGAAATAAAATTAAAAGTAACAGCAGCAGCCGCCACAATATGACCAAAATGTATCTGCGTATCTGTGAGTTTGCTTTTTAATGACTTTGTCCTGAACAAGCTGCTGCTGCTGCTCTTGTTGTTGTTGTTGTCTTTTGGTTGCACATTCGAAAATGTTTTTGTATCTAGTAAATGCTTTTTATATACAGTATGTCAAGAAAGTGTTTTTACAAGAGGGAAAAACATCAAATTTTATGTTTGGTCGCAAAAATATATAGTTTTAGATAATATTTTAGTAAAACAAAGTATGCAGTATGGTTAGTAACTTAATTCTTAACAATATAATAATAAAAAATTTTGCATTCAATGCATAAAAAGGATAAAATAAGACTAAAAACTAAAATCACACATTTTTAGGAGTGTCAAGAAAGTGTTTTTACACTTCTTGTTTAACTAAAATTACCAACTAATTAAATTAAAAGATTTTAATATTTTGTTTGCCTACCATTGGCAACACAAACTGCTTCCAGTCGACGTTTCATCGAATCAATTAGGTTTTCCATGTCATATGAGTCTAGAATCTTCTGCCACTCTTCCTGTAGCGGTTTTGAGCTCAACTAGACTTTTGGGGCTCCGTTTGGCCACTTTTTACTTTAAAAAGGACCACAAATTTTCAATTGGGTTGATGTCTGGACTCAGGTGGAGTATCTATCACTTTTTTACAGTTGAAGAGGAGCCACATCTTCACCATATGAACCTTATGCTTTGGGTCGTTGTCGTGATAAAATTTAAAAGTAGGCCTGTTGTCGCAATAAAATCCAAATTTTCGGGCACTACTTGGCAAATATGATTTCAAAACAGTCAAATATTGTGGAGCATCCATTGTGTTGTCAATAAATGCCAATTCTCCAACCCCTTGGCGGGATATGCATGCCCACACCATCACCGACAGTTTTTCAAATTTTACGGTTGGGATTAAATTTTTATTTTCCAGCGCTGCTAGGGGCTTCCGCCAGACTCCATTGTTATAAAACATCATAATTTTTGTTTCATCACAAAATATAACATCATCCCAATATGTGGAGCTCTTCTCCAAATGCTCCTTTGCGAATAACAGCCGCTTTTCTATGTTTACACTAGAAAGCAAAGGCTTCTTACGAGCTACTCTTGACGTGTACTCATAGCGATTAAGCAATTGTTGCACGGTTTCGTGAGAAATATCATCGCCATGCTCGTCCTTAAGCTCGGTAGCAATAGCTCTAGTGGAAATTCGAGGATTTGCTCCCACTTTCCTCACTATTCTCCGCTCCTCCCTGTCTGTTATTTTTCGGGGCCGTCCACATGCCACCTTTGCTTCCAGAACAAAACATTTCTGACAATTGTGGGACGGTTTTTCCAATCTGGTGATTGTAATATACCAGTTGGGCGTGATCAAATGTAACTCTTTTTCCGGGCATAGTTTTCTTGCAAAAACACACTGATCGCAGGTAGAACTCATTAGCAAATGGCCAGCAAAATTGTCAGCACAATAGCAGACAGTTCGTAGAAACAAGGAATGCAAAAAAACGGTAAAAAAAAAGGTAACGGGAACGACCACAAGGAATTCCAAAGAGTTGTAAAAACACTTTCTTGACACGCTTGAAAATGTGTATTTTTAGTTTTTAGTCTTTTGTTGTTAGGTTAGTACGTTGAATGCTACTTTTTTTGTATTATGTTGTTTAAAATTAAGTTACTAACTATACTGCATACTTTGTTTTACTAAAAATAAATCAAAAAATATATATTTTTGCGCCCAAACATAAAATTTGATGCTTTTCCCCTTGTAAAAACACTTTCTTGACAAACTGTATATGTATCTACATATATACATATTCTACAGCATGCATTATGCATGTATTTTCCTCTTTTTTTTGATTATTTTTCGTGTGCAGCTGCTTTTGAACTTTTCTCTGCTCATTTTTCGGTTGCCATGTCTAAATTTAAGTTTAAATTTTAAACAGTCAACAACATTTCACAGGCAACAACTAACAAAAACAAAAACAAAGCGACGAGCATCGCATCAAGGCAACAGACTCGCCTATTCCCAGCCCCCATTTTCCTAACACAATCCAACCATTACCAACGATTGCATTTCGTAAAAGTTTTTTCGGTTTATTTTTGTTAGATCTATTGAATCTATATATATATATATATAGTATATAGTATGTGTTAAATATTTGTATATATATGCTTTTATTTATGGTATTGTTACGTTTCCGCTTAAAACGCAGACCTCCAAAATGCATGTGGCAACTATTTTTGTATCTTAAAGATACATATAGCTCCTATGCGTATTTCATAGATACATAATGCGTTGTTAGTGGGACGTATTTTGTAAAGCTATTAAAGCGTTTTGAGGCAAAATTAATTTGAAGTTATTTTGGTTGAATTTACTTAAATTCTTCTAGTTTATCTATGATGTGATTGTGACTTTAAATATGGCGTGACGTTTCGGTATATTTAGCTTTATGCCGGGGTCTAAAATTAATTAACATTCGCTTATCTAAAATATTTTTTTGATTATTGAAAATTATCAACGAATTTTAAATATAGCTCACGTGATTAGATTAATATTTAAATTGTGATGTCATCAAAGGGAAGAAAGAAAAGACAATTAAAGCAAGACAGAGAATAAGTTTAGACCCTCTAATGAAGTCTTCAAGACTTCCGCGAAGAGACTGCCAAAAATATATGCACTTTAGAATGCGTCTTGGTCAAACGCTCTACTGTAGCTAGTAGACCCTCTTGACCAAATACTGTCAGGGTAGAACCTCCGAGGAAGCCCTCTAACGTAGTATTCCGGACATCCGACAACTGTCGCGAAGAGAGTGCCAACAAATAATATGCACTTTAGGATCCGTCTTCGTGAAACACTCTACTGTAGCTAGTACTTAAGACAAGACCCTTAGGATATTCCCTCCAAGGCAGCCTATCGACTGTCGTCAAATGTCGAAAAGAGATTCCCAAGAGACTCTTAAATTAATTAACTTTCGTTTATCAAAAATATTTTTTTTTTCTTATTGGAATTTATCAACAAATTTTTAATATTGCACACGAGATTAGATTAATATTAAATTTGTGATGGGTAGGGGAACCAGGGATGATGGAGCCGTTCGCAGAAGTGCATGCTAATGCGGAAAATTTCTGATCGCCATACACTTGGGAGTGGCCAGAAACGATTCTTTTGCTGAACGGTTCAAGCAGCTCACGAACTTCCGACTGAGTAACCCCCTGAACAACCGTTCTGTTGGCTAGCTAATTGTGAGAAGGCAAACCAATGGCTTCCCGATCATGTGGCGATCCACAACTTAGCGTCTGTATTCAGAATGAGCGCCTGCAAAAGACGTCTGTTCTCCGATTAGGGGCGGCTTATTTAAAAGTGACTTGTCACCGTCAAAGTTATCAGGACTGACTTTGAGCTCATAATTTAGTGTCAGAACCTTGCTTCCTCACATATTTATTTATAAGTATGAGAGTAGACCCGAGGAATATTCATTCTCTAAGTGGTACCCTTGTACCTGCGGCTAATCCACCTGCTTTGGCAGCATGCACGACGGATTTGGAGGTGCAAGCCCTGCCCTATGACTCACTAGGAGTAACAGGACATAAGAAGAAGAAGGGAAATGCAAGAAACGACAGCTGAAGTAAGGCAAAGGGTATGTTTACACCCTCTAACGAAGTCTTGAAAGCTTCCGTAAAATGCCGCGAAGAGAGTGCCTTAAAAATAATATGGACTTTGAAATGTTCATTGGGACCTGTCTTGGCCAAACCCCCTACTGTACCTAAATTAAGAATAGACCCTGTAACGCTGTGCTTCATTGGGATTGCAAATAAGACTTGGTCTTGTCCAAATACTATAAGGGTAGACCCTCCTGAGGGTAGACACTCGTAAGGAGAGTCCCAAGAAAAAGTATTCCTCTAAAATTATGCATAAGAAGTGACACAGAAATTGCTTTGGTAAAATTGCCAATGAGGTTCGTAGTGACTCTACAACAACTATCATTAGAATACAACCTCTACCCAGTCTTTTCCGGTAAAAAGTTGTGAAAAAACCCCCAGAACATAGTTTGCACCTTAAAAGGCTCATTGGAATTGGCAATGAAACCCGGGATAGGTAACATGCTAGACTATAACTCTATCCCATGTTTGTTTGTCAAAAAATATTGTTACAAAGTATATAGCTAAACAGCATCCTTTCCACGGTCTCCTTACAGATCTTGTTTCAACGATAGAGTCATTCTTTTCTTAGTGCTCAGGAACTCCAATGTCCAGAAACTGCGTAAAACTGAATGAAAGAAGTTCAATTAAAGTGGCTTTTTGATGTTCATCTTGAAAATAGCTCTAAGTGCAAACTTAGGCAAACTCTTGTATTGTTTCAGAAGAAAGTAATCCGTTCGAACTTAGCTTTTTACTCGCTATTAAGCACTACCAAGTACGATAAAAGTGCATACTGTACCAGCTCTACTTTGACAATGGCTACATACTAGTTTCTTCATGTCTCTTACAAGTAGAAGATTCTGTTTCAGAAGAAACTAATTCTTGCGAACTTTGTTTCTGTATTCGTTATCGAGGACTAACAAGTTCTGCATAAAGCTCCCTACCAGCTCTACTATAACATGGGACACATATTAGTTACTCCAAGTTTCTAACAACTCCCCACCAACTGCATCTTTCGCAACGAAAGGATTAGATTGACTAAAACCAGACTGTTCTTACGCAGATTTACGGTGTGGCTGTCAACAAATTTACTACGTATTACAAAAACCTAACTTCTACCCTGTCTAACAAACTATTTAAGCCTTCTTTAAGTCTCAAACTTTATGCAACTTGAGGCCTTATAAAACCGCAATAACAGTTAAAGCTTGCAGCACAGACAAATGTCTAAACCGTAAAGCCAGCATCTGTCTAATACGCCCTGATATAAAACTAGCTAAAAAGATTCAAATTTCAGGATTTAAGCTGCTTGAAAGTTTTACAACAACATTTACCACACAACAGTGCTGTAAAAAAGTTGATGTCCCAAACCAAACCAGGAAGACAACACCAACATATACATACATATAATATAATAAAGAAGCAGCAAAAAAAAAACATACTAATACATAATAAACTTTGGCCAACGGTATTTTACATATGCACGTAACTAGGCGTTGCGTTTGTTGTTGTTTTTGTTGCTGCTGTTGCAACGGGACGGGGTGTGCCTGCTGCAATGCAAAACATATACAAACGAACGCATCACGAAAATAAAGAAAGAAATAAAAAAACAGACAACAAAATAAAAATAAACTTTGCCGCAAGCTGACACACACACATATGCAGAAGCGCGCATGCAGGCATAGATAGATAAAGATGGCAACGAAGGAAAACGAAGGAAGACGGAGACAGAGTGGAGCTTGGCACGCTCGCTCGCTACTTGCCTGAGAGCAAACATAAGCGCTGCATGCTGCGACGACGACAGCGACGCTGACGTCGTTGTTGTCTGTTTTTTTATTTTTGTGTGTGTATCCCATGAAACGTTGCCAGAGCGCACAGTGGTCGAAATGCGCGATATTGATAGAATTTATTTGAATTTTTAAATATAGTTGAAAAGCAGCAGCTAAACAAAATAAAAATACAGACTTAAGTATTTTTAATTTTTACTCCGCCCTATACTCCGACTAGGAGCGATAAGTTGTGCTACTGGAGTGCTATGGTATTACTTTTAACTTTTTCGATTGTCAACTAGATGTACAATTTTATCAAGAAATAAAAAAAACAAAAAGTATCTTTATTTTGTTTAGATGAACAGTTTTAATTAAAAATTTTTTAAATGCTTGACGGATTTTTGCAATCTATCCTTAATAATCAGCAAACTGTATAAAATTATTTGAACAATAACAGGATTATATATTCTCAATTAAAACTAGTCGCTATATGAACTGGCAACTGAAAGATTGTTAGCAGAAGAACTTTTAGATTAATTGACTGATAAAGGGAATGAAATCCCCTTAAATGAAATTTAAGTCTTCTATGAGATAGTCTATTTCCCGTAAAACTTAAGACTAGATAATTTATTTATTTATTCAACCTAACATTGTATATATTCATTTACTGACTAATTACAAAACATAAACATAGGAAGTTTACCCTCGGTTCCAAGGGATATCTCTAATTTCTGAAATGTTATAATTTGAAAAAATATTTATTCAATGAAAAAAGGATCTAAAAAATAGGTTGCTTTCAATTACAACATTTTTATTTAAAATGCAGCATATAATATTTTATGCCAGTTGGTTTTTTTGGGCGTTTATGCAACCAAATTAATTTTTTTTTCACCTTGTATTTTATTAACGAAAAACAAAAAATGTGTCAAAAATTATGTTAAGCTTTAAGCTAAAAGCGAATTCTCTTACGAACATTTTGAGTCTAAGATCTTTAAAATCTGGTAAAAATTGTAGATGTTATGGAACCATGAACAATAATCCGGACTAATTTTGCATAAAAATTTCAAAAATAAAAAACAGTGAAATAAAATGGATTTTTTTTTCAATTAAAGTTCAATTGAGTGCAGAGCGTTACTTTTTTTTCTAACTTAAAAATTCGCGTTTCTAATTTCTTAAATTTCGAATTTGCGAGCGTTCTAATAAGTGAGCTCCTATGTAAAGAGTTTAGCCTTTAAAGCATTAAAGATAAGATATTTATAAAACAGGATTATAACTATGGTCAAATATTGTCTATGTAACTATTGCTAAATTTGCAGACTTATTTTTTTACAAAGAAAATCTTTAGAATCTGTACTTTAGATCTTTGTGTATTTCGGCATTTGTCACATACTTTGAAGCGTAACGAATGTTTTTTTTTTTTCAAAGTTTTAGATTGGTAACGCTGTTCAAATTCCAGATTTGCTATGCTCGCAATGCCCCATAGTTCATTGCCATATGTTGAAAAAGCTTTAGCGCCGCATTTATAAAGTCGAACTTTGTTCCCGAGCAAAATATTAAAACAAAAACGTTGCTAAAACCTAATCAATTTGCTTTGTTTATTATTGTAAGCTATCAAAAATGAATCAAGTTAAGTGCTAAAAATAAATGTTTAAATGCTTTTCAATAATCGCTAATCAGATTTGGAAGTGAAATCTACAGTATATTTTTTATATTTTATTTACAATCTGTCTGTTCTTGCACAAGAAATAAGTTTACTAAATAACAATAATAAAAAAGAATATAAATATAACAGCAAGTTTCCATTAAAACCTACTTTTGTATTACAAATCACCTGAAAACATATATTTAAAATCCAGACAACTATAACTTTTATTAGGGAAAATATTAAAATCTTGTCAAAAATTATTTCTACCTTGCGCAAAATTGCCGATGCCCCGTGGTATATCCGAAATAGTAACCTTCACAAGGATCTAGGCATTCCCTATGTGGGTGATGTGTTGAATAAACTTAGCGACCGTTAGTAACCGCTTTAAGGGGGACGCCTAAAACGACTTTACCCAAACGACCTCAGAAGGCGACCTCAGAATCTACTTGATTTTTAAAAGTATATGTGTATATAGAGTAATCTAAGCCATACCACACAAAAAGTTATATTGAGTGTTCCTTTTTTATTATAAATGTTGAATTATAACCCCTACAATAAAGGGTTGATTGCCAATAATAAATATACGAGAAAAAAAAAACATAATTTCCGAAGACTTTTTACTAAACACTTTCATATAAGCAACCAAATTGCTTTGAAGTGGACTTGAAAAACTCGTCTGTAGTTAAAAGTATGCAAGAAATTAATTAATTTAGAACATTTTAATAAAATAAACAACTTTTTTATATTAACTCCATTATTGTTTTAATAAAATTATGTTATTTTTTGTTGTCAAATGAAGGTTTTCCTTTTTTACCTTTAAAAATATTTATACTTTATTGTAAAAAATTATTATTGTAATATAAATAAATTTTAATTTGCTGTATTATCTTTGATAAAACTCATAACAATCTTGTAAATATAATTATGTATAAAAATTGAATTTTGGACGAATAAATGAATTGAATTGAATTTAATAAAATTATGCTCTGATTTATCATTTATAGATTTTATGTTACTCTTAAAAATCAACTAGTTCAACATACATTGAACCACTGTGCAGCGCAGCGCAGCATGTCGGCTACAACAAACACAACAACAATAAAAGCAACTTATTTTTGTTTAGTTGCCACGTTTTTTTTCTTTTTGTGTTGTTTTTTTTTTTGCTTGCTTTTCAAGTTAGTTTTTTTTTATTTTTCTTTTTTGTCTGCTGCGCTTTGCTGAGTGCTTTTTATGGATTTCTCTTTCGGCAATTTATACTTTTTTTTTGTCTTGTTTTTGTTATTTTTGGTAGCAAGGAATGTGCAGCACAAGCGGCAGCAGTAAACAACAAAGCAAAGAGCATAAGAGAAATGAATGCTGTTGCAAGACATGCTCATGGTAAGTTTACACCGACCACAAGCAAAGAGTGTTTACATTGGAGTCACAAAAGAACAAGAACTGAACTAGTTCAAACTGAAATTCTTAAATGTATGCTCAATTTAGCTATCATTAATCGTATTGCTGATGATGGCTAGCTAAAAATAGATGAAGTTAAAATTTAGTTTGGTCTAAATCAGTGTGTACACACTGACATTTCGCAACTAAGCTTGATGCAGTGCAAACCTAGCATCAACACTAAAACATATGCATATGCATGAAAAACAAATGCAACTTTGTGCGTGGGTTGTTACTACATTTCATATAGACAACCAAAAATAAAAACAAAAAAGTGGCGTTGAAAAACAACAACAAAATAGACCAAGAAAACTTGCAACAACTTTTAATTGACAGTTGTATACTGGACACACGCGCATATGTGTCTAGGTCTGACTGACTTTGGCTTTGTATTTGTGAGTATCTGTGTGTGTGTTGGCTGTTTGTCGGCGATCTTGGCAAGCAAGTCTAACTTGTTATGTATACTATTTGCTATAATTGGTTTTGGTTTTCTTTCTTATAGAGTATACTACTAAAGCGTCTATATATGAATGTAATCAAAAGTCAGTTAAAGCTTAGCTTTCGGCATTTATTGTTAGTTGGTCATTTTTATACCATATTGCTAGTTCGTATGTTATTGCTTTTTGCTTTTTAATTGGGTTTTTCGTTGTTGTTATTGTTGTTGTTGCTTAACTTGGTTAGCCAAGTTTTGATGATGTCTTGTACATAAAAATGTAAACAGTCAATAATAATCATTGAATATGCCAAGCGCGAATTTTGAAATAGCCGCGAAACTTTTGCCAATTAAAAACACATCAAAATATTTTTTAAAAACGTGTCTTGCAAATTTGATGCACATCAAAATCAGCGTTTAATTAAAACTATAGCCAATAAAACTATTGACGTATATTTGAGGGTATGAAATTTGGCAACAGCTCATTTTATGCTGAAATTTGGCAACAGCTCATTTTATGCTATTAATCGGTTAACATTGTTCCACATGCTGCAGAACAAAATTTGTTAAAGTTTTAACAAACAAGCAACTTTTAACAATCGGAAGTTTGTTATTATTGGGAAGAGGTCAAAAGCACCAAACTTCAGGCCCTCAGGGCGTAATTAACTGTTTGGGCAGCGAATGAAGGTTCGCTTGAGTTTCGGGCTCTAATTTAGGACGCTAATTGCTGGTACACCAATTTGGTATTTGGTGCCCAAAACAATTAGACAAAGTTAATGTAAATTTTCCCAAGCTTCAAAATATTAAAAATACTTAAAACTTTCTAGCTAACCAACATACCTTCAATGCCTAGCATTACCCAGTACTTAACTTCTCAATTACTCAACATCCAACCATGAAAAATCGAAAAATGTTTCCCAATAGCCATGAAAACCGGCAAATCGATTATAGCAAATATTTTGTTGGGAAATTTGTGATTTGAAACTAATTTTTCTCATAGAAGTTAAGGAAATTTTTCGAGCTTAAAAATAATTTTATAATCAATAATAATAATTTATAATCAAGTTTATTGGTATTATTTTCTTAAGAATAAAATAAAATTAGTTTTGCTTCAAAGTTTTGTCTCAACTTTAATATTTCAAGCTGTTTATATTTAAATTTAAAAAATAAATATGTCAGCTGCATAGGTAAGCCTTGTTTTGACCTCAAGTAAAATTTATGATTACATTTTAATTATTTTTGTGAGGTTTATGAGGTTTAACTTCTAGAGTTGTTTGTGGCTTGAGAACTTTTATATTTCTCAAAATCTTGTAATTTTCTAATTAAAATTAAAAAAATGCCTCTATTATAATTTATTTCTGTGCTTCTAAATTTATGAGCATTAAACTTAAAATGTTTAATATTAAAAACACTAAAAAATTAAGCACAAATTTGAAGTTATAACAATTTTTCATTATTAAAATTTATGGCACAAGTGAAAAAGCTTATTTTATGAAAAAAATCCACAAAGATTTTTTACTAAAATTTTACTAATATCAAATAAATTGTTCTTGAATTATACGCAGAAACGATCAAATTTAATTTTCTGGAAATCTTTTAAGAACCAGTTGACTTTTGATGTTTAAATTCATAGAACTAGTGAAAAAGTTTATTTTATGAAACAAAACCACAAAGGTATAATACGAAAATTTTTTTCCAAAATCGGTGGAATTAAATTGGGAACGCTGTAATGATCAAATTTAAGACCCTTTTCCTGGAAATCTTAAGTAAGAACAAGTTGATAGAGCTAGTGAAAAAGTTTATTTTAAGAATCAAAACTACAAAGATATATTACTAAAATCGATTAAGTGGATCTGGGAATGAACGATGAAATTTAAGACCCTTTTAATGTAAATCTTAAACAAGAAACTGTTGATTTTTGGTAATCAAAATCTATAGAACTAGTGAAAAAATTTATTTTATGGAA
Source organism: Chymomyza amoena (assembly GCA_037043745.1). Taxonomy (NCBI): domain Eukaryota; kingdom Metazoa; phylum Arthropoda; class Insecta; order Diptera; family Drosophilidae; genus Chymomyza; species Chymomyza amoena. The sequence goes on from JBAMAX010003171.1 coordinate 44,833, forward strand.
CACAAATATATATTAGGAACATTTTACTTAAATTGATTGAATTGATCTAGGAACTATACGCAGTAGCGATCAGATTTGAGAACCAGTTGATTTTTGGTAATCAAAATTTATAGAATTAGTGAAAAAATTTAATTTATGAAATAAAGCCACAAAGATATATTACGAAAATTTTACTAAAATCGATTATATAGATGGGGGAGTTATAGGCAATAAAGATCAAATTTAAGCGCCTTTTTTGGGCTCTTTTAAGAACTAGTTGATTTTTGATGATAAAAATTTTAAGAACTAGTGGAAAAGCTTATTTTATGAAAGAAAACCACAAAGATATATTACGAAAGATTTGACTAAAATCGATTGAATCGATCTAAAAATTATCGATGAAATTTTTTAAGCTCCTTTTCTGTAAATCTTATATAAGACCCAATTGACTTTTGGTAATCAAAATTTATAGAACTAGTGAAAATATTTATTTTATGAAACAAAACCACAAAAATATGATTACGAAAATTATATTAAAACCGATTGAATTGATTTGGCAACTAATAACAGCGAGTAACGATTTAATTGAAGAAGCTTTTCCTGGAAATCTTTTAAAAATCAGTTTACTTCGAAAACTTTATGTTTAGAAGCTATAGTCAGCGAAATCGCTACTTAGGCTCTTGTAGACTAAAACATAGATATTTTTTACTTTCTGGGTATGTCACCCATTAAGAGGTCTCTTGAAGTGTCTCATTTAAGAAACTATTAAAGATTAGACATTGACACTGACATTGACATATTTATGAAGTTTGCGTAAAAGTGCAGTATTTTTTTGTATATCGGTACTGATTTGGTGGTACAGAGTATTTTAAATTCTATAACAATTGAAATATATAGCACACAGGGGGCTGAGGCCTTTAATTTTGTGTACTTAAGAGCAGAGCTAACTAAAAAAATATGATTTTTTCTAACAGTACCGAATTTCGCTGGTACAGAGTATTTTAAATTCTATTTAAATTATATAGAAAGCACACAGGGCGTGGAGCCCTTAATTATGTACACTTTACAGCAGAGGCAACTAAATAAATGAGTTGCTTTTTTTGTATATCATTAGCGAATTTATTTTGAATTCTATTCAAATTATATAGAAAGCACACAAGGAGTGGAGCCCTTTAATTTTTTGTACTTAAGAGCAGAGCTAACTAAATAAATAAGGTTTTTTTTTGTATATCATTAGCGAATTAGCTGGTATAGAGTACTTTCAATTCCCGTATTAAATTGTATAAAGCTCACGAGGGACATTGCTTGTTTACTAGCTAACCGAGCTAGCTAAAAGAATAGTTTTTATCAGTGGCGAATTAGCTGGCGATGTTACCAGAGTATTTAAATTCTGCCAGCCACCTGGGCTGAGCCTCTAGTGTCTAGCACTTAAAACAGGGAGCTATTAAATGAGGCCTTGTATCATTTGCGATTGCACTTTAAAGAGTACTTTTGTTTCTAATAAAATTATATAGAAAGCACACAGAGCCCGAAGCCCTTTAATTTTGTATACTAGCTAACTAAATAAATAAGTTAATGATAATTTTTTTTTATATATCAGTAGCGAATTATATTTGCTGTTATAGAGTATTTTAAATTCTAATTATATTATAAAAGCATACAAGGGAGCTGAGCCCTTTAATTTGGTGTACTTTAAAGGAGACTTAACTAAATAAATAAGATAAGAATTTTTATTTTCGTATATCAGTAGCCAATTTGCTGGTATAGAGTATTTTAAATTCTTAAAATTATATAGAAAGCACAAAGGAGGCGGAATCCTTTGATTTTGTATACTTTAGAGCAGAGCTAACTAAATAAATAAGATTTTTTTTGTATATCATAAACGAATTTGCTGTTATAGAGTATTTTAAATTCAATTTAAATTATAAAAGCACACAAGGAGCGGAGCCCTTTAATTTTGTATGCTTAAGAATGGAGCTAAGTAAAAAAGCTGATAACTTAGAATTGAATGTATTAGAATAATTCTTAAATTATTGTTAAAATCTCCCGCTGGTAGAGTATTTTAAATTGCATAGAATTTCCACACAGGGGCCGAACCCCTTTAATTTTGTATACATAAGAGCAGAGGTAACTAAAACAGCTGATATCTTAGAATTGCAATGGCTTATTTGTGGGTTCCTCGAAGGGATTTTTTTATGTCAGTAGCGAATTAGTTGGTAAAATACTTTATTAAATTCTGTTAAAATTATATACAAGCACACAGGGGGTCGAGACCTTTAATTTTCGATGCTTAAAATAGCAAATAACTAAATTAGCTGTTATCTTAGAATTGAATGTATTAAAATTGTTACAGTCTCCCGCTTGTAAAGAGTATTTGAAATTCCAAAGAATTGCCGCACAGTATCCGAAGCCCTTTAATTTTGTATAAGACTTAAGTAACCAAAACAGCAGATTTCTTATAATTGTATGCATTAATTAAGTCTAGAGGTCTTTGAGGCTAGAAAATATTACCACTCTACTCACTTATTTCAGTTTATTTTACTGCCCATCGCTCAAACCAACAAATTTTTAACTTCCCATCTCTAATTTAATCTTTTCCACATCCCTAAGCTCATTTCCTCTTCATTTGGCAACCTAATGTGACCCACCTCGTCGTTATGCAAAGCAAAACCCTAAAAACCTCAATAACAAAAAAAAACTGCAAACTACTTAATTATTGCCGGGACTGTTCTAATTTTTCAGTTGGTAACAACAAAAAAAAACAGCTTATAATGAGAAAAGAAAGAAAAAAACCAAACAACAAAAAAGAGTAACAAAATACTCAACACTTACATTTCGCGCAATCAGCTTCTGCTCTTCGCCTCTCCTTCTGCAACGTGTACCGTTGCACGTTGCTGCTTGCTATTTTGTTTTTGTTAAATTTTGACGTTGTCTCTTTTAGCGTTTATATTCCATTTGTTGTTGTTATTATTATGTTATGCTTTTATATAAAACTTTAAAAAAAATTTACACGCGTCTTATATGACGCTCGGCCTGCTGTTGTTGTTGTTGTGTGTTTAATAAGAGGAAGACATGCAAAATACACAACGTACAACGGATGAGAATGAAGCATAAACCGAAAAGGTTTTGAAACCGCAGTTAGCTATTATTTCCGCTTTTATATTATTCTCGCACTTTGCACTACATCATACAATTTTATTTATTTCCTTTAAACTTTGCTTCGTTGTTTTTTTGTTATAATTTAACTTTATGCTGCAAGTGAAGAAAAGATAGAATTTAATTTATTATTATTAAATCTTGTTGCACAGTTTAATTTATCTACTTTTTTCATTTTATTTTCAGCTGCTTTTTTATATGCGACGGCGGCACTCACACACACGCACACATAAATAACAGACACACACGCGGCACTAATACTAAGACACAAAACTCGCGCCACACACACACACACACGCACGTTTATACAACGACGATAACGATGACGGCGGCTGCTGCTTCTTCTTCCTGTGCTTATTGACAGAGCCTCGTTTTGCTTATTTTTTTTTTACTTTATATGTGCATCTAATTTTATTGCTTTATTGCCACTTCATAACTTTAATTGCATTTACTTGTGCATTTTGTTTAAGATTTCAAACTTCACTAAACACACTTTTTATTTTTTTTCTATTTTTTTTAAAGCCATTTTCGCCGTCGCATTCATATATATAATTTTTTTTTTTTCTTCTACTTCTCTTTCACACAGCTTCGCGCTTATGTTAGGCACTGATTTGCGGACTCGCTCTAGCGCGTGCGCTGCATACAAACTCACGTAATTTAACTATTTTGAATTTTAAGCATTTTCCCAAAATTTGGCGCTTGCATGCACTAATACAAAACTTGTCTAACACACTGCACTTATTTAATTATTGCAAATTGTTGCGTATTTAACAACAATCTTAAATTTTCTGCTTTATTGTATAATTAAGTATATTCTCAGCCAAATGTTAAATACACATACGCGCAGCGGACACGACACGTCCATTCCGTACAAGCGCTTGTTTCTTTTTCTCTTTTTAACATTGTTCGTTTGGGGTACATTCAAAAGTGTGTACACACGTGTTGGCAGTGCTGTTAATTAACAGAGCGCAGGCATGTTGTCTATGTTGGTTTAACAGCAAGGTGTTAAATTTGATGGTAAATTTAATTTAAATTAAAGGGTAGTATAAGCAGCGTTAGGTAGGTGCTTGAAATTTCTAAATTTATTTTTAAAATTTTTTAACGTTACTGCTTTATGTGCAAATTGTACACACAACATTTTGCACGTACGCCCATAGTTCTATGCAGTAACAGCGTCAGTTGTTTTTACATGTTACTTAACAGCTAAAGCAAGTGTTGCTCCGGCTGCGGCAAAGAAAATATCAGCCATTTGTTTTTATGCGGCTGCTACAACTCTAGTGCACATGCGTGCGTTGAACAGCAGTCAGCTTTTGTATGGCTAACTGTTGCAGTGTTTTGCAGCACTTAAAAAGTAATATCGATAGCTGCATATTTAATTTAGGCGCGTTGCAAACATAGCTCTTTTTGTTTAGTTGGGCAGGATTTTTCATTATTTTCTTTTTATATATAAGATACGCCTTCCAAAAACCTGCAGCTAGTATTATTGCCTATTTCCTGGCTATATTTAAAGGCTTAAGTGCACTTACATGCCTCTGAAATTGCTGTGGCTCAATTCTTTGCCAATTTGTTATCGATGTGTCGAAAAAGCAGCTGCTGGCAATTTTCCATCACTAGCCCGCGCGTGCAATTTGTAAAACAATTATTTATTAAAAATCAAGGTGTAGCTTATAAATTTCAGGAATAATGATTTATAATAAATATATTTAAATGGATAAAATTATTGTTAGATTTTGGCTTCAAATGGCAAATAAAACGCATTTATTTCAACTTTAACTAATTTTAACTTAACAACTTAAATTCAATTTCTATTCATTACAATTATGAATAAAAATTTTTGAAAGTGGATTTGGTAGTAAAATTATTATGATTAATAATTTTATTTAGCTTTTTGAAAAATGATATTTTTAGATAATAACGCGAAAACCCTTTTTTTTTGCGTATTTGAAACTGATAAAGTGAAAAATATCTGTCCTGTCCTGAAAAACGCAGACCCCTCTATCTGCGCCAACTACAGGGGTATAAGCCTTCTCCCTATCGTATATAAGATCCTTACGAGCCTACTGTGTCAAAGACTGAAGCCTCTCGCCAAGGCACTGATTGGACCTTATCAGTGCGGCTGCAGACCCGGCAAGTCCACCGTCGACCAGATATTCACACTACGCCAAATCCTGGAAAAGATCCACTAACATCAAGTCGACACTCACCACCTGTTCGTCGACTACAAAGCAGCTTTCGATAGCCCAATAAGGGATCGCGTATATGCCGCAATGTCTGAGCTCGGTATCCCTGCGAAGCTGATAAGGCTTTGCAGAATGACGTTGAGTAATTCTTGCAGCTCCGTCAAGGTAGGAAGGGACCTCTCCGAGCCTTTTGATACCGTGCGAGGTTTCAGACAAGGCGACCCCTTCTCATGCGACCTCTTCAACTTCGTCGTTCTGCGGAAGGCCGGCGTACATCGCACTGGCACTATCTTCTATAAGAGTGTCCAGCTCCTTGCGTACGCAGACGACATCGACATCATTGGGCGTACCAAGCGAGATGTCACCGCGGCCTTCAGTGCTATTGAACGGGAGTCTGCGAAAATGGGTCTGGCGGTAAATGAGGGCAAAACAAAGTATATGCTGTCGACAAGTAGGGACGTGCGGCGGCTTGGGTCCCAGATTACGGCCGACAGCTATACTTTCGATGTTGTCAAGGAATTCATCTACCTTGGCACCTCCTGGAGATCAAGCGCAGAATCACTCTTGCCAACAGGTGCTATTTCGGTCTCAATAGGCAATTGAGTAGTAGAGACCTCTCTCGCGCGACAAAACTATCTCTCTACAAGGCACTCATCCTTCCAGTGCTTCTTTACGGTGCGGAAGCCTGGACCGTGTCGCTGCTGCAGCTGCCTTGGGAGTTTTCGAGAGGAAAGTACTGCGCAAGATCTTTGGTCCTATTCGAGTTGGCGATGACTACCGCATCCGCACCAACCAGGAGCTGTATGATCTCTTCAACGACATGGACGTTGCTCAGCGTATCAACATCCAGAGGCTTCGCTGGCTCGGACATGTCGTTAGGATGAACGAGGATGCTCCAGCTAGACGTGTGTACGATGCGGTAGTCACCGGCCGTCGGCGGAGAGGACGACCGTGTTTGCGTTGGAAAGACCAAGTGGAAGGGGCCCTGTCTTCGCTCGGTGTGACCAAATGGAGAAGGCGCGCGCAATGCAGAGGCGCCTGGAGAGACGTTTTAAGGCAGGCCGTAACCCGGTAATCGGGTTGTTATGGCCACATAAGAAGAAAAAGATATAAGACTTTATTTTTCAATAATTAATAGCGATTTATAAAGAAATGTTGTTTCCTCAAAAAAAAACAACAAATTTGAGTACTTAAATTTAAAACCCAAATTTTTCTTCGGAATTTTGTGGATAGGGAGCTCTTTAGGATATTATCCAAAACTTGACTTTTCAATTTTGTATTTACTACCAAAATTATTATGCATTAGTGCTTGAATTAGTTGAATTTTTCCATTAAACTTATTATCTTCATTTTTATTCTTCTTATTATTAGTCATTTTTAAGTTATTATAATTTGTATGAAAATCAATAATAACCTGAAGTATCTTTACCAAATTAAAAAATAATAATATTTTTATTTTAATTTAAAATTTAGTCGCATAAAAATCGCTTAAAATAGAGGCCGCATAAAATAAATTAAACTAAAGTTCAAATTTATTACCTACCGCCTTCGATTAGTGATGTGCACTACAGCGATAAGCAACATACGCCAATACAACACATCGATATTTCTGGCAATCGCTACCACGCACATCGCCTCGCTCACATCGATATAACCGATAACATATCAACAATCTTAACTACACTTCGCAGTCCGCTGTTTCTTGTATTCTGTTTTCTCTCTTTTCTCTGTCGGTGTGCGCGCATGAAATTTTTGAGGCGTGTGTATTAAAATAAAATGCATAAATAATTAGTTTAAAATGCAGCTTATTTACGGCATTTGCGCATCAAACGCCAACAATAAACAACGTGTTATTTATTAAACTAAACAACAAGCGTTTGCTCAATTGTGTTATAAGTTAATTTTGTGAGATTTTAGTTGCAGCAGCAGCAGCACAGCACAACGCAAGAGGAAGAGTATAAGAGGTGCATATGAAAATCAAAAGAAAATCTACACGAAGTGAAGAGAAAAAGTCAAAATAGTTGTTGATACCTAATTCAAGTGTATTGTGCATTGTGTTTATATATAAGGTGTGTGCGTGTGTGTGCCAAAAGCCAAACAAAAAAGGGCGTCGGCGTCGCAGTTTGAAATTTTTATGTGCACATAAATATCTAAAAATTAAAACACTGCTATAAACTATATAAGCTACTTAAGGCAAGAGTAGGCAGTCGAATAATTCCAAAAAGGTAAGTTTTGTGTATATTTCATGATCATTTGTATTTATGCATAGTTGTATCTCATCTATATAGTATTGTTTATTTAGTATATGTATATAGTTTGGTTTGGTTTGGCCACTTTTTGTGTTATGTTCTGTGCGTGTGCATATGCTTGTTTGGGATAATTGCTGGTATATATGTTATGTATGTATGGTACATATATGTATACATACATATGTATATAGTTTTATGCACGCCACAATACACACGATTTGATGGATTGTTGTCGCTGGCGGGGTTCGGGGTCACTTTCCGTATACGCCTGCTGCATTTTGATTGTTGATTTTGATTACAACAATAATAATGCGGGCTGCAATAAATTTCTCTAGCTCTTTCTGGTTTCAATCTCTGGAGCTCTCTCTCCCAATTGAAGTTGGTATTAACTTCAATTTCAATTCATAAAAATGACAATAACAAAAAATGTTGTCTGTCATTAAATTCCCGTTTCACATGAAATGCAATAATCTACGCACACACATAAACACGCAGACACACACAGATTATGCGCTTCATAGGCGTAGATAAACTTTATGAGAAGGGGTCGGGATCATTTGAAAGCTGGACTTACACTGCAACAAAACTCGTCGATTAGGCGAAAGAATAT